>CM076581.1:104033120-104420603 GCA_034641835.2 Pinus albicaulis
GTAAGAGTTGCAGATCTGAAGGTTTATTGCTAGATCCAGTTGTGGAAAGGGTAGATCTTGCAGATCTAGTCTTGTATGTGGCAGATCTAGTCTTGTATATTACAGATCTGAAGGTTTGGCACCAGATCCAGCTGAAGGAGTGACAGATCTGAGGAGATATTGATAGATCTAGTCCAGATCTGGAAGGGTAGCACCAGATCTAGCCCTAGGGGCTGTAGATCTGAAGAGATAGTTCCAGATCTAGTGTAGATCTGAGGGGTTGATATCAGATCTGATATTGGAGGACGCAGTTCAGAGAGGGAAGGACGCAGATCTGATTGGAGGCTTCAGATCCATCAGGTGGGACGCAGATCTGAGGAGCAGGCTAATGTGAGAAGGGCTCATCAGCGTTTTCCAGCATCCTGTAGCAGATCCATTTGTCTGGGGGATTGAGGGCTTGTGCTGCACCTGTTTCTGCGCTGTCACTAGCAGGGACAGCGTTTTCCAGCAGAGGGGGTTTTCAGCTTGGGATCAGCCCAGTTTCTGCGCAGATCATCACCAGTCTCCAGGGCAGCTTGGACGCTGTCATTATTTGCCGCCATTTCTTGTATGGGAGGGTCATCACTTGCCTAGGGCAAGGGTAGGTGCACTGATTCTGATTTCTTGTATTACTCTCCATGTACTTTCTGATTAATAAAATGGCTCAGATTCTGGTATTACATGTGTCTTGATTCAGTGATCTAGTTCGGTATTGTTTCCTTTCATATCTGTCTGGCATATTTCTGTTTATTACTGCTTATTCCCCTTTGGGGATATGATTTACCAGCCCTTTATAGATCATTTCTAAATAGATGGGAGAAAAAGAAAGATCCTCTTCAAATCCTATCAGACTTTGGAAAACTAAAAAGAGGGCCAAATGAAGCAGTACATGATTATATCATTAGATTCAATGAAGCCTATTATGTTGTTCCCCAAAACCTTAGACCTCCCCCAGATTCAGTATTGGTCAAATTCCCTGATGGATTTGATTCTGACATAGCATATTCACTTAGAGAAAGATCTCCTCAAACTCTAGAAGAAATGCAAATAATAGTTGTTAGTGTTGAAGCTAACTTGATCGAAAAACGTGCTAGAGCTAGAGCTGAAAGGACAATTCCTATAAATGAAGAATCGACAGCTTTTGAGAAGAAGCTGGATGCTATACTCAAAGGGATGGAAAGACTGGGAGATAGAGTTGAGACAATTGAAAGGAAGTCCTCTGGCGAAGCCCAAAATGTTGTTAGAAACCCAAACTTTAGAAGAAATCAGAACCAGAATACTGGGAAAAATGTCCCTGACCAAAACATCAGGCCACCATTCCAGGAAAATTTTGTTGAAGGTTCAACTTCTGAAGAACCAATTGAAGATGTTGAAATAAATAATGTGACTGATGGCAAGAGTGAACCAGAATTTTTCCTATCTCAAGATGATCAAGAAGATCACATTCTTGAAACATTCCAAACTCATTCAGGAGAAAATTTTGATTTTAAAGAAGGATATGACACATCAATTTACGAGGTTCATAAACAATACAATTTGAGAAGCAGAAGGATTGATGTTCCAGAGACCAGCAAACAGAAAACTGTGAAACAAAACCTCAAAGGTAAGACCAACAACCCCCCTGTACAAATTCTTTCTAGAACAGGTCCTAACCCTGCTAACCCAATAATTGAAGATGTGTCTGATAATCAACTGAATAACAAACAAATTTCCAATACTTCTCCTTTCAGAGGAAATGTATAAGAACCTGAAGAAGTTAATTCAGAAACAACTTCAACTCATAACCCCACTCTTGAAAAGGAGAAAAACACTGAAAATGTAGAAAATAGAGAAAACCCAACTGTTCGAAACACAAAAGCCCAAACAGAAAAAGCTTTCAATCTTGAAGCTGAAATAGGCAAACTAAAGATAGTTGTTCCATAGTCAGAACTAGATAAACATGATGTCTATAGAAGCCAGATCAGTAGATCCCTTAATGTTACTGGATTTGATGATTCAGTAAATGTTTTTGATGATCAACCCAAACTAATTTTTGGCCCTGAAGTGAATGGAAAACCAGAAAGTGGAGGAACTCCTCCGTTTTATGTGAGTTTGAATGTACATGACAAAATACTTCACAATGCCATGCTTGATTCAGGGGCATCTCACAATTTAATGCCCAAGGCTGTAATGGAAAGATTAAACCTAGACATCACAAGACCATACAAAGATTTTTTCTCTTTTGACTCGAGTCAGGTGAGGTGTATAGGATTGATCAAAGATTTGTGTGTTACTTTGGTTCAATATCCTGTGAAATCTATTCTGATGGATATAGTAGTAGCAGATATTCCTCCGAAATATGGTATGCTATTGTCAAGGTCTTGGGGTGCAAAACTTGGAGGATCTATTCAATTAGATATGTCATATGCTACTATTTCAGTATTTGGTCAACCTAAAAGACTATACAGAGAAACCTTGATGAAGTATTTAGTCAGTAGTCAGGAAAAGCCTGAAAATTTTCCTATCTACTCTGTACATTCTGATATGGATTCTTTCATGCTTTTAAATACTGAATTTGACCTTCCCACTAAATTAGAAGTACCAACAACAGAACCAAAATAAATTGCAAACGTATCCACTGTTCAAATTGAAGAAATTTCTGAGGACAATAAAACAGCAGATACCCAAGAAAAAACAAATGAAAGCAAGGAGTCAGATCTCACAGTTAAGAAAGTTCCTGAATACCCTGACACAAACTATGAACATGAAATTCTTTGGCATTTAGAGTTTGATGGATCAATCAACAAGTTAGGAGCAGGAGCTGGAATTTGGATACATAATCTTGAGAACGATCATGCTGAAGGTCATGCTTATAGACTAAAATTTAAATGCACTAATAATATGGCTGAGTATGAAGCTCTTTTGTTAGGGCTTAAACTTGTCAAAAGATTAGGAGCAATTAGAGTGTCTATAATAGGAGACTCTGATTTGATTATTCAACAGATTAAAGGTGAGTTTTTGACAAATGATTCCAGATTGAGAAAATACAGAGGAACGGTTGTAGAAATTCTTAATACTTTTTTACAGTGTCAGTTAGCCAAAATTCCTAGAAAACAGAATTTACATGCTCATAGTCTTGCAATGGTCGCTAGTACTTGTAAGTTACCTTTTGAACCTAATCATCAGTTTTCAGCTGAGATTAGACATAGACCATCCATTCCTGATAATTTTAAGAATTGGCAAGTATTTTCAAGCAATGAGCAAATTAACAATTTTTTAACTTTAGAAAATGAATTTTCTAATAGTAGAATAAATGAAGATGCAATAGTTGAATCGGATCAAATAGATAAACAAGAAACAAACATTTCACAGGAGAATGCAATTCATATGCTTCACCCAACGAAATTCACTAAAGAATACATGCAAGAACTGATACAAATGGAAGTTGATGAAATAATAGAAAATGAATCTGAAATCATTAACTTAAAGGACAATCATCTTCCTAAGGGTTTAACTCCTTTGGAAGATCTTTTTGACTCAAATGATATCCCTAAGAAGCCCAAAATGGAACTAGTGAAAGCAGACATTGAAGAACATAATTTAGGAACTAAGGAGAAACCCAAAATGGTTAAATTATCCAAATCTTTACCTCCTGATCAGAAACAAAAATATGTTGAACTTCTGACAGAATTCCAGGACGTTTTTGCCTGGAGTTATGAACATCTAAAATCATATGATACATCAATAATTCAACATACTATACCTTTGAAACCAGATCAGAAACCATTTAAACAGAAACTTAGAAGGATCAATCCTGTTTTATTACCTTCAATTGAAAAAGAAATTAAAAGAATGTATGATGCAGGAATAATTGCTCCTATTAGGTTCTCAGATTGGGTTTCTAATTTAGTTCCTACCAGGAAGAAAACTGGAGAGATTAGACTATGTGTTGATTTGAGGAATTTAAACAAGGGTTATTTGAAAGATAACTATCCTTTGCCTAAAATGGACCACATTTTACAAAGGGTAGTAGGTTCTTCAAGGATTTCCCTTTCGGATGGATTCTCAGGATATAACCAGATTCTGGTTCATCTTGATGATCAAGACAAAACAACATTTACAACACCATGGGGTACATTTAAATATGTTAAGATTCCATTTGGACTCAAAAACGCAGGAGCTACTTTTCAAAGAGCAATGGACATTGCATTCGCTAAAGAGATTCATGATTTTCTGGTTATATATCTAGATGACTTAACTGTTTTCTCAAAGACAGATCAACAACATTTAGATCATCTTAGACAAGTGTTTATTAAATGCAGAAAGTATGGAATTTCTTTAAATCCTAAAAAGTCATTGTTTGGTCTTGAAGAAGGCAAACTCTTAGGCCATATCATTTCAGAATATGGCATTAGAATTGATCCTGAAAGAATACAAGCCATATTGCAAATACCTCATCCTAGGAATGTTAAAGAACTTCAAGCTTTCATAGGGAAGATTAATTTTTTGAGGAGATTTATTTCTAGTTTAGCTGAATTACTTAGATTACTCACTAACATGTTAAGAAAAGGGTCGAATGTTAAATGGAAAATAGAAGCTAAGAAATCATTTGAAGAAATTAAATTAGCTTTGACTAGAACACTAGTTCTTACCAGTCCAAAATTTGACAGAGATTTTATAATTTTTTCATTTGCTTCAGAACATACTGTAGCAGTTGTTTTACTACAAAAGGATGATCAGGGATGTGAAAAACCAATAGCCTTTTTTAGTAAAGCACTTAGAAATGCATCATTAAAATACAACATAATGGAGAAACAAGCTTTTGCACTGGTAAAAGCAATTAAAGATTTCAGATTTTATATATTGTATTCTCATGTGATAGCTTATGTACCTAATGCTGTCATCAAAGACATCTTGACGCAAGATGGAATTGAAGGAAAAAGAGGTAAGTGGATAGCTACCATATTTGAATATGATATTGAAATAAGACCTACAAAACTCATAAAAGGACAGGGATTGGCTCAAATTATGACTGAAACAAATTTCCAAGCCCTGGACATTAATGAACTGGATGACAATCAGGAGATGGCAACTCCAGAAATCAGTCAGGCATTTTTAGACTCACCCTGGTACACTGATATAATCTATGTCTTGTTAAACCTGCAGGCTCCTCCAGGGTTGTCCAGAACAAAAAAAAGATTTTTGAAAATGAAATCTTTAAAATTTTGTATTTTAGATAATGCACTCTTTTGGAAAAATCATGAAGGGATTTTATTAAATTGTTTATTGAAAGATGAAGTTGACAAGGTTCTCAATGAATTCCATGCAGGAGATTGTGGTGGGCATCTTTACTGGAAGTCAACTGCAGATAAAATCCTAAGGGCTGGTTTTTATTGGCCAACCTTATTCTCAGATGTAAAGAAATTTGTTTCTTCTTGCCATAAATGCCAAATTTTTGAAGGCAAGAGAAAACTGTTACCCTTACCATTGAAACCAATTTCCACAGAAAGACCTTTCCAACAATGAGGCCTGGATTTCGTTGGATAAATTCATCCTCCTTCTTTCGGTCAACACAGATGGATCCTCACTGCCACAGATTATTTTACTAAATGGATTGAAGCAATTCCTTCCAAATAAGCTAATGATACTGTGATCATAGGATTTCTAGAAAGTAATATATTATCAAGATTTGGTTGTCCTGAAAAAATTATAACTGATAATGCTGTTGCTTTTAAGTCTAAAAAATTGATAAGTTTCTGTAATAAATATCACATTACTTTAGGCCATTCCACGGCCTATTACCCTTAGGGGAATGGACTGGCTGAATCTTCCAATAAGAGCCTTATTAATATCATCAAGAAGCTGTTGGAAGAAAATAAAAAGAATTGGCATAAGAAACTTATAAATGCATTATGGGCAAACAGGCTTACTACCAAAAAATCCATTGGGACAAGTCCTTATGAATTAGTTTATGGTATTGAGGCTGTTTTCCCTTCATCTTTAGGAATTCCTGTAATGAAACTACTTCAAGAAGCTCAAGTTGAACCCAATGACATTCAAAGAAGAATAAATCAAACTATCAATTTGCAGCAAACTAGAGAAGAGGTTTATCAGAGATCACAAGTATTGCAGGAAAAACTGAAGAAGATTTTTGACAAAAGAACTAAAGCAGAAGATTTTCAAATAGGAAATAAAGTCTTATGGTGGGATTCCAGAAGGGAAGATAAGGGAAAACATGGGAAGTTTGACTTCCTGTGGAGAGGACCTTATATAATTCATTCTTTACAGGGGAACAACACATATTTCTTGAAGAATTTGGATGGTACAAAAGCTGAGGAAGGACCAGTAAATGGTCGAATGTTAAAACACTATTTTGATCCTATTTACTAGGATGCTCTGATTTTATAACATGTATATATTACATATTTTTGTATATATTACATCTTTTGTAATGCATCAGTTTGGATTGGATAAGTAATCCACTGGAGTTGAAGCCCGAAGAGAAGGCCCTAAGCTTCAGAAGTTTTGCTATCATATGTAGAATAAAGCAACAAAAAGAAGAAGATTTCATGGTTCAGTTAAAGGCATTTTTGAAGCATCTGATCTGTTGTTCTTGAATTTTCACCTGGAAAAGCCATCCCCAAGTGGAGCCAGTGTTAGACACCTATACCAATAGGTGTCATATTTCATGATTGACTTGATGAACTATGTAATATGTTCATACCTTTTTCTTGTTGTAAAGGTTTTCCATATTCTCAAAAAATCAACAAATTTAAAAAATGTAAAGAGGGTATACCCTAAAAGAAAAATCAAAGGGTGAAAAGAATAAAATGGTCAAAAAAGTGAAATAAAATGAACCCCAAACAAAAATAGACCAGGAAAGTGTGCAAGTCTAAATGCCACTACTATTTCATTTTTTTTGTAATAATCAATTGTGTGCAGCTTGTTGAACTTTTGCCACAATTTATGAAGAGTCAAACTGTTTAAACTTGACTCATTCATTTTTCAATTTCATGTTGTAGAATAGAGAATAAATATCTGGCCAAACAGTTTAATATTGGCAGATAAGTAGATAGGTAGAGTGAATAAAAGGAGCTCAACAGTTTAATCTGAGCCCTTGGATGTAATAAGTATAGACTTAGATAGATTTTCCATGTAAAAGAAAAAGAAGATCGATAAGGGTTTGCCATTTTAAGTGCACCCTAATAAAGAAGATAAAATGGTAGAGTAAAGTAGGTAGGGTAGGTGGATTGATGTTGCAAAATTACATGTGATGAATTGATCTGAAATTGTGAGAACAAACTATTTCTCATACAGAGATTGACTGTAGGGGCATTCACCGGATCTTTCACCTTTCAAAGAAAGGATGAATCCGGAGGCTACCTGGCCCTTCTACAGACTCTGCCTAAAGAAATAAAATGTAATCACTAAGATCCGATCAATGAAAGTATTTTCTTTAACTGCAAAGTATTCATTGATCCAACTTTAATGTGTGAATAGGTAAGTATACATATTCTGCAAATGAAGTGTAGAGGTTTGATGATGAACTGATAAATTTTGTTCTCTGTTTAAACCTGCTTGGGAAAAGTTTTCTTATAAAAATTTACTGTTTATGGGAGCAGAATCTGAAAATATGCAGCAAAATTATACAGTATGACACAAAATAATTGTTTAAGCAGTTCACCCCTCTCTTGGGCTACCTCCGCTGGATCAAGCCTCCCAAAATTTTCTTTCATTTGAACAAGAAAATTTATCATTCTTTATTGAAACATAACCAAATTGATCATGTGAATGATTATACCTCTTTTGCTGCAATGAAGGCTTCAAACAATGGTAAGGAATATTGCCATCATGACATTGAGAACTTGGGACAAAGGTTCTCTTTAAATTTGCATCACATTCTTGAATGCATGTGCTCAAAGCTTCGCCATTAAGCTGCTCATAGCCAAGACCAATATTCTTGGGACGCTCCACAACACAAACAGGCTCAACAATGCCTTGTGCATGCTTGCCCAAACCTTTGCCTTCTTGATAGCCCATCTTAAACATTAGTTTGGACCCGATTCCCCTTGTATGTTTTTCAAAAGAACCAACATAATTTTCACTGGAGGAACTTGAAGACAAGTTGGAACGATTATCCTCTTCCTCAAGAATTTTCTTGGACAAATCTTCTTGAGCTTGAAGAAGTTGCAACTCCATATCATGCAGTCTTTGAAGAATGGCTTCTTTCTCTTCCTGCATAGCTAGCAATTGTGCATGAAGCTTAACGCTTTCTCTTTGATCCTCAATGAGAATTTGCACCATGTCCTTCACCTTAAAAAACTCATTCTTCATGTCATCATTGAAGAATCTCGTGAAGGACGAAACTTCACTTGTAGAAGAAGATGACATGTTTGTGGCTGATTCTAAGGCTATTGAGGATGAAATGGAAGGTGGATATAATGGCACTCTAGCCCTCCTTGGTTGAGGATTAAACTGTTCTCTAACCAATTGGCCTTCCCCTCTTTGCAGTTTTAGCATAGTAAGCATCAAGTTTTGCAGAATAATACAATTGACTTGCACAAATTTCACAAACTCTTAAGAAAAACCTTGACCTCTAATACCAACCTGATCTGAAATTGTGAGAACAAACTATTTCTCATACAGAGATTGACTGTAGGGGCATTCACCAGATCTTTCACCTTTCAAAGAAAGGATGAATCTGGAGGCTACCTGGCCCTTCTACAGACTCTGCCTAAAGAAATAAAATGTAATCACTAAGATCCGATCAATGAAAGTATTTTTTTTAACTACAAAGTATTCATTGATCCAACTTTAATGTGTGAATAGGCAAGTATACATATTCTGCAAATGAAGTGTAGAGGTTTGATGATGAACTGATAAATTTTGTTCTCTGTTTAAACCTGCTTGGGAAAATTTTTCTTATAAAAATTTACTGTTTATAGGAGAAGAATCTGAAAATATGCAGCAAAATTATACAGTATGACACAAAATAATTGTTTAAGCGGTTCACCCCTCTCTTGGGCTACCTCCGCTGGATCAAGCCTCCCAAAATGGGCTTGTCCTCTTTGATTAAATTGTTCAAAATGTGAATACAAATGTATAGAAGCCTCAAAGGGAAAAATACACTGCAAAATAAGATTCAAAAGGCTCAAATCAGTATAAACTGACTAAAAATCACCTCCATTGGATGAAGGTAGACCAAAACAGCTCTTCTTCCCTTAGGCCCTAGTGGCTCCACGACCAAAAATGCTGGTAAATTCTCTGTTAGAGTGCCCTGATGGATCTGCAAACACTCCCAGCAGCTCCATAATGTCGAAGAGACCCAGAATCAAAAAACAATTCGTCCAAAAAGGACTCTTCTAGCCAAAGTTATGGCTAATTGAAGTTTTCCCTTCAAAAGCTCCGCTAACTGTGGAGAACTGGAGTTAACTCCAGTTAAAATAGAAACTTCCACCAAATCTATCGGACGCACTCCAAATTAGGCGGCAACATTAAATATGACGGTTAGAAAAAAAATCCACGTTCACATGCGGCCCGCCACGTTTTATGTGACATCAAACGGTTTTAAAAAACTGCAATGTTTTATCCGCCGAAATTAACGTTCACATAGCACTATTAAAACCCATGTAATAGCAGATGTTATGCGGTCACATAACTATTAACTTATCCGCTTCAACCTTTGTAATATAGCACGTTGAATATACCACGTGCCTTGACACGTAAACCAACCCATAGCCATGTTTTTTAAAGCACATGCTCTTTAAAATTTAACCCAAAACTTTGGGTTTGTGGGTTTTAAACCCATTTAATAAAATTTCATTTTTAGAACATCAAAAACATTACGTTGCCCTTTATAAAACTTTAGAATTGTGGGTTTAATTTATATATGTGTGGGTTTAATAATATAATTTTAATAAGGTTTTTAAAATTTAATTAAAACATATATAAAATAATATAATATATGATTAATTAAAATCATATAAAATATTAATAAATATATAATTTTAATTTATCAATTAAACCTTAATAAAAATTAAAGATTTTCCCAACACATAAAATTAAAAACTTTTCTTTCAAAATTGAAAGTCATTGGGCGTTTTCAAAATGCAATATCTCCTCCATACGGTAACGGATTTGAGTACCGTTCACGGCGTTGGGATCGTATCACCGAGCTCTTTCCAGTCGATCTGTTTCGGAGAAATTCTGAGCACTTTCATTTTTTAGCCTTTTTCCATGGCTTGGACTTGAGCTCCTGATCATGAATGATGGTTCTAAATGTGTTCAATTTTACTTTCATCACAAGTGCAAAGGCAGACACTACTTTGGAAGAAGTTCATGCAAAGAAAAATCAAAATCATTAACTTCCCATCTCATTTTTCCCTAAAAATTTACTAATTTCCCAAAGTACTGAGTTATTTAAAGATTAGAGGGGCTCAAGGCATTTCCTTAACTTTTGGAGGGACCGGACCCTCGGCTTAATAATTGGAAAAACCTAAGTACTTGAAAAAATTCATAATAACCCTCATTCACTCTTAATCCTTTCCTAAGTAAAATCCCATTTTACTTAGAAAAATCATGCAATATTCCATAAAAGCCCTCAAAATCACTTTTTATTCTAAGTCTAAGTGATGAAAGTATTATAATGCAATTTACTTTGAAAATCTTCACTTTCTTGGTTATATTTAAGTATTTTGAGTTTACCTTGTCCTTTGTCATATTAATTTTTAACTTTATTTATTAAATCCCTATTGAAATAACCTTTTTCCTATAGTATATAACTCCTTCTATATAATAACCCAAAAACCCATTTATTATAAAGTTTTAGCCAAAGTTAATTAAATCCCACATGATTAAATAAAAATCCCATATTACATGCCCTTTGGCTAAAAATATATCTGTATATATTAACCCCACCCCTATGGTAAATGAATCACATTGATTTATTTATCATATAATAAAAATATTGAAAAAAACTTTGAACATACGGTATATATGTTTAAAACAAAAAATAAAACAAAGTTTAATTAAAACTAAACTTTGGAATTAACCCATCCCGTGCGCATTACCCCCCGACCCTCGTCGTACAAGGGATTAATTAATCCTTCTGATTAATTAATAACCAAATCCCCAGCCAATCGAATCCCACCCGAAATGATTAATTAACATAAATTACTTTGGGCCCCCGCGCATTAAAACTCCGCTATCTCTCTGTCCAGTCAACCGTCCGATCGTCTACTCCAAGATCGACGACAATCATTCATTCCGCTGACTATCCCTCATCCGAGAGATAACGCGCGAAATAAAAGTGGTTTTCAAATAGTGCCCTGGCCACGCGTCATTTGATCTATGGATTCGCTGCGTCTCTGTCCAAAACCGCCTGCCCTCAAAAGTGGTGCGAAATTAACCGCTTACCACCATTTCCCCCGTGACGCATCCATTGTACAGCCTGACGTCATATATTTAATAAAATATTCCCCCCCGTTTTGATTTTGTAAATAAAACAAAAACTCGCTCATTTTTCATTATTCTTTGTACTGAAAGCGACTAAACCCTCCATACTGAGAAATTCAAAAATCGACTGTCAATCGTTATTTCTTCAATTCTGCTGAAGACCACTGCCAATCCAGTTTCCCAACATCTATCCGCCGTCAGCTTGTACCTGTTAAACACTGCTATTTTCCCATAAACAGGTATTTATTCCGATTTCCTGCTGAACTCTGTTGAAAAATCGTCGTTCGAGTTTTAATTTCGCACCACAGTCTGAAAGAAACTTCCATTGATATATTTTTAGTTCTCAGAAATTTAATTATACTCCCAAAATTGGTAATTGTGCCCCATTTTCATAAAAAACCCCCGAATTTCCGTTTTTGAATCCACAGGAACCAAAAATGGATGTTCCGATGGCTTTAAACATCGCCCCATTGAATGCCCCTCACAAAGAATTGAGTTATTTTCCATTAGTCGACAGGGATTTTCAAATAAAAGACCTGGTTTTTTATGAAAGCCCACTTCGAATTTTCTGTCGCTGCAGAGACAATTATTCGAATGGTTCAGATATGATTGGGTTATGGGAATCTAATCTCCCCAGGTATCGTTTTCCCTCTGTCCATATTTTCCCTAAGATAATCCATTGTTGTCATGTTAACTATGATCCAACTCAAAGAGCAGTCATGTCCCCAAATCAAGAAATCCTTTTCCCAATCACTGCTCAGTCTATCAATGAGATGCTACATTTTCAGCCTGGTGAAGCCCTCACTCCTTTGTCCATGAAATAATTACTGGAAAAATCCACTAAATTATCCCAAGAGGAGTTAACTCGTATTGCCCAGACCTTCATGTGGCCAGACCATCAGCCTACAAGCCCTCCCCCATATGCTAATGTTTATTTCACTGAAGAAGGGCAGCTTATTTTAAGTATGATATCCTTTGTCATGGATTTTAATACCAGTGAGTATGTTTACCATTTAACTCTGGTATTATTATCTATTTTCACTCCTGGACAGCCTGCTGCTGTCAAATATTACTTTACCTCCTATATTGCTGATAAAATCCATGATCAATTTATAAGGTTAGATAATGAGAAAGTGTTGAAATATTCCTCGGTTATTTACCATCTCATTATCTATTACCAGTCAAAAAATTTCCCTTTCCATCTCAAAAATCTTGATACTCAAGGAAATCCAAGATCTGTTATTTTTTGGTCAGCCATTTTTCATAGTTCCAGAGATTCTCCCTATACTTATAATGAGTTCATTGATTCTTTTGTACACCCTGCAACCACTTTGTTGACAGGAGTTTCTCCCCCAAGGCTTAGCAATGAGATCAAGAAAATTTTACAGCTCTCTAAACAGTATAAGGTAGGTGATTGGTACTTTTATCAAAATCATACTGAAATCAAAATTTATGGATGTGAATTGAGCCCGTTCAAGTTACCCAGATATGTTCCAATGAGACTTTTCGCCCTTGAGTATTTCAGACAAATGAACAACTCAGATATAATTCACTTCTGTAATGCAAAGAAAAAGGCTCAACTCAGAATAAAGAGCCAATTAGGTCCATTTATCTGTAATTCTAGGGAAGGAGGAGAAGAAGCTGAAAGGATATTAGAAGACCGTTGTAGATTACAAAAGAGTTTCCATTGGGTACCCTATGACCCATTTAGCTTTATTTGTGACAAAATAATGAAAAATAAATCAGCACCATACCTACATCGAAGAATCCCTGAGATTGAAAAGTATGCTAATACAGATGAATGGGTAGAAGGAACATTGATAGAGAAGGATAGTGAGCAGGTTGATATAAAAAATGTTATGAAAGATCTTGCAAAAATGCTTGACTTGGATTCTTTTACATAGGTACAAAGACCAGAGGTTGGTCCTTCTTCTGTTGGTACTATTCAACAGAATTTGCAGGAAAGCATTGCAGTGGAATCCAAGGGAAAAGAGAAAGAGACTGATTTCCAGGTTACAGAAACACTCATCATGATAGAACAACCTCAAACATCTAAGGCACAAGGGAAAGTACAGGTTCCTCCTCAAAACAATCCAGTAGAAATGCCAAACTTGCAAACTCCACTGAATATTGAAAAGGGCAAGAAAAGAGAGGCTGAAGGTACTACTCCTCCTAAGGAATATTCACAACAGCCTCAGATTAAAAGGAAAAAATTGAATCCTCTTCCAGAAGTTGAAGTTATTGAAGAAATCATTGATAGTCAAGTTAGAGAAGATAGTCATCAAACAAGTTCAGTTAGTGGAACATACACTGGTCTTTAAGGGGAGAAAATACAAAAGCAGCTAAGTACTGAAGTATCTTCATTCAAACAGCCAGTAAAAGATACAGGAGATATCAAAAAGACATTCATAAGCATAAAAGCAAGAAATGATCCCCTGAGAATGCAATTATACAATCAATATCTGAAAATGGCTCCAAAGAATCAAGAAAGATTGATGTCAGCTTTGATATCCAACAGGGAAAAATGTTTCTAAGTCATTTTAAACCCAAAGTACAGCAACCCCAAACAACTGCTGATTATATTAAAACAAATTTTGAAGTTCTGGCTAAAGATATTCATCCTTTAGACCAAATTGAGCTGCATAAGAAAACAGGGGAGATGGTTTATTATACACTGACTAGTAAAGCAATGGAAGCCCATGAATTGCAAGATTCTTTGAATAACACTAGTACACACTTGCAGCTTGAAAAGGCTTCTTCTCAGGCCAAAGATAACAAAATAAAAACACTGGAGGAAATAGTAATTGAATTAGGTCACAATCCGAAAGATGTCAAAGGCATAGAAGCTTTAATCAAGAAAAAAGATGATGACATTGCAGCTTTAAGAAAGCAATTGAAATTGCCAGCCTCCAGACATCCTCAAACTGAAGAAATAATGAAGAAAAATTATGAAGAAGAAATGATGGAATTACTCTTAAAAATGAATGAGCGACTGACTGAAACAGAAAAAGAGCTTAAACAAGCTTTAAAAGACAAGCAGTCCAGTCTCCCAACATCTACGACTGAGGCAACTACAGGTACAGGTACACCTCCAGCAGAACAGCCAGCAGAGTCATCACAGGTAAATACTTCAAATTTGAGTACTGAGGACTTAGTAAAACAAATGGATGAATTGAAACTTCAGGTAACAGAACTTCAGCACAAAAAATTGCAGCTTATTACTCTGGAACAGAAATATGATCTTTCAAAAATGGCTGTTGCTGATAAAACAAGAGAAATCAAGAAGTTGGAAAAGTTGGTTAAAGCTTTGGAAAAGGATCTCACATTGGAGAAGCCTTTAAAGGAAATAAGTGAAATTCTTTGGGATAATATTAAGATAATAAAAAGTATCTGGTTTTCAATTCAGGTAATATTTGAGCAAAATGATTTAGTCAAAGTAGCTCTGGATGAAGTTGAACGTACAAGAGTAGAATTAGGAAGTAGGCCTGAGGAAGCGAATCAGCTTATACAATTTTTAAACTCCAAAACTAGACAGCAACTTGCAGAACTTGGGATTGAAGACAGAACTGGAGCAATTCTAGAAATAAAAAGAGTTTTTACCAAAAGAACTCTTATGCAAAATCTAGAACGAAGATGTTTTGACATGCAAAATGAAGTCAATGCTTTCAGAGAAAGGTTTAATGTTTTATTAAATAAAGGGTTGCCCAGCCCTATGATTTCAGAAGATAAAATAATGGACTTGGAAACTTATGTTAGGAAATTGGATATACATGCTCATAATCATGCCATTGTCTTAACTAGTTCAGCAGAAGCAACGCTACCTACAGGAAGGGATCTTTACAAAAGATTGGAGAATTTGTTTTATCTTGAATACGAAGTAGATAATTTGTTTCCCAATCAGCCTAATTTTTCCAGATATACCGATGCTGATGAAACTCTCAGGAAGCTACGAAGAACCTTGATACCCGAGTCTCAATGGTGGGAAGACATGTTAGAAATTTTGTAAAAAATCTCAGTACATAAAGTTTTGACTATTTACTATTTACTGAGTTTTGAAAAGATAAAACAGAGTCAAAGAGTATCAGTTCAGTTAAAGTGTATCAGTAAGAACAAAGAGTATCAGTGAAGCAAGTCAGTAAGAACGGAATTACTGAGGGAGACAGCAACGAGCCAAAATATAGGACCTAACTCCAGCACACTCATCAAAAAGAGGAAACAGCACAACATTAGTTGCTTTTATCCTATCTACGAGACCATCTGTCTCTATTTTTATTGTAACTTATTCATTAGTCACCCTAGATTATATCTCTTATTGTTGTGAGATATTTTTAAGAATTTATTGTATAAATAAGCCCTCAAACGGATTATTTAGGGTGGATTCTGATACTTTGCTGTAACATTGACTATTTCGGAATAAAGTGCTTTGGAGAAATTTCTTGTGGATGAACTGGATGATGAATTGAAGCTCAAAGATCTTTTACAGGATTCATGTGTCAAACTAAAGATCAATAAGTCATCTCTTCCCCTATGTTTGAATTTTTATATTTGTTTATAATATCATTATGTTTCATTTCTAAATAAATGACAAAAAAGATTAAATCAAAAATTTCTTAAAAGTGTTCTGATTTCAATTGTTATTATTCTAAATGTTTTCCTCCAAATTAGTCTTAAACAATGAATTCTTAAGTGCTCTTGTTTGACTGGTTTAATCATTTTGATTACTTTAGTAAAGAAATCTTAATTGTTCTTTATTTGTAATCATTCATTTTCCCTCTTTAAATGTGTTAAAATATTCTTAATTGCCCTTTACCCATTCTAAAATTCATTTCATTCATTTTAGATCTGAAATTGTTCTTTGGTTTGATTAGCTTGCCCTGTAAAGCCATCTTTTGCTGATAAACTTAATCCAGTGAAACCATCTGTTGACTCCATAGCCCAATGGCCTAAAACTACTCAACCTTGCCCTCAGTTACGGAATTCCACCATTCAAATTCAAACAAAACCCCCGAGCTTTATAACTAGCCTAATACTTCCTAAAACAAAGCTAAATTTTAAAGAGAGAGCCCTCTCTGGATGCAGATTGGCTAGATTCTGCATCTGAAGGTTGGTTTGTGGTTACCTCATACTCTTTTCCTTTTCTTACAACTTCAAGGAATATCTGAGTGATAACAACTAGCAGCAAAAGCAAGTTCGTTTTCCAGGTGATTTTGGGCTCTTGGTATGAACATAAGCTCATATTTTTCGAAATTTTTTAGGAGATCTAACACAGTATTTCTATATTCTTTAAGTATGGGGTTTTTGTTTGAATATTCCCCTTTGATTTTTCTGATGATTAACTTAAAGTCTCGATGGACTGATATCTTTTTGGCCTTTAAATCTTTAAGTATGTGCAAGCCAAGGAGAAGGGCTTCATACTTTGCAATATTGTTAGTGCATGAAAAATCTAATTTGCAGGCATGTCCTTTGTTTGTGTTGTGTATCCATACACTAGCCCCTGCACTATGTTCACTGCAAGAGCCACTGAAGCTCATTATCCAAAGTGTTTCCATCTCATTCTCATTTGTTTTGTGTTGCTCAAGGCTGCTGGGAATTGAGATATCTAGAGGTTGAGGGGAAGACAATTTTGAATGTTTAGGTACACTAATGTCCTGCTTGCTTTCTTTCTCTATTTGGGTGACTTCATCTTCATTGTATAAAATAAAATAATCTAGATCTGAATGGGTGGAATAAACAGGAGTGTTGTGAGGCTTGTCTTTGTTGCTCACCATGTATTTCATGATGGTTTCCCTATATAACCTTATGGTTTGACCAAACACTGGTATGGTGGCATAAGACATATGCATTTGAAGGCTGCCCTGAATCTTATCTCCCCATGATCTAGACAAAACCATGCCATATTTTGGGGGGATGTCAACTACTACTACATCCATTACAAGATTCTTAGCAGGAATTTGAGACAAGTTAACACACAAATCTTTAATTAAGCCCAAGAATTTGACCCTTCTAGAATCAAAGGAATATAAGTCTTTATATGGTCTAGTAATCTCTAAGCCTAGGCTTTCCATTACTACCTTGGGCATAATGTTGTGTGATGCTCCTGAATCTAGCATGGCATTGTGTAAGATTTTGTCATGTATGTTTAGACTTACATAAAAGGGAGGAACAACCCCTTCTTGGTATTTTCCTTCAATTTTAGGGCCAAACAACAGCTCTGGCTTGTCATCTGTCAAGTTCAAAGTAGCAGTATCAACATGTATATTCAGAGCTTTTAGGACCTGGTTTCTGTACACTTCTTGGGTTACTAATTCAGCCAGAGGTATGTTAATTTTAATCTTTGCAATCTCTCCCTCAAGGCTGGAAGGAACTATTGATTTTGTTGTATTTACATCTGTTTTCTCACTTATGTTTCTTTTAGCAATTTTGACTTGCTGAGTTTTATTAGGACTGTCAATCTGAGCTATTTTAATAGGGCCACTAGCAGAGGTACTAGGGAAACTTTTTTCAACATTTGGCTGGCTACTTTTCTCTTTGTTTAAATCTTTTTTCTTAGCCAAAATTTTGGTTTTCTCTATTGTTTTCTTAGGCTGATTTTCTGTATTTTTCCTAACAGCAGAGCTAGTGTTTTTTTTCATTTGGACTATCTATTTTCCTTTCGCTTCTTAGATCATAGTGTTTGTGTACCTCCATGATTGCATTCTCAAATCCCAATCTATAATCTTTAGACTCCTCATATGTATCTTCATTTGGTTCTGAGGAGAAGAAACCTTGTTCTTCTTCAATGAGGAAACATCATCCCCATTGTCTAATCCAATCAAGTTTACATGGTTTTCTCCCAACCTATCAATCTCTCCTTCTTCCTCTTGAACTACGTAGTTTTTTTGGAAAGGAGGCCTAATTTGTTGGTCATTATCTCTTTGCCTATCTTGATTGTTTTCTCTTCTAAAGTTCTGATTTCTATTTCTATTTTGGAGGTTGTTTTGGTGTTCTCTTGGTGGCACTCTATCATTCAAGTTTATCTTTTCAAGCATTCTCTCCATTACCTTCACTAGGTTGTCAATTTTGGTATTAGAGGATGAGGTTGAGGGTGCAGTATCATATTTATAAGTTACCCTCTTCTCTAATCTTAACCTAGCTCTTTTCTCAATTAAGTTTGCTTCTACACTCACACCTCCCTTCTGCATGTCTTCTAGAGTTTACGTAATATCTCTCCCTTAGTTGATAAGCCATATCAGCATCGAAACCTTCACGATATTTTACTAAGGCCATGCCTTGGGAAGGTTTCATGTGAGGTGGAAGAGCATTGTAGACATTGTTAGACGCGGTGGAGTAATCATGGACACTCTCCCCCTTATTCCTTTTAAGACTGCTATACTCTGTTAATATTTGGAGATGGTTTATTTTTATCTCCCATTTGTTTATGAATGTTTGATGTAAAGAGGGAAGGTCGTTGATGCCATTAGGAGTTAAGCCCTTAAACCACTTATTTACTTCTCCTCCTAAACTCTGAGCAAAGATTCTCATCTTTATGGTCTCATATTCTATTTCCATATAATCAAAAGCATCTTCCATCCTATCTACATGTTGTTGAGCTGTGGTATATTCTTTTCGAGTGAAATGGGGAATTTTAAACTGATTTTCATTGGGTAAAGGAACTAGAGGCTGTGGTAACACTAATGGGGCATACCATGCTGCCATGGCTAGAAAGAAAGGTCGATTTACAGTGGTGGATTGACAAGAGGGAAAGTGGGATGAAATGGAGTGTTTTGGATAGTGGTGATATGGATTGGAGTGGAAGAAACACTTGGGCTAGAAAACTGGTTTTGAGCAGATTGGTTATGAAAGAGGCTAAAGTAGTGAAGAAGCTGTGAATCAGGGGGAGTAGAAGGTGAAGCTTCTCTAATAAATCTCTGTTGTAGTCCTGCAATTTCAAGATCAGTTTGGTTTAAATCACTTTGATATCTAGTTCTAAAAATGTTCTTAGTATGGTGTAAGTCAAAGTGTAAATTCTCCAAGACAGTGAGGTTTTCAGGAAGAGATTTTTTTCTTGGGATGTTCCTATCAGCAGCTACTTTTCCAGCTCGATAATTTTGCCACAGAATTCCTCTGGATTTTCAACTATTGTAGGAGGGTCAGGGTTTGGATGGGATCTAGTGCTGATCCTATGTGAAGCCAGACTTCTTTTCAAAATGAGGGAGGCTGAAGTTTATAGGGACTGTTTGAAAGTTTTTCCTCACAGAATGTCTTATCTAATATGGGACTAGGTTTCTCAATTCCTTTAAGGCTAGTTAACACAATCCTAAAGAGATCTAGAGACCTAGATGGGTAATAGGACTACTGGTGCTAATAGAGTCACCAGGTGGAATTTTTTAGCCTTTTGTGAAGGTAAAATGTTTTATGGTTCCACCACCATGTTTATTATGAATCCAATCTGAAATATTTTTGGATTTTGTACATTTTTATGGTTATGAGAGTGTTCTATGTCTGATCTTAAGACTTAGCTAAGGTGCTCAAACAAATAGAGTCTACTCTATGGCTTACTAACTGATTTTCTTAGAGATTTGTAGGACTAAAGAGTGCACAAGAGTTAGCTAGACTGTCATATACTCAATAGGTCCCACCGTGATTGCCATTATGTTGGTGATGAGGTGGGATACCAATTCCCTAGGTATTCTTTGTCAAACTAAGGGCCTAAAGAGTTTTAAGAGATATTCAAGCAACTATATGCTCAATAGGTCCCACCGTGATCACCATTATGTTGGGGTCTTGTGTTTTGATAGATTGGCTAACCAAAATACAAGGCAACATCAGAACCAATCTTTAGAGCTCTAGGATCTAGCCCTCCTAGTCTCAGAGAGGGGTCTCTCAATATGTTTATAAATATTTTTGGAAATGTTGTCATTTATGGCAAAGGAGATGGAAAAGGAGGAACACCTAGCAACAGGGCAAAGAGAGAAAAAAAGTTAGCAAAGAAGCAGAGAGCTATTCAAGGTGTAGCATAGTGAGGACAGAAGGAGCGCCAAAGTAAAAAAGGGCCAGAGTTAGAGAAGAAGAAATTTTGCCAAGACAAGAAGAAGTCTAGCAAGTGGATTCATTTGTATCATAGCAGAAGAAAGCGTAGAGAATTATAGATCTGTTCATTCACTATCTGAAGAAGGACTTTGATTCTGTTTGAGGATTCTGAGTTATATATGTTGCGGGGTCTGACCTTCTAATTTGAGGTCGAAAGCTTGATGGATTTTAGGTATAATTTTTGCGGATAGCCATCGCGGTTTTTACTACATTTGTAACCTATGGAGACAGAACGAATATAATAAGTCTATTCTCTATATATATCAGTAATTCAAAGCCTGTGAAGAGATAACGAGATAGAGGAAGCCATGTTATATATGGATGAATATTCATATGTGGTGGTGTTAATAATGTGAGAAGGGTTAAACAGGACCGATTAGTTGGTTTTAATAGAGAAAAGGCATGTGTATTATATGCGCTTATCTTAATTCAATTCTTGGAAGCGTCGTGGTAAAATGATGAGGAAATAGGGGTTAACATATAAAAAGTGCGAAGTCAAAGGCGGAGGCGGAACCGAGAGTGAAATGGAACCGTGAATCAACAGTGAAGGTGGGTTTGGAAAGGAAAACTAGCTGTATTGCGTGGATAAGTAAGCAGGAAGTAGAATTTCTGAAAATAACGTGATATAAGTCTTCACTCGCAATGTGTCCTAGGGTGGTATTTGAATACCATTTACATCATGTAATTTTCATGTGTTAACCCTCGGCCCAAAGAAAAACGTGATATTAGATGTGTCTGTCCGATTGCCAATGCTGGAAGATCTACGGTAATCACACTTGTGTGATGTATGAAGGTTAATTGAGGTAAAGCACTGTGGGTCCGAGTCAAACATATGTTGAAAATTGAAACATAAACCAAAGTTTAAAGCCAAATGTTGTTTATATTTGGGTTTGTGTTAAACCAAGGTCGAAGATTTATTAGAGGTAAGGTAACATGATGTGGTCCAAAGTTTCATTTTAATTATAAGTGTTAGTGAAAGTGGAGATTATAAAAAGGAAAGAACCCAATATTAAAAGCGCGATGGATCATACATTAAACCAAGGATGAAGGGTTAATATAAGGTGAAATGTTCTGTGAACATTTAAATAGAGGCCATACACATACTTGAGTTATATACTGGCACTTATACATGGTTTCACTGTAATATTTGAATATTAATTCGAATAAGTATAGTATGGGTTATGCATTGGGTTATAAAGTAAAATATGGATCAAGGTTTAATGACAGGTTGTGGGGCTCGAAAGAATTAACCATTGAATCAAATGTCATATATATGACTATTATTAACATTGATATTAGTCAGCGCTTGGGTTTTAATCCAAAGGCCGAGGACTTATATAATTGAATGTCTCGTGAAGGTCATATCATTTGGGGTTTGTATGGTTTTCATAAACTATAAGAGAAAGGGTATATAAAGGAATGACTTCCACATATTGTCAAAGTTGCCAACATTCAATAAAATGATATTTTATTGAAGGTTAAGCCCGAATTGATTCCGAATGTGTAAATAGAATGGACATAAGAGTTTATTAACCCTGTTGGACCCTTTTTTCATCGCACTGATCTGTTGGCGGACGCAATTGCGATATTGCAATCACGATAAATAATGTGGACCTGATATGTCATGAATGGTGATTCTTATGTGTTTGAGTTCTGGCTTAAAGGGCATCAAAGTGGGCCATCGCATTGGAATAAAACAGAACAGTGGAACATGCAAATGAAGTTTGTGAATGAAGGACAGTCATTGGATTTGAGGAAGGATGGACGGTGGACAAGTGAGTCGCTTGACTACATGGTGGGGCCTTTGCTAATTGCATCGGCAGAAATCAAATGACCAAGTCACAACAGCACTATGAATGTTGCAATTGCGATTGAAAATAAATGAGGCAGAGTATAGCTGGTATGTGGGCTCCATACAAAAGAAAAGTTAATATATGTCTACTTCGAGTTTGTTGACCAAAGCTGAAGAGTTAAAAGAAAGAAATTTAGTGGAAAATATATATGTGAAAGCAATATATATATGTATATATATATATATATATATATATATATATATATATATATATATATATATATATATATATATATATATATATATATATATATATATATATATATATCTATCACATCGGAGTGAAAACGGAGACATGGGGTGGCACAGGCGAAAGTTGCGATTGTGATTAATCGCAATTGGAAGTATTCAAGAGGTGATTTATCGCATCGGAGAATAGCGAGTTCAGGGAGTGGGCCCGAAAGGGAATTTTATCTGTTAAAATGGTCTTTTATTATTACACCGAGAGTTGTTTGAGTTATATAACTTGACAGTTATATATGCAGTAGTTACACAACTTCAATGAACAGGAGAGCATGCAGAAACGGAAAAAGACAGAGACAACAGTGGAAAAGACAAACACACAGTGATCCAAAAAGTTGAATGGGTTGATTTGAAATCCATATTGTAACTGAATGTAAAAGTTTTAATTGGTTTTACATTGTTTGTGATGCATTGGCAAGTCTTTAGAGGAAAACAAAAATCCCACTGTAATATTGAAATTTGTACATAATGTTATATTTTTTTCCTAAATGAGTTGGACAAAGGGATGAGAAGGCAGAAGCCGAATAGTCATGACTTTTCACTCCAAATTCTCTATAGAATACAAACAGTCAAGAGGGGAACTCTATAAATGATATCTCATAGATATGCATAAAGAGGTTAGAGAATGCAGAATTGAAGCAGAGAAAATAAGAAGAAGGTGGAGATGCTGGGAAAAGTCAGAGATGATGTAAGATAGATATGAAGACTGGAGGATAGTAGTAAAGAAGGTACATAATAGAGCTGATATCGAAGGTAAATCAACAAGTTTTTTCTTTTGATAGAGTGAGGAAGCTAGAGCTTCCCTATCAAGTTGTTGCTTGATATATGTCAGTTGTAGCTGACTGAGGTTGGAGCCTCCTGTAGGTTGGTGCCTATAGAAAATTGATGGGAGCTGGAGCTTCCTTGCAAGTTGTAGCTTGCAGAATTGAGGTTGGAGCCTCCTGTAGGTTTGTGTCTACAAAAAATCAGTGGTGAGAGGGAGTTGGAGCTTGCCTTTGCATCACAACAATAATAAGATGCGGTTTTCTCCCTTTATGGGTTTCCACTTATATCTGTTGTCTCTATGTGTGATGCTTATGTGCTGATATGGTTTATTCAATCTGCTTAATACTTGCTGCTCTCATAATAAGTCTGATGTCACATTATCTTAATACTTGCTGCTCACATATTAATATTGTTCACATATAAAGTTGATCATGCAATTAAGTTGTAAATAAGCTTAATGGAAAGTTTTAAAAGTTCACGAATGTGTTAAACTGATTCACCCCCCCCCCCCCCCCTCTCAGTTTAACTAAGGGTTCAACAATTGGTATCAGAGGAGGTTTCTTTTGTATCAGTTTAACAACTGAAAGGAGATCCTAGGTCCCTAGGATGGCTAGTCAAGAAGGATGCTCAACTAACAAAGCCCCTTTTTTCATCAATGCAAATTGTGCCTTCTGGAAAATCAGAATGAGAGCATACATAATGTCTCTAGGAATAGAAGTTTGGGCTACTGTGGAATTTGGATATGCCCCAAAGTCGACTAACGCAGAGAAAGAAGCAAAACAAGATTTTGTATCTAATGAAAAGGCCATGAATGCAATCTTAAATGGACTGTGTGAGGCAGAATTTATCAAATTAATCCACAGAAAGACTGCCAAAGATATGTGGGATACTCTAGAAAACATCCATGAGGGAAAAAAAAAGGTGAAGACAGCGAAACTTCAAGTTTATAGAGCTTAGTTTAAAAATTTAAAAATGAATGATGATGAAGACATTGCCAGCTTCTTCTTAAGGGTTGTAGAAATTGTTAATAATATGAAAGCTCTTGGAGAAAACATACAAGAATATGTAATTGTTAAAAATATTCTAAGATATTTACCATTCAAATTTAACCCCAAGGTTTCTGCCATAGAAGAAATAGTTGATTGGGAAACGTTGACCATGAACCAACTACTTGGAAACCTAACAGCCTATGAGATGAGACTGCCACAGAGGAAGTCAAATGTAAGGGAGGTAGCCTTTAAGACAGAGAAGAAGAAAGAAGAAAAGGAAGAGATATGCTCTTGCTCTAATGAAGAAGAAGCCAAATTTGTCAGGAAATTGGATAGAGGCTCAGGTAAATATAAAGGTAAACTTCCATTTAAATGCTTTAACTGTGGAAGATTTGGACACTATGCTGCTAAGTGTCCTCATAAGAAAAAAAATAATCAGAGTCAAGAATCAGAGAAAACCATATCTAAGAAAGGGAAGAGATTCAATAGAAAGTCTCTCTATGCTCAACAAGACAGCAGTGCATCTGAAGACTCAGATGAACCCTCAAGTGAAGAAGGAACCTCTGAATTTCTATTGATCTCTATAGAAGAGCTTGAAGGATTCCTTCTAGAAGATGAAGAAGAAGGTGAAGTTGATGTTGAGGGGGAGCTAAGAAGTGCCCTAGAGGAAATTGACAGACTCAAACCGAAGTGCAGAAAATAGAAAGACATTCTCCTCAAATATGTAAGAGAAGAACAAAATTTAGAAGTCCTCATTCAGTTGAAAGTAGAGCTTGAAGAAGCCAAGGTAGAAGAAATTTTACTTAAGAAAATCAAGGATAAAATTCAGGAACAAGAGAAATTGGAAGAAGAAGTATTTTTCTTGAGGAAGAAATTAGAAAATTTCCAAAGGAAAGTGTCAATAAATACTTCTCAAATGACAAGCTCTGGTAAGTTGAATGAAATTCTAGATGCTCAAAGATCTCCTCTGATAAAAACTGGGATAGGCTATGAAGGAGAATCAAGTAAAGGCAAAGAAAAGGAAAACAAAAATATCATTTTTGTAAAAGCAACTTAGATTATTCCTACAGAAGAAGAAACCTGCAATGAAGTAGACAGAAACCAGAAGGAACCTCTAATGAAAAAGAATTAAATAAATAAACAACCAACAGAAAAAGGCTCATATACTCCTGAGTATGTCAAATTTGGAAGCCATCAAACGAGATTCTTCCCTCCTATGAAAAATGCCACCTGTTATGCCTGCCACAAGCTGGGACATATTGTTGCATACTATCATACAAGAAGAATTAATTCAAACCAAAAAAGGATGCAAACAGTGAAAATATTTTCTCAAGCAAACAAATGGAGAAGACAACCTTTCATCAGGTATGCAAATTGTTTTTATGGATACTGTTTTTACTGTAAGGAATTTGGCCATAAAATCATAGAATGAAGAAAATATGGACAAATACTGATGTTCAAAACCTCCAGGAGGTTTATGAATCATGGAGAGTCTACTCATACTCATAATTCTACTAAAGATATGATCAAATGTTGCGCATGCAATAAAAGTGGACATATGTCTTCAAAATGTCCTCTCAAAGAATGTGGTCCATCATCTCAGAAAAGGTACCAAACAAAAGGATGCTTGCAGTGGAAAAAGAAGGTAAATAAATGTGGCCTAGCTCTAATAGCTCAAGATCTGAAAAGCCAATGGTATTTAGACAGTGGATACTCAAAGCATATGACTGGAGATAGAAGCAAGTTTATAACGTTTGATGATAAGAAATATGGAAATGTTATTTTTGGCAATGATAAAGCAGGGAAAATCAAAGGAAAAGGCTCAGCCAGTCTGGATAATGGCAGAGGAAAGGCCCAAGATGTACTATTTGTGGATGGGTTGAAAGCAAATCTACTGAGTGTCAGTCACATGTGTGATAAAGGCTGTGAAGTTCTGTTTAGAGCCCAAGACTGTGAAGTAAGATCAAGCACCACAGGAAAGACCCTGATCAAAGCTGTTCGAATGGATAGTAATGTTTATGTCGTGAAGGAAGAGAATGAAGCATGCCAACTTAGCAAACTTGAGGAGTCATGTTTATTGCATAGAAGATTGGGACACCTTAACTTCAACCATATCATCAGTTTGAACAAGAAGAAAGCAGTCAGAGATATGCCAGCAATAAAGAAGCCTTCAAATACCATATGTAAATCTTGCCAATTCGGCAAACAGACCCGCACATCCTTTAAGATCAAAGAAGAGCTATCAACAAGTAGGCCACTTCAGCTTGTACACATGGAACTGTGTGGACCTTCAAGAACTAAAACACCAAGTGGAGAATCCTATTTCATGTTGATAATAGATGATTTTTCCAGACTGACATGGGTTGCATTTCTCAAATATAAATCAAAATCACTTGAGAAATTCAATATATTCAAGGCATTGGTAGAAAATCAAACAGGATGCAAGCTAAAGTGCATTAGATCAGACAGAGGAGGTGAATTCATAGACTATGATTTTTCATATCTATGCAATGAGCATGGAATAAAACAATAGTTTACAATTGCAGGTACACCTCAATAGAATGGAGTGGCAGAGAGACAAAACAAGTCTATACAATAGATTGCCAGAGCTATGATGCAAGAAAATAACATTCCCCAAACCTTCTTAGCAGAAGCAGTACACACATCTGTGCATATTCTAAACAAAGCTCATTTAAGACCAAACAATGATAAGACTCCTTATGAACTATGGCATGGTAAACCAACATCAATCAAGCACTTTAGAGTCTTTGGAAGCAAGTGTTTCATAAAAAATAATGATGAAAATCTGGGAAAGTTTGATGGAAGAGCAGATGAAGGAATATTTTTAGGATATGCATCCAAGAGTAAAGGTTACAGGTGCTACAATAAAACACTTCACAAAATTGTGGAAAGCATTGATGTAATATTTGATGAAGAACTACCAAACAAGATAAGAAGTACAGGTTGCAGCAATCCTCCAGAAGATCATGAAGAAGAGAACCAAGATGATGATGAAATAAGCAAGACAACAGAAGATACTGAACTGAACTCAAAAGGCGGCTCAAGATACACTAAAAAGAACCATCCAGAAGATCAAATCATTGGGGACAAGAGTGTAGGAGTCCAGACAAGAAGACAACTAACTGAATAGACAGAAGAGGTATACCTAGCTATGTTATCACAAATAGAGCCAAAGAAGTTTGAAGAAGACAGCAAGGACAAATATTGGGTGAATGCTATGAATGAAGAATTGGACCAAATTGAGAAGAACAATACCTGGGAATTAGTTTGAAGACCCACTGGGAAAAAATTCATAGGCTCAAAATGGGTATTCAAGAATAAGATGAATGAACAAGGATAGGAAATCAAAAATAAAGCCAGACTTGTATGCAAGGGATATTCACAAATTGAAGGTCTTGATTATGATGAAACATTTTCCCCTGTAGCCAAAATGGACGCTATCAGAATGTTTTTGGCCTTTGCATGCTACCATGACTTCGAGGTATATCAAATGGATGTGAAATCTTCCTTCCTGAATGGAGATCTAGAAGAACAAGTCTACATGGAACAACCTGAAGGATTCTCATTAACAGATAAAGAAGACTATGTGTGCAGATTAAAGAAAGCCCTATATGGGCTGAAACAAGCTCCTCGTGCATGGTATTCGAGGCTGGACAAGTACTTGAAAAAACAAGGGTTTAAGAGAGGAGGAGTAGACAACAATTTATACATAAAGGCCAATGAAAATGAACTCCTGATTGTAGTAGTGTATGTAGATTACATAATGTTTGGAAGCAACAAAGATAAGTTAGCAAAAGGATTTATTGAAGAGATGAAATCATAGTTTGAGATGTCTATGATTGGAGAGCTCACCTTCTACTTAGGACTTCAAATTCAGGAAAAGAACACAGGAACATTCATCTCACAAGAAAAATACTTAAGAGAAATGTTGAAAAGGTTCAAAATGGAAGAATACAAACCTGTGTCAACTCCCATGATCACTGGATGCAAGCTATGTGCTGATGATGGATCTGTAGATATAGATGAAAGACATTATATATCCATGATAGGAAGTTTGCTATACCTGACAGCTTCTAGACTAGACATTGTGTTGGCAGTAGGACTTGTGGCTAGATATCAAGCAGCACCAAAACAAAATAACTTTCTAGCAGTCAAAATGATATTCAGATATCTACAAGGAACTGCACATTATGGGCTATGGTATCCAAAAGGCAAGAGCTTCACTTTGACAACATATATAGATGCAGATTGGGCCAGTTGTGTGGATGACAGGAAAAGCACAAGTGGAGGTGTATTCTATTTGGGAAAAATTTTGGTGGCATGGCTAAGCAAGAAACAAACATCTATCTCTCTATCTACAGCAGAAGCCGAATACATAGCAGCATCAACATGTTGCACACAAGTCATGTGGATGAAACAAACCCTCTAAGACATGAAGGTAAGCATTGATGAACCTATCTCTATCAAATGTGATAATACAAGTGCAATAAGTATATCAAAAAATCTTGTACTTCATTCAAAAACTAAACACATCCCAATCAAGTACCATTTCCTCAGAGAACAAGTAGCACAGAAGGTAGTGAAGTTGGAATATGTGCCAACAACAGACCAAACAACAGATATATTCATAAAACCTCTTGCTAGAGAACCATTCGAATATCTGAGAGACAAACTAGGGGTAGTGACAGCAGATGCTACTCTCTGACATGAAAAGAAAGCATCATTCGAGGGGGAGAACAGAAAAGAAAACATCATTCCAGGGGGATATCAGTCAACAAAGAGAGTCACAAAAGAGCCAGAGCAAGTGACTAGTGCATGAAACAGGTCCTCAAGATTAGAGTAAAATGGAAAAGATTTGAAAACATCACTAGGTAATGTGCAACCCTTTGCCATTGATGTCAAAGGGGGAGGAAAAGCAAGAAAAAGAAGATAGGCAGAGGAAGACTTGGAGGAAGCATTGGATTATTGGTGGATGTGTTGCCATCAATGCCAAAGGGGGAGACTGTTGGAAATGTTGTCATTGATGGCAAAGGAGATGGCAAAGGAGGAACACCTAACAACAGGGCAAAGAGAGTAGCAGAGTTATCAAAGAAGCAAAGAGCTATTCAAGGTGCAGCATAGTGAGGACAGAAGGAGGGCCAAAGTTAGAGAAGAAGAAGTTTTGCCAAGACAAGAAGAAGTTTGGCAAGTCAATTCATTTGTATCATAGCAGAAGAAAGCGCAAAGAATTATAGAGCTATTCGTTCACTATATAAAGGACTTTGATTCTGTTTGAGGATTCTGAGTTATATATGTTGCGGGTTTTTATCTTCTAATTTTAGGTCGCAAGCTTAATGGATTTTAGGTATAATTGTTGTGGATAGCCATCGGGGTTTTACTACAGTTGTAACCTATGGAGACAGAACGAATAGAATAGGTCTATTCTCTATATATATCAGTAATTCAAAGCCTGTGAAGAGATAACGAGATAGAGGAAGCCAGGTTATATATGGATGAATATTCATATGTGGTGGCGTTAATAATGTGAGAAGGGTTAAACAGGACCAATGAGTTGGTTTTAATAGAGAAAAGACATGTGTATTATACGCGCTTATCTTAATTAAAGTCTTGGAAGCACCTTGGTAAAATGTTGAGGAAATAGGGTTTAACATATAAAAAGTACGAAGTCAAAGGCGGAGGCGGAACTGAGAACGAAATGGAACCTTGAATCAACAATGAAGGCAGGTTTGGAACGGAAAACCAGTTGTATCGTGTGGATAAGTAAGCGGTAAGTAGAATTTGTGAAAATAACGCGATATATGTCTTCACTCGCCACGTGTCCTAGGGTGGTATTTGAATACCATTTACATCACGTAACTTTCATGTGTTAACCCTTGGCCCAAAGAAAAACACAATATTAGTTGTGTCTATCAGATTGCCAATGCTGGAAGATCTATGGTAATCACACTTGCGCGATGTACGAAGGTTAATTTAGGTAAAGCACTGTGGGTCTGAGTCAAACGTATGTTGAAAATTGAAATATAAACCAAAGTTTAAAGCCAAATGTTGTTTATAGTTGGGTTTGTGTTAAACCAAGGTCAAATATTTATCAGAGGTAAGGTAACATGCTGTGGTCCAAAGTTTCATTATTATTATTAGTGTTAATGAAAGCAGAGATTATAAAAAGGAAAGAACCCAATATTAAAAGCACGATGGATCATACTTTAAACCAAGGACAAAGGGTTAATATAAGGTGAAATGTTACATGAACATTTAAATAGAGGCCATATACATACCTGAGTTATATATCAGCACTTATACATGGTTTCATTGTAATATTCGAATATTAATTCGAATAAGTATAGTATGGGTTATGCATTGGGTTATAAAGTAAAACATGGAACAAGGTTTAATGACATGTTGTGGGGCTCGAAATAATTAACCATTGAATCAAATGTCATATATATGACTATTATTAACATCGATATTAGTCAGCGCTTGGGTTTTAATCCAAAGGCCAAGGACTTATAGAATTGAATGTCCCATGAAGGTCATATCATTTGGGGTTTGTATGGTTTTCATAAACCATAAGAGAGGGTATATAAAGGAATGACTTCCACATATTGTCAAATTTGCCGACTGTTAGGGTCCCATGATTTGGCTGATTGGCAAGCCAAGTGACAAGGTAACATCAAACCAATCTTTGGAGCCCAAGGACCTAGCCTTCCTGGACTCAGAGAGGGCTCTCTCTAATTTGTGTAAGGGATATCTATGTGTTTTGCTTCTTATGTTTCTAATTTTAGGTTAGTTATGAAGTAGGTTTTTTGTTTTGCTTTTAGGTTTTTGAGGGAAGAACTAATCAAAGACTAAATAGATAAAAATATTGTTAGATCAACTAGGCTATGGGGTCGAAAAGGTCGAGAAAGCCTCAGATGGTGATACAAGGTATGTTGAAGGGCCAATTTGATCAAGGTAAAATGGATCTTTGGGTAACATATAGTGGGATGGACACTAAATTTGTGAAGTACAAAGGCTTTCAAACATAAATAGTTCAATAGCAGACATTTATATGGTAGGGCTAACCATTAATCAAGATAGATGTAACTTCAAACTGATAGATGCATAGAAATAAACATTCAAGCGATACATAGAGATATATGACTCTCTAACTTTAGGAAAATCACTATCAGACTTTGGGGAAAAACAATTAAGACAAACAAATAACTCAAACTACTAAGAGGGAACTCCTAGACATAGTATTTTGGGTTATTGGGCACTTTGAACTAAGATTGCAGAGTTTTAGGAAAAGGGCAAGATCGATACAAGACCTCTTTGATTCAACTAGGATAATCAAACATTCAAAGAAAGGTTTCAGAAGTGGAAGCTTTGACTAGCCATGAGTAAGCAGGGCATACCATGAATCATACTTAGCATGCATAATAACCATAAATGAAACTAGCAAACAATTTCTTCAGTGATGAAAGAGAAATTAAGAATTCTTTGATATGACTAAGAAGGAAGAAAACATAGAAGCTATAATCAAATAGGAAATTGGAGGTGCCTCCAGGGGCATGTCTCAAATCTATTCTCTACTATCTTATAGCAAGCAAAGAGCATGAAATATGTATGAAAACCAAGGAAACATAACAGAGAGGAACACTACACCATTTTACCAAGTCAAGGAATCCAACAGTAGTCCTCTTTCATGATCCAAAACATTCAAGAAACTATCCAATGCATGAGACACGTATTTCTTCCAAGCTTCTATAACCATATATTTCTCTATATCATCAATTTTAGCCTTGTTTACAATGAAGTCTCTTGGAATATATAGGCCAAGATGAAGGAGAACCTCCTAGTGCAACTAGCAAGCTCATTGGCCCATCAAAAATATCTGATTTTGTCCTTGAGGCTTTGGAAAGCCCAAGGCGCAAAATATCTATAAAAATATCCTAAAAATGATAAAAAAGGAAATTAAATTGACTTTTCCCAACTGACAATGGCCAAAAAGGGCTAAACGCACATTTGGAAAAGCCACTTCAGAAAACTACATTTTTACAAAAATACTTCAGAAATATAGCAGCAAAAAATTCCATGTTTTACAGGCAACCTTTGGAGGACTTCTCGATGTCAAAACAAGGCTCCTGATGGCTCATTGGAAAGGCCTGGATGTCTAGTTTCTGAAAAATAATTTTTTTTTCCAAATTGACCACCATAGGCATGTGAAAAATTGACCTATGTGGAAAAACCCAAAAATTAGCCTTCGCTGATATGCGGGGCAGATTGTTGAAAAAGTGACTATTTTTCGCCACTTTGGGGGACCAAAACATCTTCAATTGATCTGAAATTTTTTAAGTAGATGCCCCATGAAATTATGGCATCCAATGATACCATTTTCAACCTTTGAGGATGCTTCAAACTAAAATGGCGACCCCTATGATTTTTTTGCAAAAAGCCCAGAAATGTCAAAAAACAAAAACTTGTCGAATCATGCCCAATTTTGGTGAGAATGACCCTCATGGGTTTTCAGAAGCATGCTGAGAAGCAGAGGCCAAAATTTCAAGCCTTGATATGCCTTTCTTCACTTTTTGTGTCGGGTGCCTCTTTCGGGCCTCCTTGAACTTTTCTTGTGTAGCCTTCAATTTCCTTCGGGCGAATTGATTAAGCTTCTTATAGTGCCCAGTAATTTTTCTTTGAAGGTTTAAGTCTCTATTGGCCTTTTCCAAATTATTCTCCAAGTGTCCATTTACCCTTTCAAGCCATGCTTCTCTATTTTTTTCTATCTCTTGGGTGAATAAAGTAGTAAGAGGACAAGATTGGAAAAGGGCAGCCTCTTCCTCTTTTTGTTTCTCCAAAGCTCTTTTGAGTCCCATATTTCTTGGCCTCTTCCTCCTTGGCTGATCTTCTTCTTCACTGTCATTTAATTCGCCCATGAGTTCTTCCAACTTAATTTGTGCTTTGGAGGCTTCTTTTTGGTACTTGATAGCCCGTGTCTCATAAACTACCATTTGGACACTCATTTTCTTGTTTTGTGTTTGCAGAAAATGAATGATGTTTTTAGACCTCTCTAGATCCGCTCTTAGATCATGAATTTGTTCTTCTCTATTTAGCAAGAGAGACTCTATGATTCTGGCCTCTTTGTCACTGTCATCACTGTTTATCTTAATTATGTCAAAATCCCTCTCTTTCTCATGGCTACTTTCCTCCTTCTCTTTTCCCTTGCTTTGGGTGGCCTTTTTGGTCCTCCTCCTATTTAGTAATTCAAAAATGGATTACTTGGGAAACTTCCCTTTGCTTCAAAGTGCTCTAGTAACATTTGGAGTTACAATTTGAGCCACTTTCTTTCTTGATGTTTGGGGTTTTTTTAGCTTTGGAGAAGAAAGTATGGCCCCTTGCCTAGGAGAGGTAGCTAGCACATGCTCTATTTGGTATTTTCCTTTGCTACTTCCATCATCATCCTTGTTCGCTGGTGGTCTTTCCTTTCTTTCATCAAAAGTGTCCCTTTGAGGACTGTTTTGAACCTCCTTTTGAATGCCTTGACTGTCACCTTGCATGTCTCCTTGAGGGCTGCCTTGTTCACTTTTGTCCCTACTTTCTTCAGGACTTTTAGGCTCTGTATCCTCAATGTTTTGTGCTTCATCCTCATCATTATTGCTTCTGTGTGGGCCACCAATATTTTCCTCTTTGTGACTGTTGTGTTCCTCATCAACCTATTCCATTTCTTCATCATTTCCCTCTTCACTGTTTTTCCCTTCTTCATTGTACTCTTCTTCATCACTGTGTTTCTTTTCATCACTCTGATTTTCTTCACTTTGCTCCTCTTCGTAACTGTTTTTCTCTTTCTCATTGTGCTCTTCTTCACTTTGCTTCCTTTGAATTTGATCCTCTTCATTGTTTTTCTCTTTCTCACTATGCTCTTCTTCATCACTAATTTTTCTCTTTCTCACTATGCTCTTCTTCTTGATCAATCAGAGGAGATTTTTGCTTCCTAGGAGTGGGTTTACTAGAAGAAGGAGAAAGATGATGAGTGGATGGTGAATGAGATGCATGGGATGAAGAAGCAGTGGCGAAATTGGGATGTGAAATGAAAGTATCCCAAGAAATTCCCTTTTTCTCAAATTGATGGAGAATGACAATCTTGATAAGGGAATGATGGAAAAGACAAGCTTGTTGTTGAGAGGAAGGCTTCTTTTGAATAGTAAAAGCCATATTTTCAATACTTCTATAGAGAAAAAAGGGTACGTTTATAAATTGGGTTCTTGTGAAGTGCATGAGTAGCCTGATATGGTAAGCATAAACCCGGGAAAACCTCCCTTCGCATGTGAAATATTTCATGATTATCTTCATGAGAGGAGCATAGATGTTAAACAAATATGAAAAAGGAAAAATAGATGGGCATGCATCCCGATTTTTTGGTTTCAAGAAGGGTTTATATTGATCTAAATCTAGGTAGCTCTTCTTAAACCATTTTTCTTCGACATATCGAATTTTGATAGCTCTAGAAATAGATCTAGGAGAGAGATTGAAGTCTAAGCCTGCTAGATGAACATGTTTCCCTTGCAGCCTTAAAGTAAATAGATGTGTCAAGGGAAGATAAATTTTCACCTCCTGAACCTTTTGACAAAACTCCAAACATCCTACTTCATGAAAGTTAAAAAACACTGAAGGATAGGCATTCATTTCCTTAGTTGAAAAAGATTCATACCTTTTGTGAGGACCACTTCTGCTATCTTGCTTGGGAGGCATTTTTCTTCTGAGATTCTTGGCTGAGTCACTAAGGAAACTGTCTCAAATGTTTACTGTGATAAATATTCAATCAACACACTCTTTACTTTTTGAGAAAAACCAAGTTTGTTTTAGTTAGCCCACAAGTTTGTTAGGACACAATCAACTCTCCTTTGATTTGATTGTATGAAATCCTTCTCCTTAGATCACTGTTTTCTGTGGTTGTTTGAAGAAATAAAGATGTCCCTTTAAAAACCACTGTTTCTTTAGGTATAGCTGATTCAAGGCACTGACTTAAAACACAGACTGTACCCTTTAGCAAACAATGTGTTCTGTTTTGAAAACAAAACTGCCCTCCTGTGATGAATGATGTCTCTCCATAGCAAAAGATAGCCCTTTGTCACTGAATAACAAGCCTTCTAAAAAACTGTCTCCTCTTAAATGATCACTGCTTTTTTCAAGGGATTGATTTAAAAACAAAGGTTATACCCCTCAGGAAACACTTTGTTTGATTTTGAATACAAATGTTGTTCTGTGATGGTAATTGTTTTTTCAAAACAACAAACAGCCCTTTTGTTACTGAGCAGTAAGCCTCCTAACAAACTCTTTCCCCTTAGATGATCACATTTTTCTTTTGTGTTTGGCAAGAAAAGTGTGGGAAAATTTGAAGCAAAATGTGTTTATCAAACACACTATTTAAAACACTCCTTCAAGCTGCTTATGAGACCTTTTGCACAAAATCTTCTTCCTAGTGGAATTTGCACACATCCTCTACTTCTTTAAAGCACAAACATAACTTATATATTGGCATGTTTAACCCTCTTTAACCACTATTTTTCACAGCGAGAAAAACCCTTTTCTAAGCTAACACAAAACCTCACTATTTCACATCCCAAGAGAAAACTTGATTTCTTTGAAAATTATGATCTCAACCTTCCTTTGAATTCAAGCTTGAATAAGAAGGAAAAAAAATACCGTAAAGAACGAACTTTTAGGTCTCTTAGATCATTGGTGCAGTGGGCAAAAATGTTTGGAGTGATTTTGCAATGGGCGGACGTTTAGTGCCAAACGTGCCACGCAAAAGGGCCTGTCGGGTTGGCCTGGGCGCTCAACACAGTCGCACCATGCAGCATTACAGGCACACTGCACAGCTTCAGAATCTACACTGCGCCTTTGCTATAGGCGCGTTGTGCATGTATACAGGCGCGTCGCACTGAGATTCAAGCATGAAAACTTCAAGTTTTCCCAAAAAACACTTCTTTCTTCTGTGGGGGAGCTAAAGAAGGTTTGTTCCGAGTTTTGAGATTTGATAATGACGGCCTTTCTAACGACCTTCTCCTCTTTTTTTAAACTTCGAAAAATTTCCCCCTTTGTCTTTTGCAAACTGTGTTTTTTCTATAATGTTTTTTGTGGAGGGTCCCTTTCTTCACTTGTTTTCCATTGTAGGTTTTCTTTGACATTTGATGAGGCTATCCTTAGCCCAAGTTTCACCTTTATCACATTTTTGAGGAGGTCTCTATAAACAGAGGAAAAGATACTTTTAACATAAAAATGCCATCCTTTTGCTTGATGTAAAATAAGTTTTTTTTTTACCTATGAACCCTTATCGTTTTATCACTGTTTGTCAACCTGTCCTTTGTCTTTCACTGATTTGTAAGGTAAATTCTTCAAGTTTTCTTTCATCCATAACCTGGAGGGAGTATCTTCTGATAATCATAATGAAGTTACTCAAAGCTATCATGCCCTTTTCTCATCAGTTATATAGGTGGTCTGTCCATTTATCATTTTGCAAATAGGTTTAGAGACTGAGCTTTAGGCCTGTCAACTTACCCATTCACAAAAGATCTTGTTTAGTCAAAATGGTAATCTGTGATTTATCCTTTGGGGAAAATTTCATAAATGTAGGATCAAAGCCTATTAACACCATCATGCTATCTCTCTCAGATAAGCTCTAGTTTGTGATATGGAACAGGCTTTTGACTTATGAACTCCTATTGTCTTATCACTGTTTTTCAAACCTGTCTTTCAAAAGGAAGTTCCTCAAAAACCATATGAAAGACATGCTGATGTCTCTTTTCCCATCTCTTGGAAGGAGGTAACTCACAACTTTTGAAAACACTTTGACACCTTAACCCTCTAATTTTTTAATGAAGGAGGTTACATTATGTTCCCAACCATCTGCTCTTTTTTGGAGGAGGTTCTTACTGTGCTCTTAACCATATGCTTTAATGAAGGAGGTTAACACTGTAGACATTTCATCTATTTCCAAGATGTACTACCTTTCTGCAAATCACATATCTGCTTGGTATCATATCAAATGGTCAAGAAGGTGAAAATTGACAGTTTTCTTTATGAAAGATGATCTGAGATATATATCCTTTGTAAAACATCCATGTGAACCCTTAGACTAGAAACCATGCAATTTGAAATTGTAGAGTACTTGCTTGCTAGACACCTTTGACTAATCTCCTTTGACTATGTTTGTAGATTGATCATTGATGAAATCACACCCCTGCAGAGATGTAACAATCAATGACTTTGAACTCTGAAGAACTTCCTTGGGATCTGATGGAGATTTTGTTTGACCTTTAGCATGTTTCTTAGGTAGTGGACATACTTATCTTTTTCTGTATTGGATCTTTGCAGAATTTCTTCCAGACTAAGACAAAAAGACCTCTTAGTGGTGCGACATATGGATGTATCAAGATTTTTTTTTGCAGATTAAGCGCTAATTCAAGGCTGGCTGGTACTGAAAAAAGGCTTTTGGCTCAGGATGTTTTTGCCAAGGAAGGGATTCCCTAAAGCGCCGCTACCTAACTTAGGGGCGATCTTGACAGATTTTGAGTATTTTCTTTGGTATGATTAGATCTCAAAATGACATATGACCAGAGATAGGGTGGCTGAAATTGTATCAACATTTGGATAATGAATGACTTGGGAATGAGGGTAAATGACAGTAGATAACCTTTAGCTATGATAGCTCATGGACAAGATTATATGAATGAAACTAGATAGGACTTAACAACTAGGTTTGTTTCTCATCATAGGCTGACCAGAAAAGGTAGGAGGACAAAAATTGTTTAGGGGTGTTTTCTAGATGATAGATTTGACAGTTTGGAGATCAGCTTCTAGAAAACTTGGCTTAAGAAACTAGTCATCATCAATAGGTGAAAAATATTGATGACTAACAGTGGCTCCATTTGGAAGGGCAGCTCCTTTTCTGGAGGTGTCCAGAATTTCAGATCTCTGGCTTTTGAAGACCAGTGCCTTTATCCATTGGCACAAATTTATTTCTTTCTTGATGATATTTCTAAAAATTCACAGCATGATTAGCATCAAAGTCATTTCTACCTACCCAGCTACATTTCCAAACATTTTTTCTTCTTTTGGGTGCATTTGGACTAGTAACCCTTTGGCATAATATTTTTGAAAAATGACACTATCTAATTCTATACTTATATCTGTCGGGAGTTCAGATTAAACTAATGAACTACTTTGTTTCTCTACCTATGCTAGATAGACTATCAAGATTAAGTTGTTTGACAGGATTTCATTCTCTAAACTAAAACATGAAATTAAAAAATGACCAAATCAGGATTAGACAGTCTGAGTTGTCATGTACTCGTGGCATGAAATACAAGCTATACACAAGTATTATTTTGCATGAAAATGAAATTTAGAAAAATTAGGGCTAGGATACATAGTTTGTTTTTCATCCTTGTTTTCCTCTTTGGTTCTGTTTTGAGCATGTGGAACCAATATCTTTTCCTAATCTATTTTCTTTGACAAGTCAAGCTTACACAATTTGACTATCTCTTCTCTCACTAACTTATCAGCAAATAAATTTAAAACATGTTTAGTTATGATTAGGCTAGATAACTGAACAAGACAATTTTAAGCACTAGTAGCGGCATTTAGACTTGCGCGCTTTCCGAATGACTATTTTTTGAACATGGGGCTTTCTTGCTATTTTCCAAACTGCCCTCTTTTTCTACTTTTTCTATTATTTTTTGAATTTTCTGTTTTTTTATTTATTTCTTCAAATAATGATATATACAATGATTGAAAAATTTGGAACTAGAAATCTTGAAAATGGTGAAAATTGAGCATCTTATCTTCATAAGGATCTCCTAACGCTCTTGGTCCACTAGCTCTTGAAAAGAAAAGTTTGGAAATTTTTCTCTTTCAAGCATAACATAAGGATTCTTGCATGAATCTCTATTAAACAACCCTGTTTCTTCCCGTTGTACTTATTTATACCTTTGATCTCCACTTCTCCTTTTGTTGTACATCTTTTTCAAATAATGCAGATATTCTTTGTCATTTTTGAAGCATATGATGACATCATCAAGGTACATCAAAATGAAAAAATTTAGAATTGGAAACATGGCTTTCAGGAGCATGTCTTTAGTGTTTGGTGGTTTTGCAATCCTGGGTTTGAAGAAGGAACTACTTCCAGCATACTTGAAAAATTCTTTGAGCTGCTCACTTTGCAAAGGAATTGATTGGTGATGTCCTGAAAAGTCACTTTGTAAAGACACATGATTAGAAGCACCTGTCATTTGTATAGTATGGCCTTGGGCAGGAAAGATATAATTTTTGTCCCAAGGGTGTGTATTTTTGTTTCTAAAATCAACACAGATCCTATGTCCAGCTGTCTTTTCTTTTCTTTTGTCAAAGCTGTTTCTTGAAGTGATGGTAGTGTCATAGTGCTTCTCACTGTTTTCCCTACATGTAGTAGTATCTTGAACAATCTTGCAAATTCTAGCAGTTCTAAGTCTTTGGTGGAGTGGTAGAATGTTAGCTAGTTCAAACAACTCAGGTATAATTGGACTGCAGTCATCATATCCTTTCATAAGAATTTTATCAGGCATTTTTCTTGGATCTTTAGCTGTTGTGGCTATATTCAAGGTTTCATTTGAGGGGGTAAAGTTATGACATGATAAATCATTTAGGTATGGTAAGAACATTAAGCTCCCCTACCCCTAATTTCCAAAAAGGTTTGTAATATGAAAGTCTTCTAGTACCTCTATTCTGAAAAATTCTCCTGATGTTACTACTAATGTTTGTCTATAGTTTGATCAATTTTCTTGATGGTATATAATGTTTTGTGCTTCCTGCTCTATTTTTGTTGCAAGAGAATCAAATTCTCTTTCCTCAAGACATAACTGCTAAGGGTCATGATAATTTTGAGTGTCCAGCTCATCATAGAGAACCTGGGGTGGCTGATGTGGTGCACCTAAATTTGTTTCAAATTCTCCTATCTGTTCCTCAATGTCTTCATCAGTGTGTAAAATGAAGGAATTCAGATCTGAATGCAAGGAGTACATTGGGATGTTATATGGCCTTTCTTGGCTGCTGACCATGTATTTCATGTGTGATTCCTGATGGAGTATTATAGTTTGGTTAAACACAGGAATAGTGGCATAGGACATATCAAGTTGAATATTTCCCTGAAGCTTGGCCCCCCAAGTTCTGGATAAAAGCATTCCATACTTGAGAGGAATGTCTGCTACTACTATGTCCATGATCAGGTGTTTTGCAGGTATTTGGGCCAAACTGAAACAAAGATCTTTGATTAAGCCTAGACACTTGACTCTGCTTGAATCAAATGAATACAAGTCTTTATAAGGTTTTGTAATTTCTAGGCCTAATCTTTCCATTACAACTTTTGGCATGAGATTGTGAGAGGCACTGGAATCCAACATGGCATTGTGTAAGATTTGGTCATGTATATCCAGACTGATGTAAAAGGGAAGAGTGGTTCCTTCTTGGAATTTCCCTTCTATTTTTGGCCCAAACAACACCTCAGGGGTATCATCATCTAGGTGTAGAGTATCTGCATCATTCCCTATGTTTAGGACCTTTAGCACTTGGGATTTGTAAGAGCTTTGGGTGAGAAGTTTAGTGAGAGGCATGGTGATCTTTATTTGGCGATTTTCCTTTCAAAACTGAAGGGTGATTGTAGTTTAGATAGATTTGCTTCAGTTTTTTCATCCATGAATTTCTCTGTGTTCTTAATTTTCTTACTTTGGTTTGGGATTTTTTTCAACACAAGCATCTCGGGAATCTTGATAGAGTTACTAGGACAGTTTGGGCCAAGGCTTGTCTGGATAGCTTTATCTTTTTTTTGGTCAGTTTTCTTCGCCACGATTTTATTACTATCCACTGCTCTTTTAAGAATGGTATCAGGGGTTTTAATAACATCAGTGTCTGAGCTACCTTTCTTAGAGTTGTCCTGGTTTTTCCTACTCCTAAGATCATACTACCTGGGAGCTTCTATTATGACGTTCTGAAATCCTATAGCAGGATCTTCGGGGTCCTCATAATTGGTTTCATTTTGATTCGGGGAGAAGAAAACTTGTTCTTCTTCTGTGAGGAAAACCTCACCCTCGTTATCAGAACCTATTAGGTTTAAATGAATTTCATCAATTGGTTTTGTGTCTCTCTCTTCCTCATCAACATAGTTTTCATTGAAGGGTGGCCTGATTTGTTGGTCATTTTCTCTTGGTTTATTTTGAGGTTTTGTCTCTTCTAAAGTTTTGGTTCTGGTTCCTGTTTTGGGGGTTTTGCTGGTTGTCCCTAAGAGGTGCTTTTTCACTTATTTTTTCCCACATTTTTTCCATGGATCTAACCAATCCATCTATTATAGGATCTGAGGAATACAGTGAAGGAGAAACCTCGTCACGGTATGTGACATTTTTCTCTGATCTCATCCTAGCTCTCTTTTTAGCTAGTTTTTCTTCTGCACTCATAGCCACTTTTTGAAATTCCTCTAAGGTTGCGGGGTCCTTGTCTCTTAGTTGATAGGTCATGTCTGGGTTGAAACCTTTGGGAAAATTTGCTAAGGTTGAGCCAAGTGGAGGTTTGAAGTGAGGCGGGAGGGCATTATAAACACTGTTGAACCTAGTGCAGTAGTCTCAGACACTTTCCCCATTATCCCTTCTTAGGTTGTTATACTCAGAAAGGATTTGAATGGGGTTTTTTCTGATTTCCCACCTATTTATGAAAGTTTGGTAGAGCGATGGGAGATCGGGTATACTATTAGGAGTTAAGCTCTTAAACCATTTCTTGGGTTCTCCGCCTAGGCTTTGGGAAAACATCCTCATTCTTATGGTCTCGCCTTCTATTTCCATGTATTCAAAGGCATCACTAATTCTATCTACATGTTATTGGGCGGTAGTAGCCTCAACTCCGGTGAAGTGCGGGATTTTGGATTGGTAGTCATGTTGTAAAGGTGCCAAAGGCTGTGGTAATACTAGGGGTGCATACCAACCTGCCATCGGGGAGCTAATGGTTGATTTACAGTATGAGGGCTTGTAGGATGAGATGAGGTTATTTGAACAGTGGTGTTCTAAATGGGTGTGGTGGATGTACTCGGACTTGTGAACTGATTTTGAGCAGATTTGGGGTGGTAAGAGCCAATGTGATGGAGAAGCTGAAAGTAAGGAGGTGTAGTAGGTGAGGCTTCTCTACTAGGGCTCTGTTGCAAATATAAGGGCTCAAGATCGTCAAAGTTGATTTTACTTTATGACTTGCTTTTAAAAAGGGTTTTTGCTGATTTCAAGTCAAACTGGGAATCCTGCAAGGAGGTGATATGTTTAGGTACAGAGCTTGCTTTACGGATGGACCTATCGATAGTTAAGTCACTAGTTTTGGAAGTTTGCCACAAAATCTTCTCTGGGTTATCAACTATGATAGGGGGATTTGGGTCTGGATGAGATCTGGTATTGATTCTTCGTGAAGCCAGATTTCAAAATCAAAGTTTAGAGAGGATTAAAGTTGTGATTATTTTTGGATGGATGACCTCTGTAGGGGTTTCACTAATGTGAAGAATGGTCAAAACAAAAATGAAGGCTAGTGGAGTCGCCAGGTGGATTTCTTTGAGATCTATGGTCCACCACCAATACCGACAAAGATGCTATTTATAAAAAGTTCTCTAGCAAAATTTGATGTAGAAACTTGCAAGAAAGATTTAACACTTAGTTTCAACAGTTTGCTAGATTGTTGGGAAAGCTATGGTTCTATTTGCAAGTTTATTCTGTTTATTTCCTATGTTTAGGTGAAGTTTCTTGAATTACTAAGTTATACTTAGTTTGTCACTGATTTTAGAGGCTACACCATGAATTTTGAGTTTTGGGAAAGATGAGTTAACAGAATAGTATGGTTTATAAAAATTTTGGTTTTTATGAATTTTTAGGCCTACTGGAGGCTAGTGGAGTTGCCAGGTGGATTTTTAGTTGCTTTTATAGAGATGTACTTATGGTCCACCACCAATAACTGGAATAAGCCAATCAGGGGATGTTTTTTGGGGTTTTCTAAGTTTTTATGTGCAGCCTATGGTTTATTAGAGTGTTCTAAACCTGATTCATCACTTTTCTAGGGTGGTGAAGCAAAAAGAGTTTACTCTAAATGATTTTATGGACTGCTTGCCTGTTTTAAATTTTGAAAGACTAATGAATCTACAAGAGTTTGATAGATTGTTATGTACTCAGTTAGTCCCACCATGATTGCCATTATGTTAGGGTCCCATGATTTGGCTAATTGGCAATTCAAGTGACAGGGAAACATCAAAAAAATATTTGGAGCCCAAGGACCTAGCCTTCCTAGACTCAGAGAGGGCTCTCTCTAATTTGTGTAAGGGATATCTATGTGTTTTGCTTCTTATGTTTCTGATTTTAGGCTAGTTGTGAAGTAGGTTTTTGGTTTTGTTTCTAGGTTTTTGAGGGAGGAACTGATCAAAGACTAAATATATAAAAATTTTGTTAGATCAACTAGGCTATGGGGTTGAAAAGGTCGAGAAAGCCTTAGATGGTGATACAAGGTATGTCGAAGGGCCGATTTGATCAAGGAAAAATGGATCTTTGGGTAAAATTAAGTGGGATGGACACTAAGTTTGTGGAGGAGAGGCTTTCAAACATAAATAGTTCAATAGCAGACATTTATATGGTAGGGCTAACCATTAATCATGATAGATGTAACTTCAAATTGACAGATGCATAGAATTAAACATTCAAGCGATACATAGAGATATATGACTCTCTAACTTTAGGAAAATCGCTATTAGACTTCGGGGAAAAACAATTAAGACAAAAAAATAACTCAAACTACTAAGAGGGAACTCCTAGACATAGTATTTTGGGTTATCGAGCACTTTGAACTAAGATTGCAGAGTTTTAGGCAAAGGGAAAGATCGATGCAAGACCTCTTTGGTTCAACTAGGACAATCAAACATTCAAAAAAAGGTTTCAGAAGTGGAAGCTTTGACTAGCCATGAGTAAGCAGGGCGTACCATGAATCATACTTAGCTTGCATAACAATCATAAATGAATCAAGCAAACAATTTCTTCAGTGATCAAAGAGCAATTAAGAATTCTTTGATATGACTAAGAAGGAAGAAAACATAGAAGCTATAATGAAACAGGAAATATGAGGTGCCTCCAAGGGCATGTCTTAAATCTATTCTCTACTGTCTTATAGAAAGCAAAGAGCATGAAATATGTATGTAAACTAAGGAAAGATAATAGAGAGGAACACTATACCATTTTAGCAAGTCAAGAAATCCAACAACAGTCCTCTTTTATCATCCAAAACATTCAAGAAACTATCCAATGCATGAGACAAGTATTTCTTCCAAGCTTGTATAACCATATATTTCTCTATATCATCAAGTTCAGCTTTGTTTACAATGAAATCTCTTGGAATATATAGGCCAAGATGAAGGAGAACCTCCTAGTGCAACTAGAAAGATCATTGGCCCATCAAAAATATCTGATTTTGTCCTTTAGGCTTTGCAAAGCCCAAGGCACAAAATATCTATAAAAATATCCTAAAAATGCTAAAAAAGGAAATTAAATTGACTTTTCCCAACTGACAATGGCCAAGAAAGGCTAAACGCACATTTGGAAAAGCCACTTCAAAAAACTACATTTTTACAAAAATACTTCAGAAATATAGCAGCAGAAAATTCCCTGTTTTGCAAGAAACCTTTCGAGGACTTCTCGATTTCAAAATGAGGCCTGTGATAGCTCATTGGAAAGCCCTAGATGTCTAGTTTCCAAAAATGTTTTTTTTTTTCCACAAACTGATCACTAGAGGTTTGTGAAAAACTGACCTGTGTGGAAAAAGCCAGAAATTAGCCTTCGCTGATATGCGGGATAGAGTGTTGAAAAAGTGACTATTTTTCGCCACTTTGGGGGACCAAAACATCTTCAATTGATCTTAAATTTGCTGAGTAGATGCCCCTGAAATTATGTCATCCAATGATACCATTTTCAACATTTTAGGATGCTTCAAACTAAAATAGCGATGCCCATGAGTTTTTTGCAAAAAGCCCAGAAATGTCAAAAAACAAAAAATTGTCGAATTATACCCAATTTTGGTGACCATGACCCTCATGGGTTTTCAAAAGCATGCTAAGAAGCGGAGGCCAAAATTTCAAGCCTTGATATGCCTTTCTTCACGTTTTGTGTCGGGTGCCTCTTTCGAGCCTCCTTGAGCTTTTCTTGTGTAGCCTTCAATTTCCTTCGGGCGAATTGATTAAGGTTCTTATAGTGCCTGGTCATTTTTCTTTGAAGTTTTAAGTCTCTATTGGCTTTTTCCAACTTATTCTCCAAGTCTTCATTTACCCTTTCAAGCCATGCTTCTCTATTGTTTTCTATCTCTTGGGTGAATAAAGTAGTAAGAGGAAAAGATTGGAAAAGAGCAGCCTCTTCCTCTTTTTGTTTCTCCAAATCTCTTTTGAGTCCCATAGTTCTTGGCCTCTTCCTCCTTGGCTGATCTTATTCTTCACTGTCATTGAATTCACCCATGAGTTCTTCCAACTTAATTTGTGCTTTGGAGGCTTCTTTTTGGTACTTGATAGCCTGTGTCTCATAAACTGCCATGTGGACACTCATTTGCTTGTTTTTTGTTTGCCGAAAATGAATGAGGTTTTTAGACCTCTCTAGATCTGCTCTTAGATCATGAATTTTTTCTTCTCTATTTAGCAAGAGAGACTCTAGGATTTTGGCCTCATTGTCACTGTCATCACTGTTCATCTGAATTATGTCAAAGTCCTTCTCTTTCTCATGGCTACTTTCCTCCTTCTCTTTTCCCTTGCTTTGGGTGGCCTTCTTGGTCCTCCTCCTCTTTGTTAATTCAACAATGGATTGCTTGGGAAACTTCCCTTTGCTTCGGAGTGCTCTAGTAACATTTGGAGTTACAATTTGAGCCACTTTCTTTCTTGATGTTTGGGGTTTTGTTACATTTGGAGAAGAAAGCATGGCCCCTTGCCTAGGAGAGGCATCTAGCACATGCTCTATTTGGTATTTTCCTTTGCTAATCCCATCATCATCCTTGATGGCTGGTGGGCTTTCCCTTCTTTCATCAAAAGTGTCCCTTTAAGGACTGTTTTGACCCTCCTCTTGAATTCCTTGACTGTCACCTTGCATGTCTCCTTGAGGGTTGCCTTGTTCACTTTTGTCCCTGATTTCTTCAGGAATTTTAGGCTCTCTATCCTCAATGTTTTGTGCTTCATACTCATCATGCTTGCTGCTGTGTGGGCTACCAATATTTTCCTCTTTGTGACTGTTGTGTTCCTCATCAACCTGTTCCATTTCTTCATCATTCCCCTCTTCACTATTTTTCTCTTCTTCATTGTGCTCTTCTTCATCACTGTGCTTCGTTTCATCACTGTGATTTTCTTCACTTTGCTCCTCTTCATCAATGTTTTTCTCTTTCTCACTGTCCTCTTCTTCACTTTGCTTCCTTTGACTTTGATCCTCCTCACTGTTTTTCTCTTTCTCACTATGCTCTTCTTCATCACTGTTTTTCTCTTTTTCACTATGCTCTTCTTCTTGATCAATCATAGGAGATTTTTGCTTCCTAGGAGTGGGTTTACTAGAAGAAGGAGAAATATGATGAGTGGATGGTGAATGAGATGCATGGGATGAAGAAGTAGTGGCGAAATCGGGATGTGAAATGAAAGTGTCCCAATAAATTCCCTTTTTCTCACGTTGATGGAGAATGAAAATCTTGATAAGGGAATGATGGAAAAGACAAGCTTTCTGTTGAGAGGAAGGCTTCTTTTGAATAGTAGAAGACATCTTTTCAGTACTTCTATAGAGGAAAAAGGGTAGGTTTAGCAATTGGGTTCTTGGGAAGTGCATCAGTAGCCTGATATGGTAAGCATAAACTAGAGAAAAACTCCCTTCGCATGTGAAATATTTCATGATTATCTTCATGAGAGTAGCATAGTTGTTCAACAAATATGAAAAAGGAAAAATAGATGGGCATGCATCCTGATGTTCTGGTTTCAAGAAGGGTTTATATTGATCTGAATCTAGGTAGCTCTGCTTTAACCATTTTTCTCCGACATATGGAATTTTGGTAGCTCTGGAAATAGATCCAGGAGAGAGCTTGAAGTCTAAGCTTGCTAAATGAACATGCTTCCCTTCCAGCCTTGAAGTAAATAGATGTGTCAAGGGAAGATAACTTTTCACCTCTTGAACCTTTTGACAAAACTCCAAACATCCTACTTCATGAAAGTTAAAAATCCCTGAAGGATAGGCATTCACTTCCTCAGTTGAAAAGGGTTCATACCTTTTGTGAGGACCACTTCTGCTATCTTGCCTGGGAGGCATTTTTCTTCTGAGATTCTTGGCTGAGTCACTAAGGAAACTGTCTCAAATGTTTACTGTGATAAATCTTCAATAAACACACTCTTTAATTTTTGAGAAAAACCAAGTTTGTTTTAGTTAGCCCACAAGTTTGCTAGGACACAATCATCTTTGCTTTGATTTGAGTGTATGAAATCCTTCTCCTCAGATCACTATTTACTGTGGTTTTTTGAAGAAATAAAGATGTACCTTTAAAAAACACTGTTTCTTTAGGTATAGCTGATTCAAGGCACTGACTTAAAACACAGACTGTACCCTTTAGCAAACAATGTGTTCTGTTTTGAAAACAAAACTGCCCTCCTGTGATGAATGATGTATCTCCATAGCAAAAGACAACCCTTTGTCACTGAATAACAAGCCTTCTAACAAACTGTCTCATCTTAAATGATCACTGTTTTTTTCAAGGGATTGATTTAAAAACAAATGTTATACCCCTCAGGAAACATTTTGTTCTGATTTTGAATAAAAATGTTGTACTGTGATGGTTATTGTTTTTTCAAAACAACATACAACCCTTTTGTTACTGAGCAGTAAGCCTCCTAACAAACTCTTTCCCCTTAGATGATCACAGTTTTCTTTTGTGTTTGGCAAGCAAAGTGTGGGAAAATTTGAAGCAAAATGTGTTTATGAAACACACTGTTTAAAACACTCCTTCAAGCTGCTTATGATACCCTTTGCACAAACTCTTCTTGCTAGTGGAATTTTCACACATCCTCTGCTTCTTTAAAGCACAAACAAAACTTCTATATTGGCATGTTTAACCCTCTTTAACCACTATTTTTCACAGCGAGAAAAACCCTTTTCTAAGCTAACACAAAACCCTCACTATTTCACATCCCAAGAGAAAACTCGATTTCTTTGAAAATTATGATGTCAACCCTCCTTCGAATTCAAGCTTGATTAAGAAGGCGAAAAAATACCTTAAAGAATGAGCTTTTAGGTCTCTTAAATCATTGGTGGAGTGGGAAGAAATGTTTGGAGTGCTTTTGCAATGGGCGAGCGTTTAGTGCCAAACACGCCGCGCAGAAGGGCCTGTCGGGTCGGCCTGGGTGCTTGACATAGACGCACCACGCAGTGTTACAGGTGCACCACGCAGTTTCAGAATTTACACTACGCCTTTTCTATAGGCACGCTGCGCATGTATATAGGCGCGTCGCACTGAGATTCAAGCGTGAAAAATTCAAGTTTGCCCAAAAAACACTTCTTTCTTTTGTGGGGGAGCTAAAGAAGGTTTGTTTCAAGTTTTGAGATTTGATAATGAGGGCCTTTCTAACGGCCTTCTCCTCTTTTTTTAAACTTCGAAAAATTCCCCCCTTTGTCTTTTGCAAACTGTGTTTTTTCTATAATGTTTTTTGTGGAGGGTCCCTTTCTTCACTTGTTTTCCATTGTAGGTTTTCTTTGAAATTTGATGAGGCTATCCTTAGCCCAAGTTTCACCTTTATCATAGTTTGGAGGAGGTCTCTATAAACAGACGAAAAGAGACTTTTAACATCAAAATTCTATCCTTTTGCTTGATGTAAAATAAGTTTTTTTTTTTAACCTATGAACCCTTATGGTTCTATCACTATTTGTCAACCTGTCCTTTGTCTTTGACTGATTTGTAAGGTAACTTCTTCAAGTTTTATTTCATCCATAACATGGAGGGAGTATCTTTTGATAATCATAATGAAGTTACTCAAAGCTATCATGCCCTTTTCTCATCAGTTATATAGGCGGTCTGTCCATTTATCATTTTGCAGATAGGTTTAGAGACTGAGCTTTAGGCCTGTCAACTTACCCATCCACAAAAGAGCTTGTTTAGTCAAAATGGTAATCTGTGATTTATCCTTTGGGGAAAATTTCATAAATTCGGGATCAGAGCCTGTTAACACCATCATGCTATCTCTCTCAGATAAGCTCTAGTTTGTGATATGGAACAGGCTTTTGACTTATGAACTCCTATTGTCTTATCACTGTTTTTCAAACCTGTCTTTCAAAAGGAAGTTCCTCAAAAACCATATGAAAAACATGCTGATGTCTCTTTTTCCCATCTCTTGGAAGAAGGTGACTCACAACTTCTGAAAACTCTTTGACACCTTAACCCTCTGCTTTTTGAATGAAGGAGGTTACATTATGTTCCCAACCATCTGATCTTTTCTGGAGGAGGTTCTTATTGTGCTCTTAACCATATGCTTTAATGATGGAGGTTAACACTGTAGACATTTCATCTATTTCCAAGATGTATTACCTTTCTGCAAATCACATATCTGCTTGGTATCATATCAAATGGGCAAGAAGGTGAAAATTGACAGTTTGCTTTATGAAACATGATCTGAGATATATATCCTTTGTAAAACATCCCTGTGAACCCTTAGACTAGAAACCATGTGATTTGAAATTGTAGAGTACTTGTTTGCTAGACACCTTTGACTAATCTCCTTTTACTTTGTTTGTAGATTGATCATTGATGAAATCACACCCCTGCAGAGATGTAACACAATCAATGACTTTGATTTTTTTTTACCTTAAGCATGTTTCTTAAGCAGTGGAAATACTTATCTTTTTCTGTATTGGATCTTTGCAGAATTTCTTCCGGATTGAGACAAAAAGACCTCTTAGTGGCACGACCTATGGATGTATCAAGATTTTTTTTTGTAGATTAAGCACTAATTCAGGGCTGGCTGGTATTGAACAAAGGCTTTTGACTCAGGATGCTTTTTCCAAGGAAGGGATTCCCTAAAGCGCCACTACCTAACTTAGGGGCGATCTTGACAGATTTTGAGTATTTTATTTGGTATGATTAGATCTCAAAATGACATATGACCAGAGATAGGGTGGCTGACATTTTATCAACATTTGGATAATGAATGAATTGGGAATGAGGGTAAATGACAGTAGATAACCTTTAGCTATGACAGTTCATGGACAGGATTATATGACTGAAACTAGATAGGACTTGACGACTAGGTTTTTTTCTCATCATAAGCTGACTGGAAAAGGTAAGATGACAAAAATTGTTTAGGGGTGTTTTCCAGATGACAGATTTGACAGTTTGGAGATCAGCTTCTAGAAAACTTGGCTTAAGAAACTAGTCATCATCAATAGGTGAAAAATACTAATGAGTAACACCGACATTCAATAAAATGACATTTTATCAAAGGTTAAGCCCGAATTGATTCTAAATGTGTAAATAGAGTGGAAAGAAGAGTTTATTAACCATATGGGACCCTTTGTTCATCGCACCGATCTATTGGAGGACGCGATTGCGATATTGCGATCGCGATAAAGAATCTGGACCCGATATGTTATGAATGGTGATTCTTATGTGATTGAGTTCCGGCTTAAAAGGCATCAAAGTGGGCCATCGCATCGGACTAAAACAGAACAGCGGAACATGCAAATAAAGTTTGTGATTGAAGGCTTGGATTTGAGGAAGGATGGACGGTGGACAGGTGAGTCACTTGACTACATGGTGGGGCCTATGCTAATCGCATCGGCGGAAATCAAATGACCAAGTCACAAGAGCACTATGAATGTTGCGATTGCGATTGAAAATAAATGAGGCGAAGTATAGCTGGTATGTGGGCTCCATACAAAAGAAAAGTTAATATATGTTTACTCCGATTTTGTTGACCAAAGCTGAAGAGTTAAAAGAAGGCAAAGCGGCAAATATATATGTCAAAGCAATATATATATATATATATATATATATATATATATATATATATATATATATATATATATATATATATATATATATATATATATATATATATATATATATATATATATATATATTTACATCTATGAACAGTGAATCATCGCATCGGAGTGAAAGCAAAACATCGGAACATACAACTGAAAGTTGTGATTACGATTAATCGCAATCGGAAGTATTCAAGAGGTGATTTATCGCATTGGAGAATAGAGCGAGTTCGGCGAGTGGGCCCGAAAGGGAATTTTATCTGTTAAAAAGGTATTTTATTATGACGCCAAGAGTTGTTTGATTTATATAACTAGACAGTTATATATGCAACAGTTACACAACTGCAATGAACAGGAGAGTGTGCAGAAAAGGAAAAATACAGAGACAGCAGCAGAAAAGACAAACATGCAAGGATCCAAAAAGCTGAATGGGTTGATTTGAAATCCATATTGTAACTGAATGTAAATGTTTTAATTGGTTTTACATTGTTTTTGATGCATTGGCAAGTCTCCGGAGGAAAAAAAAAATCCCACTGTAATATTGAAATTTGTACATAATGTTATATTTTTTTTCTAAATGAGTTGGACAAAGGAATGAGAAGGCAGAAGCGGAATAGTCATGGCTGTTCACTCCAAATTCTCTGTAGAATACAAACAGTCAAGAGGGGAACTCTATAAATGATATCTCATAGATATGCATAAAGAGGTTAGAGAATGCATAATTGAAGCAGAGAAAATAAGAAGAAGGTGGAGATGCTGTGAAAATTTAGAGATGATATAAGACAGATATGAAGACTAGAGGACAGCATTAAAGAAGGTACAAAACAGAGAAGATATCCAAGGTAGAACAACAAGTTTTTTCTTTTGATAGAGTGAGGAAGTTGGAGCTTCCCTATCAAGTTGTAGCTTGATAGATGTCAGTTGTAGCTGACTGAGGCTAGAGCCTCCTATAGGTTGGTGCCTGCAAAAAATTGATGGGAGTTGGAGCTTCCTTGCAAGCTGTAGCTTGCAGAATTGAGGTTAGAGCCTCCTATAGGTTGGTGTCTACAGAAAATCAGTGGTGAGAGGGAGTTGGAGCTTGCCTTTGCATCACAACAATAATAAGATGTGGTTTTATCCCTTTATGGGTTTCCACTTATATCTGTTGTCTCTGTGTGTGATGCTTATGTGTTTATATGGTTTATTCAATCTTCTTAATACTTGCTGCTCTCATAATAAGTCTGTTGTCACATTATCTTAATACTTGTTGCTCACATATTAAGATTGTTCACATATAAATTTTATCATGCAATTAAGTTTTAAATAAGCTTAATGGAAAGTTTTAAAAGTTCATGAATGTGTTAAACTGATTCACCCCCCCCCCTCAGTTTAACTAAGGGTTCAATAGGTTTAGAATTTGATTTTAGGTTAATTATAAGGTGCAGAGTTGTTTGTTGTGTTAGGTTGGACAAATATGTTTCATGTGGTATAGATAGAGGATGGGAATCTACAAGCCATTGCGCAATGGAGTCATGTGAAAATCCAAATTGTTCTGATTGAGAAGGAAGGGAAACGAAAGGGAAAATCTAACTTGGTCAAGCATCTGTTGAATAATATAGGTTAAATGGGATGAACATTAAGGAATAAAAGTGAAAAGCAAACTAAACCCTTTCACAGTGGCTTAAAAGATTTGGGGAATGCCCTATTTCCTCCAATAAGCTCACCGTTTTAGACTTAATTAACGTAAACACTCAAATAAAGGAGAAAAGCAGATTAAAACCTTATAAGTGAATTATAGGATTCGGGGAATGCCCTATTTCCTCCTATAAATGCATTGTTGAGAGCTTAATCAACAAGACATAAAATTGCATTCAAAGAAGAGGAAATGCCTTAGACATCTAGGACTGCAATTACAGGGACCTTTAACACAATAATTACAATAATGAATAGAGTGTATGATTGAAACAAGCCTCCCTATCGAACTGTAAACATTAATAATTAAAGGGAGATTTCAGACACAACATTCAGTGGCAAAGAAAGAGGGAACGCCTAAACAGTCTTTAACACAACTGAACATACCATTTCTGAAATAAAACAAACTAAATATCCAAGAGAGCTATTATACTACCTTTTTATGTTTAGTGGTGGAAAACATATAAAAAGTGGAGGATAAACAGGTCAGGGGTGCTTCTAAGATACATTTCTCTGCCTAAAATTTTTATCCTACTGTAATTCAAAGCATAATGGAACAAAGTGATAAACGAGAGACAACATTTACAATAAGAGATTACTTCACCAAAACCAGGCTCAAGGATCCAATGGTCCAGCCTCCTTCATCAACAAAAAAACAAATACTTCCACACTCCTTTGGAACACCAATGCTTCTTCAAAGCAGCAATATGTATTACTTTAGAAATCACCAATTTCCAACCTTTTACAATGAGACTTCAAAGAGTCTTTATAGGAAAAATGAGGAAAAGTAGGTAAAGAAGGCTTTAATGATCATCAAAGATAGGAGAGGGCATTCAAATGACCCATTCTACGTCTTAAACATTTCATTGAATTCTATACAGGATCAATAACTATGTATCTTGTTCAGACCATTTTGATATGACATAAAACATCCTACAGAGTGTCCTTTGGGAGGAAAAAACATCTGGAGTGGTACTGTTATATTCTTGGTGTGAGTTAAGTGAAAGAATGGGCTATGAGGACTCCCATACTTCCAAATAACTACTTCTGACAACTTATAGCAGTTTCTATGGTGTAGAAACTGCTTGGTAGATTTTTGTGCATGTAGAAGGGTTATGCCTGTGTCAATCAACATTCTGCATCAATAACTGCTTTGTCCCTTTGTACTTTAACCTATTTTAACCTTGTTTTTGCTTTATCCTTGTTGATTTCTTGAATTTCTGATACCCGTTGTATATTTTTTCTTACTGTGTTATGCCTTTGACTGTTCATTTAATCTTCAAACTTTGTTTTTGCCACTTGGTACTTGATTTTTACCATTTCTGAGTGTTCGGTGTACAGGTGGAGGGTTTCGCTGAGCTGGAGGGTTGCTGAGGGTTCATGAGTCTGATCCACTGATTGACATGACCTCGCCTTCTGTTTCTGGTCCTTTTGATGTTGTTTCTTGGCACTGAGATAATTTTCAGAGCCTTTGTGTCACTTTCAAGACTGTAAAACGTTCATACTTCATCAGCCATGGAAAAACCTGAGAACACACAATAAACAGTTATAAAATCCTATAGGCTAGGTCTGGACTGCTTACAGAGGCTTCTGGGGTGGTGGAGGAGCAGTGAGGAGGTGGTGATTGTAGTAAAAATCGGGCAAAAACCCTGGCAGAGCAGCTAACCAGGTGCAGGGAGGTTTGGGTGCGAGGACAAACGTGGACCGTTAGATCAGGATGATCTATGGTGGAGATCACTTGATGAAGTTTTTCGCTAAGGAGATGGGAGACAAATTCATTTGACATCGCTATATAATGTGGGCCGTGCGATCTTGGAGATCGACAGCTGGGATTAAAAGCTAAAATTACATTGCGGAGGGTGCTATGGTGGAAACCGAAGATGGTTTTTGTGCACAAAAAAGGGGGGGAGGCAGTATTTTCGTTTGGAATGCGATTCCACTCAGTGAGTGACGCGTGTCTTTCTAAAAACACCCATATCACGTAATTTTGAAACATTAACTCTTGGGTGCAAAAATTACGCGATATCGTGCATCGACCGTCAGATGATGGGCAGGAGATCGGACGGTCGAGGGAGAGCGCGATGGAGGATAAGGTGCACGGGTGGAAAAGGTGGGTAGGGTCCACCATGACATATGATGGCTTGTCGCAGTGTAAAGGTATCGGGCTATCGGGTTTAGTCCTAGTTGTTTGATCTTCCGATCGGACGACGGAGATTGAAAGATGGGGCGGGTTATTTGAAAGGAGGAAAGGGAGGTAAGTGAATGGGAGGACGGGAGAAAACACGCGACAACCATTGATCTTTTCAAATCAACGGTTGCGATCTATCCTGAGGGGAAAGGTCGGGAAACGAAAAACCAAAGGAAAAATGGGTTTAGCATGGGGAGGGTTCATTTTTTTTTTAGCGCCTGGTTGCGGGGCTAGGGCATGTGGGGGAAGGGGCTAAAGGACATAAGCCCTCGGGGGCTTAAGTACCTTATAATGCAAATAGACTGATTTGGGCCCAAAAATAGTGTTTTTAAAGCCAAAATGAAGGTTCTGATAGATGACAGGAGGGGTTTAAAACCAAATCAGAGGGAGATATAAGGTTTAAAAAGAGGATTTTGATGATTTGGAGGTTAAATGAAGGTTTATAGAAGGATTTTTTGAAGAAAACAAGGGTGAAAATGAGGATTTTGTGGGAGTGAAATGAAGAGAATGGAAAATCGGAAATGGAGCATTGTAAGCAGTTTTCTCTTGGAAATGAGCAGGTTCTTGAGGGCTTATAGGGAAATAGTAGTGAAGATTATTTCAAAGGGAAAATAATCATCAAAATACTTCAAAGATGATGTATTTTAAAAGGAAATATATCTCTTGAAGGCTTTGAAAACCAATTTAGCCACCATTAGGTATATCAGAATTTATAGGTGGCTAACACAAGGGAGGAGTGAAAGAAAAAATGTTTCAGTATGAATATCAATAGAAGGCATTCATAGAGTTGAAACATCACCTCTGCTCTACCCTAGTGCTCACATTACTAGACTTGCAATAACCATTTTAGATTGAGACAGATGCCTTAGACTATGTTATTGGGCTAGTTCTTACTCAAAAAGGGCATCTAGTGGCATATCATAGTGAGACACTTTCCGACACTGTCTCAAAGTATCCCACTTATGACAAAGATATGGGTTCCATTGTGTAGGATTACCGACAATGGAAGCATTGAATTTTGGGGAAGGAAATGGTCATCCACATAGACCACCAACCCCTGCAGTTCATACAAACACAAGGGAAGTTGCAGAAAAATCGCCATTAGAAGTGGTCCACATAACTGCAACATTTCCATTTGAACATCAAGTACAAGAAGGGTAGCACTAATAATGTTGCATACTGCCTCAACCTACCACTAATCATGGAGCTAACCACCATGATTAGCTCTTGTGGGCACGAGACTTCTGATTGGATGCTTCTCTACAAGAGTGATCCAAAATTCAGCCACACATACAAGATGCTCTTGGAGGATAAGCTAGTTCCAAATTTTCACCTCCAGGATGCATTGCTATGTCACCTGGGACACCTTTGTGTTCCTTCAAGCGAGCGTACCAAGATGATTTGGAAAGTTCACTACAGTAATTTCACTGGGAATTTCAGGGTCAAGAAAACACTGGTAGTACTGCATAAGTATTTCTATTGGCCAAACCTTCGATAGGATGTCGGGAAGTACTTCAGATCATGCACTGCCTGCACCATTACCAAACCGACCATCAAGAAGCAAGGCCTCTATACTTTGCTGCCTACCCCTATTCGACCTTGGGAATCAATATCCATGGATTACATGTCAAGCCTTCCTTCTACTAAGCATGGAAATGACTATGTTTTCATGGTCATCGATAGATTCTTGAAGATGGCCATTATGGCAGCCTGCAAGAAGAATATCACAGTAGAAGCCACTACTAAAACTTTCTTTGAACGAGTGTGGGTACACTTTGGGATCCCACAGTCTATCATCTTATATTAGGGCAGCAGGTTTCTTAGTACATTTTCGTCCTGCCTTTGGTCAATGTTGGACACCAAGCTCACAAACTGCACAACTTTCCATACCCAAACTGATGGCTAGACATAGGTTGTCAACAGGATGATAATAAACATTTTGGGCATGTAAAAATCAAAGAATCCATGCACATGGGATGAGAGCCTTCCCTATGTACTGCACAGCTATAACCGGGCCCTCTACCTCTCAACTGACCAAATCACCTTTCAGGTGGGCTTGGGATTCCAGCTACTATGTCACATTGATGTAGCCATGCCATTTGCAGCTACTCAAGTCGATTCGGCTCATGTCTAGTCTCAAGCTGACAAGGCGAACAACTTCATTGAGTGCATTCATCACATCTGCTAATAGGTTCATAAAATATTGGATAGAGCCAATGTTAAGTACAAGAACGGCATGATCATCATCGAGTGCCACATAACTTCAAGGTGTGTGACAAAGTGTGGCTACATTTTTAGAAGGAATGCCTCGCTGGACCCCACCGCAAGCTTTGTCTTCTCCGATATGGGTCTTAAACCATCACCAAGGCTATAGATCACAATGCCTTCAAGGTCATTATTCCACCATTCCTTGGTATGTACCAAGTGTTTAATGTGGACCGCCTTCGGCCATACTTTCCACCTCTACTAGACACATTCAACATAGGAAAACAACTCACACAAATAGAGTTGAACCTAGAATGCATGGAAAAAGCCACAATTGATGGGATTATGGACACATAGATTAAGAAAACCCACCAATAGAGGATCCATCTATATTGATTTGTCAAATAAGGCTACCTCCTTCACCAGGGAAAGTGGCTAACCAGGGACTAAGTTCGAAAAAAAATTCCTCATCTCATGGAGAAACTCAATGTAATGGGGACATTACTTCCTAAGGTGGGAAGAATGATCTAGGTGGATATATGTGGCCACCTTCCTATTCCACTTGGACCCCCACCATTTTTTCTTTCATTTTTTTTCAGTTTACTTAATTGTAGCACAATTTACTATTTTTTGTAGTTTATTGGAAAACTGAACTTTCGGAGCTGTTTTGAGACCCTAAATGTTTTTTTTTGGGGAAGCCATATTTTTCATTAAATATAATTCGGAGACTTTTTATTCACTATCAACAGTTGTAGTACTCAGATATAGCTTTCTAACAATGTATCATGTGCATCAAAAAGAGATAACATGACAAGTTACGACCCTGAGAAATCGATGTACCAATTTACCCCGACGGGCCCCATAGTCTGGCGTTTCATCTCATAGGGTTAGGTTTTTGGATGCTTATGCTGGGCCAGAATTGTAATCTACGGATAAAATACACTTCCCTATACTGTTTTCTAGTCTAGAACAGCGAGTGAAATACTACACTACCCTTTTTCCTAACTCAGAACAGATACACAGAGAGGATTGGATGCTTACTTGTTTCAGTCGCTTCCAAATGGCTCCTTTCTGTCACTTCCACTACAGCTTCAACCTCAAGAGGTTTCAAATATATGAATGCTTCCTGCAAGAAAGAACACTGAAACAACAGAAGATGCAATAATATAGATATCTATTCAAGTTAATTAGCCAAATCAGTTAAGCATAAACTACATTCATCAACCAAGATTTTACAACATGGAAAATCAAAGTAAACATGGATGCATGTAGGGAAAAAAATGTACTCTTTATTGATGATAGAAGGAGAGGTTACAACCAAGTGACTGATTCATTGTGACCTTCCAACAAAGTTCCCAAGTCTCATCATAGCATAAGTCTCTCCACCAACAGCTCCACAAATCAAACTCTCTATTGAAAATTCTCCAACATTTCCCTACTCAAATTCTTCCTCCTAAACACTTAGATCTGTGTTCAATTTATAGAAGAAATGTAGGTAGTTTTGTAATAAATAAAATTCCAAAAATAGGCAAGACATGTTTCCATTCATGTAGATGTCAAATGGATACTTGGATCCGAAGCTTGACACATGTGAACCCTTCTAGAAGACACCGTCCGAGTGAAGATTCTGGAACAATGAGAATTTCACTCCCAATCTGACCAACACACCTTTGAATGTCGGGAAGTGCTTTTCAGAGTAGCCTTGAATGGGGCTACCTACATATGCAACGCCGTTAGGCCCCTTAGAGCTTGTGTTGGTGAGCTCCCACATGTTTAATAATAAGCTTCAAACCATGAAAAATCCTTGCTTTGATGAAAATCTTGTTTGATTCATGAATGTTTCCTGTCTTAGGGAATATAGCAACTGAGATGATGGGGAATGATAGACCCTTTTAATCATCGGTCCTGGAGATGATGCCCAATTAACCAGGTCATTGGGAATGGTGCCCAAATTGACCTATAACAATTTCCCCCTAAAGCATGAGATCCAAATAATAAGAACATTTGATTGAGATGCTTTACACTATGATGAGCTTGGAAACAAAGCGGAACGGTCTCCTACATCAATCTTACAATACATTACATCATGATAAATCCTCTATTGATCATAATTGCTGAGGGTAGGCATTCCCATAGTCAGCACATAAAACAATCTAATAACATGTACATAATTTAGAAAGTCATCTACATTGGAATGTTGCCCAGATGCAGACATTGCCTACAGATATAGGCCCATATTTGGATGAAAATGTTGTATGTAAGGTCACCATACAGATGATGTGTACAAAAATCCTGAAATCGTAGCCCAGATGGCTTAAACTAGATCCGGGATCTTCTTATCTCATTCACTCGATCATTCGGGTACAAGTCTAGCCATGCGAATATATGATTTGTCATCGAACATGGAAAGACATCGTTTGATTACCAACCAATAATGAAAGCTGTTAAAAAATACGAGAGAACCATCATTAATGTCAATGGCCCTCAAGGTACTGCAGTACATTTCGTAAGGCGTGAATAGATGATTTGATTTCGATCGCCAAACAAAATCTTTCGGTCAAAATTCTGGAGCAAGGATCTTGTCAATGTTGTAACAAGCCTCATGGTACTGGAATTTGATGTTTCTAAGTGAACTTCCTAGATATTCATTTGTAGTCGACAGGAAGTCACCTTATTGCAAAACTGGAGTTACTGATTTTGGAGACAAGGGTATGACTTGATATAGCAATTTTCAGGGATGACGGTCATGAAAATGAAGGTTTATGAGTATTGTAGATGGATGAGTTCTTAATCACTGGATGACTTCTCTTGAACATATCGGCGACACTGTGATGACTTGGCAGCATTGACCCAAAACTGAAGTGAAGGTACGATGAACCATAGGTGTGAATGAACTGTCAAGATTATTACCCAACCCAAACAGTCACGAACATGGAGTGAAAGAAGTGTCATGTTCAAGAGCGACTTGCTACCAAAAAGAAACTTTACTTGCTTTTCCCAAATTTTCCCCGGTCATTTGTCGACCAATACCTCTTTATTTTTTAACAAGCTTGAGGAGGATAACATTTCCTTGATCTATAATTCAACCCTTCGAGTGAATAAAGAATGAAGTATCACTATTTAATAATTTAATGAGTCTAGCGATGAATGAAACTCAATTCTTGCCATGATTGACAAGCCCATCGCTATTTTATGTTTTAACGAGCTTAACGACAGTGATAGCCCGGTCCTTTTTCATGTTTAGAGAGTCTGAAAAAGAGGACGAAAGATGACTCCAAAAGTACTTTTTCGTAAATTTTTCTCTCAGATCCAAAAAAGTGTAAAATGATATCTAAAAGAACCTCTTTGGTCATTTTTAACCAAGGTATTCCTTTTTTGTAAATAATCCATCTCAGTCTGTAAAAGGGTTAACTTATACTAAGTAGATATCAATTTATTTACTTTAATGAGCTCGAAATGAAAAATGCTCGGCTATCTTTTCACATTATCAGAGTCTAAAAAGAGCTGAAAGAAGACTCCAGGGGTTCCTTTTTCACTGTTATCAAAGATCGAAAAAGAGATAAAAGTGTGCTTCAAATCCTTTTTCGTTTTTACAAAGCTCGAAAAAATAAGGAGAAAAAGCATGCTTTGTGGTCAAGTCTTTCTTGAAATAAATTTGCATGACTAACCTATTCATCAGTTGTATTTCTTGTTCAGAACAACATCAAATGGATTAAACATACCTGTTTCATGATAAAAAATGTAATAAAACCATAGTCATAGCAATAAATTTAACTTGCAAGTAATTAAATGACTATATAAAGCAGTTTCACTATTCATTTTTACCATTCCATAGTTACCATTTGCATTTTGGAGCTCTGAACCTGATTTTTCCCCTGCACTTCAGTCATTGATTGCGGTCATTTCAGTGGACGGATTTCATCGCCGTTTGATCGAGGTCGGTAGCAAAAACCTCCTCTTTCTTTTAGTATTCATTTCATTACCTTTCCTTGCAAATTTTTATGGTTTTGAGGGCCCTAGGGTAAATTCTGCCAAAATTAAGGGCAACACACCCCTGAATGTTGAAACCTGCATTGCTTAGCAGGTACAGTGAAGTGTACCTAGATGTGCAGCGCACTGTCTCAACCCAGGGAGTTCGTTGGGCGCAGTTGAAGTTTTTTTTTTTCATGTTGTGTCCAAAATTTTCCTAGTTTTTTGCAATGAATGGCATCTAATGGATCTTAGGGTTGATTTTCAGGTTTCCATTAGATTATAATGATGATTACATGGAGAGAAAGAGAACATGAAGAACAAGATATGATTTCCTTGAATGATCCGGGTACTATAAGAGCTTTGAGAGATTGCGGGCTACTTAAGTACTTCAAATTGTTGGGAATGAGGCAATAGATAGAACTCTTAGAGTTCCTTGTTCGAGCATGGGATCCAATGATAGAGGCATTTCACATAAAAAATCAAGTGTTTTCCATAACAGTTGAGGATGTGTATTTTCTCATAGGTTTGTCGAGGAGAGGTTTGCCCATTTCACTCACAGGATCTCCCATTGGAGGAGAAAGAGTGAGGGATTATGTTATGCAGTATTGCTATCTAGGGTCAGAACCTAGCAAAGATGGAAAAATAAACATCTGTGATGTCAGGGATTTTCCTTTGAGAACCATCCTATTCATGATCGCTAAACTAGCTGGCACTGTTACACTCCATGTAGCGAACAGATCATATATGCAGTATGTGCTGGAATTTTTAGAGCCAACAATTTTCAACTGGTCTAAAGTTGTTCTTTCTCAGATAAAGGAACAACTGAATAAAGTAAAGGGAGGAAGGAAGAAATTTTTTAGTTATGGTTCCATTCTCATTTCCTTCACTTTGGAACGGGTTCCACTGATGCAGCCACAACATGTAACATTGGATATATACAGTCCTAGAAATCCTTGAATGCAGAGATGGGTAGAACTCATGGGTCGGCATTCAGGCCAATTGACCGTTGTGCTGTTGACTTCATTCTTCGCCTAGTTTAGGTGACAGATCTTCGCCATTGATGAGTATGCATATGCAGGCGTCGACTTCCGAGGAGATCTAGATCTAGTTTTACCAGAAGGCACTCAGTGGGGTGAAATAGGTAAGATTGATTTGACCATGTTTTTTATTTTTATAAGGTTTATACAAATGTTTTTGTGTTTTGATTTCTTTCCAAGACTAGACTAAAATGTTTAATGTAATGCAGATATTGGTCGTGTTCAACCAGTAGAGGAACCAGAGTGTGAAGCAGATGCATCAGCAGAGAGGGTTGTCGGGAGAGTAGTCCTTCAGGACCTTGATATGGATGAGACTCTTGCTGAGCTTCAGTAGCACATAGAGGGGTTGACCTTCGGGATTCCGGATTTCCAAATCAAAGAGCTTCCCATGCAATTGCAACAACACACCATTGGGGTTCCTAACCATTGGATATGGTTGCTCCGTAGGATTGCTAGATATATAGCACGCTATCATGAGCACCACTAGTTTACTTATGAATTTTTGCATACATTTTGAGGTTAGATAAGCAACGTGTCTTGGGAACAAATTTTGTAAAAACCTATAACTATCTATCTATATGTTTTCAGAGTTTTTCCTATGTTTAATGTGCAATCCTATTCAATGATGTGAATGTTTTCTTTACCGATGTCGCAAATGTCTGTCTAAAACTTGATTAGCTAATGAATTATTTAAAGTGTTCAGATTTCTGGAAATGTGTTGATATTGAATGAAATCAAAATGTCTCTCCAAAATTTGAACTCTTAGGAACAATCTAAGAAGTGCTAGATTTCTAATAGAATAAATACTAGTAAGTTGTAGTACCACAAGTTGTGAGTCTAACTTGATGATTATGCGGTTAATACCAAATGAAATTGCATCAGAGAGAAGTTCAATCAACACGCTATACTCAGCGATATTATTCGTCGATCTACCGATACAAATCCCTTGAAAACTCACTAACTCGTTGTTTGGAGTGAAAATGGCCTACGCTGCAGAGGATAGATTCTACGTACTATGACTAGCACCATCAGCATATCCAACAAATGGTTCCAAAGATTTAGACATTTGTGATGAAATGTAAAGTGGATTACTAACATCAAGAAAACTGTAAAAAACAAATTAAGATAGTGAATGCAAATCAACAACATATAAACAATATAATACAAAAAATTACCATGCTCATGATTAAGCATAGTAACGTTTAAGATACAACCCATTTCTAGGCTGTGCCAATGGAATCCCATCGTAATCAACTAACTCGTAGGCACCTTTAGCAAGAACTCTTTTGAAAATGTAGGGGCCATGCCATAATGGCTCGAATTTCCCTGTACCTATTTTATCAGTTTCCTGGTCATAAAGAAGGACCAAGTCACCCTCTGAGTAGATGCGAGGCTAGACATTTTTGTCATATTGCGCCTTTATACGTCTCTTATGCACTTCATTGGCCAATTGGGCTTCACAACGTGTTTCATCTAGATGGATGAGGTTAAGGAGACACGCTTCTTCTTCTGAGGTGTTAGGTAACAAGTCTATCGCGAGTTTCAATGATGATATTTCGCATTGGAATGGTAAGATAGCTTCCAGAGCATACACCAATTAAAAAGGAGTAAATCTGGTCGCATTTCTCACCAAGGTTCGATACGCCCACAAGGCGGAGTACATGATCAAGTGCCAATTCCTCTTACGGACTCCTATCATTCGTTGAAGCATTCGTTTAAGAATTTTTTTAATGGCCTCAACTTGTCCATTTGATTGTGGATAATAAGGAGTAGAATTATCATGCGACAATCCTAACTTGGCTGTCAATTTAACATCATATGGTTGTGAAAATTCTTCCCATGATACGTAACTATAGCCTGTGGGACCCCAAACTATGCAATGACGTGATTGAAGATAAAAAATGGAGTTGTTTTTCCTGTGTTATTGAATGTAGGCATCGCTTCGGCCCATTTGGTCAAATAGTCGACTGTCACAATAATATAACCATGCCCCCCTGGATGAAGGAGGGTTACAGGTCATGAAATCGATACCCCATTTCGTAAATGGTCCAGCAGAGACAACAGGATGCATTGGCACTAGCGGCTTGCAGATTTTATGGTCATAAATCTGGCATGCATGAAAACTTCTGACTGCGAGGATACAATCTCGAAAAATAGTAGGCCAAAAGTAACCGGTGTGGAGTATCTTTTGCACGGTAGCATAACCAGATAAATGTCCACCACAAGCCCCAACATGGAAATCATTTAATACTTTTTCGACCTTCTCATGAGTGAGGCACCTCCTTAAAATGGTATCGACACCATGATGATAAAGTGCATCACTGACGATTAAATAATCTTTGGCTTGGTATTGAATACGTTGCTGATCAGAGCGAGAAGTATTAGGTCGAAAATTTTGAGTTTGGAGATAAATGATGAAATCTCCATACCAGAGATCAGATGATCCGATCAGAAACAAAGACTCGTCTGGAATAGATGGTTCTGACGTAGTTGCAGTACTATCACAAGGAAGGTCACAGAGAAGCTCAGCCAAAACTAAAGACTTCTTTGACTTGGATTTGATGAATTCCAAATCAAATTCCTACAAAATGACGATCCATTTTGAATATTTTCCCCCTAAAAATTGACGTGATAAGATGTAAGTCATGGGGTTGCAATCTGAAACTCTTGTTGTTTTTCAGAGCAAGATATAATGGCGAAATATTTGGACAACTTGAACAGCTGCCAAGGCACACTTTTCCATGTACGAGTACTTAACTTCCATATCATTGAGATTACGACTCAAATAATAGATCGGATGTTCAATTCCATCTTCTACTTGGACCAAAACCATAGCGATGGTCGTTTCAGCCATGGCGATATATAGGAAGTAATCATTTTGATAATTTGGAGGATACATTAATGACGCTTGGACAAGATGATCCTTGACAGCATCAAAAGAAGCTTCTGCAACTTGATCCCAATGCAAGGGAACCCCCTTTTTCAATAATCGAGTAAATCCTTTATCCATTTCGGCGTAGTTTGGAATGAACCTTCTCAGGAAGTTAGCATTTCCTTGAAGTTTCTGTATCTAAAGTAGGTTTGATGGTGCAGGAAAATCAAGAATGGCCTGAACCTTCAGCGGGTCTATTTGAATTCCTTCTTTTAAGACTACGAATCTAAGAAATTGACCAGAACCAACACAAAAAACACATTTGTGCGGATTGAGGTGTATCTTATAGTGTCAGCATTGTAAGAAAATGGCTCTCAAATGCATCAGGTGATCAATCCGTTTTTGTGAATGCGCTAGTAAATCATCTAGATATGGTTGAACAATGTGCTTGATGTCATTGAGAGCATAATCCATTGCTCTCTGAAAAGTTTCCCCAGTGTTCTTTAAACCAAACGGGAGTTTCTGATATGCGAACATGCCCCAGGGACAGATAAATGATGTCTTATGTTGGTCATATGGGCGGATATTGATTTGATTGTAGCCAGAAAATCCATCCATGAAAGAAAAAATTTCACATCCAGCACAATCGTCAATAACCTGGTCGATAAAGGAAGTAGGATAGTTGTCTTTTGGACAAGCCTGATTAACATCTCGATAATTGACACACACTCTAATGGTTCCTTGTTTTTTCATAACAGGAATGATATTGGAAACCCACTCAGTTAGCGGAACAGGGTATATGAAACCAGCATGCAAAAGTTTTTTAACTTCTGCTTTGATGGAAGTGGCTTTCTTTGGATGAACAAGATGAAGCCATTGACGCACCAGTTTGACATCAGGGTACATATTAATAGTGTGTTCAACTATACTAGTATCTATGCCTGGCATTTCCTCATAAGACCAAGCGAATAAGTCACGAAATTCATGAAAAAGAGAGCGATATGAATCAAGTTCTAAAGGAGAACAAGATACACCGACATGAATATTTTATACAACGCCAGATTTAGTCGAAATATCATTAGAAATCGTTTCTTCAATATTAGATAAATATCACTTAGATTCAATTGCATTAATCGGAAAATAATTCGAAAAGAAGTTTTGAATGGATGGGTGATATATTTCACTAAGATTATTTTCTTCATAATCAAGAAGATGGGAATGATGATGATAATCTTCCCATGGTTCTCCTTTTGCCATCATAGCTTCCAAAATATTTTCATCTGTCAAAAATTTTGAGGAAAATGGATCAGATGGAGTACCGAAATCTAATGAACGATCACCCCAAACACTCGGTGATGTTGATTTCGGATTTGTCACCTAAGCGAAATAGATTGATTGTTATTGAAGCTCAATAGGGCTGAGTGGTAAAACATCATCCAAAATAGAAATATTAGAATCACCTGTACTCTCCCTTAAGCCAGATAGAGTGGAAGAGATCATGTAGCAAGTCTCTATGCTTGCAATTTCTGACGACGTCACATGCGGCAGTAATGCAAAGGTTCCCATAAGAGTGGAATCCTTTAAGAGTCCTACACCAATGTTCTGGATTTCTAGTTGGGGTAAGTGAATATATGGAATGCTTCCAATTACTTGCGAAGCGGAGGCAAAAAATGATAATTGATTAATTACTGTAATAGTACCTTTATGAGGAAAGGCAACTAGTCTAAAATATGTAGAAACAATTGGAGTCATCGCATATACCCATGGTCTTCCGAGTAAAATATTATAGTCAAGGGGTCTATCAACAACATAAACATCAATGCTTACTATTTTTCCCCTTAATTCAACTTGCAAGTTATTAATAATACCACAAGGTTTATATGTTTTTCCATCAAAAGCCTTCAATGTTGTTGATGATTGTGATAATCACGGCGAGCTAGGTGACTTCCAACAGTTTAAAGACATAATGCACTTAGATTCTCCCTCATCAATAATAGTGTGATGAACAAGATGATTGAGAACATTCACTTGGATGGAGAATGCCAATTCTGCTAGTAGTTGCGGTACATAGCCTATATGATTAAAGACGACAAGATTAGAATCAGTTGGATCAATTCCACCAATGGCTGACAATAAAGCCTGCTTCTGGGAGGGAAAATTTTGTAATACCTCAAGAGCAGACATAGCTGAAGGGGATTGAGCCAAATATTCAACTATATTATAATTTTGTGTAGCTCTTGCTCGAGGATTATATGTCAATTTATGAATTACTCCCTTTGGTGGCTTAATTGCCAATTCAGGAATAACAAGAGGTGGTACCGATTCATTAGATGGATTCGTTGTCGAGGTAGTAGGTTGATTAGTGGTTGGAATACCATAGTATTTATTCCGTGTAAACACCAAAATATATTGTGAAGGTTTTTTAGTGGATAACATTAACACTTGGTAACTAGGAGCTAGATCCGTAGCAACCAAATTTGTGTTTGGATTTGGAAATGGGTCTGTCAACACAGCTAATGCATGAGAAGTCTTGATGATTTTTTAGACTTCAACAAGATGAGGAAAATCCCTAACAAAATTTTCCTCATTACAGATTATGCATGGATAATGAGGTTTCTGTGATCCTGACATTTGATCATATGATCGTTCCTGTGGGTTAGAAGTTTGCTTTTTCTTTGATTTTCCTTTTTTCTTACTTCCTGGTTGCTTATCACTTTTGCCTTTGTCAAATGAGACGACGTTGATTTTGGAAGTAGGAGTAGGATCAGATGTAGTAGTGTTGTGTGTATTTATAGTGCCTATCAAGCCGTCTCCAGCATGAGAGTCCTTTATTTGAGGAGGAACATTGAAATTAGATCACGACACATTTGGTATTTTCCCATAGAGTGTGCTAGACTGAGTATAAATCAAGTCTAAATATTGGGCACGAGCGATAACTTGCTCTTCTATGAAGACGCCACCTTTAGCCACATCCTATGTTATAGATGGTAACAGGGATTTGATGAACCATTCAGCAAGGAGCTGATCAACAAAAAATGTCTTAACCATTCGGTGACAACAACGCCACTCATGAATATGATCTGAAATATGAGTAGCATTACTCTACTTGAAATTGGTCAAGAGTTCTGTTCCAGTTTTGTATCTAATTGGTAACTAGAAATGGGTCAAAAATACAGTAGCCAAAGCAGTGAAATTATCGAAAGAAGCTCTAGGTAATTCAATGTACCATTTAGCTGTTGGACCTGTGAGCATTCTCTGGAAAAGACGTAATTGAACAGAATCATAATTTAGGGAATTTGATGAAAACCATAAATGATAAGTCATAACATGAGTTGATGGGTCTTCTCCAGGGTTTCCATTTAATTTAGGAATATCGGAGGGTAATTTATGTGGTATCACCGGCCACCAAGGAGCATAATTGATAGGATCATTGGTTAACCGGTTTAAATATGGTAATTCCAAGGTTGCAACAAAAGGCAATTGTCTATTAAGGTTAGGTTGAGCATAGCCAGGATAAGATGGAATTTCTTGGGCAACAGGTCTTTTAGAACCGGCATATCGGATTTGTTGCTGGCAACCCAGATAGGGGTTGTTTTGCATGGAAAACACTTGAGAGTTCTGCTGACCAAAACCTGGATATGGTACTTGTTGATGTGAAGTTTGAGGAATTTGCGCTTGTGGCTGCTAAGGGGTCTATCCACCAAGATTATAACCCAAATTGGTATAATTTGGATTCAGTTGATATGTATAATCAGATTGTGTTTGTGACATCCCATAAAATGGTGGACTAGCTTGTGAATAAATGATTCCTGATACAGGTTCTTGTAAATTAACCAAAGGATTTTGATATTGACTTGAAGAACTCACCTGATAAGGTCGATGTACAAGATTTAGATTCTGCAACAGGGGTATAGATGTATTAACAAGTGGTATTGAAGTGGGTGTAACAGGTTGAATTGGTTGATACGATTGGACAACCATATGTGGTTGGATAGGCAGAGTGGGCTACCATTGAAAAACATGCATGTCAACATTAGTTTGACCAAAATGTGACTCAGTACTGTCATATTGGGTAACCATAGGTTATCCCCCAGCATAAGGAGGATAATAAGATGGAAAATATTGTTCACCAAATGTTGGGAGTCTAGTTGGTATGGTATTTAAAGGAAGTGACCCATAATGACCGGCTTGATATTGCCCTGATGATGGATTTAATGAATCAAGTCGTTCAGTACTAACAATAGGATTACTAGTTAAAAAACTAGATGATGACATTGGCAAAGACCATGAACGTGAAGGTGCACTAGAGAAAGTGCCAGATAGTGATTTGTAACCTGTTGGGACCAAAGGGCCACCGTGCAAATATGACTCTCGTGATGGATAGAGTAATGAGGGTAGGAGCTGACGTAATTGGAACAGCAGACCCAACCGAAGATGTCGGTTCAGACATGGTTGTATGACCAAATGTATACCTTCCAAAATCTATGGGAGACTGAATGGAAATAGGATCAACAAAAGCAAATGGAAACGATTGAGGAAAAGATTGGTACAGGTAAAGGTCTGCCCCAAAGTGGGTTGGACTTAAAGGTGTATCAGGTTAAGGGATTTCTTCAATCACAATCAAACCAAGAGGAAGAACTTCACCGTCAGGCCCAAAATATATTTCAGATGGTTGACTATGTGAAATAGGAGTTTCAATGGCTACAGATGTTTATGGATTGACCAAAGTAGGAACAACTTTCGGCTGTTCAAGACTCATTTTTTCTGGCAAAGAAGAGATAGGATCTGGATCAATTTGTAATTGAACAACTTTGGGTCCAGGAGGTATGGTCTCAGCGATTGAATAGATCGTGACCACAGGTATATGCGAAGACTCCGTTTCGACAACAATAAACAAGCCGGGATGTGTGGAAACAATTTGAGCTAACTCTGGTTTAAATGATGAGGTTTTTCCAGAGGTACGAGTTGTACTTGATTCGACAGATCATGATCGCCTTCGTCCACTAGAAATAACTTCCGATGGTAAAGGTAGTTTCAAAGCTAATCTAAACGAACGACGGGGGGTAGGATTGTTTTCTTCCATGATTACTGATTTATTTTATCCAAAAACAAATAAACAAAAAGAGGGTAATGCTAGGCAAAAGGGTTTACCAGGAAACTATGAATTGTAGAATACCTCTTAGCGAACCAAGAAGTACAGGCAAGTAATCTCCCCGAATGCTGTGTTCAGTGTATCACAATTTCAAGGCAGCCGACTCGATTCACTATGGATGGATAGCACCTAAAATTTTTCCTCCCAAATATACCCGAAGGTATGTGGAGGCCCAAGTCCATATTAGCGTTGTCTGATGCGAAGCCGCACAGTGAGAGCACCCCTTTATACTTATCATACTGTAACACCGCCCGATATACCCAAAAGTACGTGGACGAGCTATGATATAATTACGTACGTGGAGTGAGGTATCACACTCAGAATGTATCGTAGACAAGTTAACGACAACTGCTATGTTTTACGATGCCAGAACACGTCTCTAGCCTGGACCTCTAAATGTTATCGTTAATGTTCCAAAGCATTGTTAAGTAAATTGAGATTTATTTTATGTTGATATTGCTTAACAGTTTGCCTTTCAGGTTCACCATGATGATGTATATAAAATTCCTAAAATGAAAGCTAAGAATTATAAACAAACTTTCACTTTCATCTTTTTCAATGAAAGACCTAGCTACTAAGGGAAGAGAGCAAATAATTTGAGAGAAAAAAAATCAATAAACAAAATAAAATCAATGAATCTCAAACTAAATGCAGATTTCCTAATGTTCCTTTTGGAAAAAACACACAATCCTACATGCAAATGCAAGTTTTTATTTTCAGTTTCCTTAATGTTATGAATGAAGAAAAGAAACTAGGTGCACTAGATCAATAATCGAAATGCTTTTTACTTTCGAGAAACGAAGAATACAAACAACAATTTCTCTTTTGAAGGAAAAACAAAGATTTCAACAACAATTTCTCCTATAAATGAAATGAAGATTTTCCGACAATTTCATATTTCGAAAGCAACGATTCTTAATGGGACCATAAAAAGTACTTTGAAATCAACTTGTCAATGATAATGAAAAGCTTTTTTAAAACAACATTGAACAAATTTTCAGTCAAAAGAGAAGAAATATATAGAGTTATTGGTCAATAGAGAATTAAAATTTTCAGAACAAATCAGCAAACAAAACTGAAGCAAAGTACAAAGTCAGATTCAAGGGGATTTGTTCCTTTCAGGACCCAACGCAGTCTCCAAAGGGAGACAGTGCTCTTCAACGCAGGCTAACAAGGGAGACAATGCTCTGCAAAGCACTGTGCCCTGACCAAGGTTTCATTGAGCGCAGTAAACAAAGAAAAAGCTCCCTTTTGGCTCACTAACTCTACAAATTAATGTCTGAAAAATTCTAATCTTTAGGTGAAATAAATACTGGGTGGATTTAGAAAGCAGATTAGAGACTAAAACACTAAGAATCAAGAGAAATTATCCCCAGTGGAATCGCCAGTTTGTTGGGCCAGAATTGTAATCTATGGATAAACTACGCTTCCCTAGACCGGTGTCGCTTTTTCCTAAGCAAAATTAATCCATATTAAATAGGAATTCCAAGATTCCTTAGTTGCATAATCAATCATGAGCCTTTCCGTGACTTTATAATTATGCTCAAGAAATTCACTAATAATACAAATGATAGTTAACTTCCATCTAACCTCTGTCTCAACTGGGTCATCATCAGAATTGACATGCATGCAACTAATAATAGGGAATCATCAATTATATGATAGATCACTATTTGTGAATTAAATCTAATTTAATTCACTTGAACTCTCTCTAGCTCATCACTTAGTTAGAACTAGTTAAACTAATTTTAAATCAATTAATTTGAGTTAACTAATTACACATGCACTAAACTAATGCATTAACTGTAACTGCACCCACAAAATAATAGAATCACTCTACGTGCCTCACCTTTGACCCCCAACTCCAATTTCTTGAACTAAATCAGTCTTTTTGACTTATTTAACTGATACAAGTTGTTATGAGATGAAATTACAATTTAATTTCCAATTGGATAAATAAATTAGACACCCACATTTAGCACTAGTATGTAACTGAATTCCTCACTCATACATGATTGGAATCCCACACCAATTGCGTGGTAATTTTTTTTCCTTTCTCAATGCCAATTTCACTATTTCTTGTTGCAAATTTCAACCGGTCTTAGTGACAATACAACCGGTACCGTACTTCATTCTAGGATTTGAAAGACCCTGTCAGCTCGTTGGGGCATTTGGTAAGTTCGTTATAGGAAGATGCTATTTGAAGAAGAAAGGTCTCCTACAATGAAATATTGGCATGATAGTATCAGGTGAACATGTCATGATAGTAGATGTCAGCACTGAAAATGTTAATGGTGTAAGCACCATTGTGTCACTATTTTCATTTTTTTCTATTTTCCAAGTCCATATCAAAGTTTGAGTCATTTTCAATAAAGGTAAAAAAAGTGTCCCAAAATCAAGGTAATTTTAAGTGAATAGGTGTCATTAGTGTTTTGGAGTCATAAAATAAGTTAAAATCACTATTTTGACTTTTGTTAGTGTTGAAGGTTACTCGTCGTTTGGGTAATAAAGTTCCAGTCACCTTGTCTGTGATAGTAGCTACCTCTGTTTTAATTTCATTGTCAACACAGTAATGTAATGAAAGGTAACTATTTCTTAGACTTGAAAGTCATATTATTCACATAGTGAAAAGCGAAGTTATTTCATTGAGATTTTGGTTATCTCAATTCAGAGGTAAAAACAATTATACATCAAGCATATAGGAGCAGCAGAGAATATTTTAAAGGCAAGTGCCATTCATGTTTGAATATCATTGAAGACCCCTATACTATGAATATGATTATTATTTTAAGTAAGGTTCATTATTACTTGACCTAAGGGGATTATTATTAGTGAATGGTTAATTTATCTATGAAAATAACCTAAAGGTACCTCGCCTAAGTCAAATAGAAAATCATTGTACGAGGTATCTGACATTTAATGATAATGTGGAGTGTTAAGCCTGGTGGGATGACTTGGCGCTTGTTTTTGAATTATTTTCAAAGCATGCCATTACTCCTTGCCATAATTGGAGGCCCAAAATTAGAGGAGAGAACTCAGTGTTCAGTCAACCAAAGTCCTCTGTGCAAGCTATAAGTAAACAGAGACCATTCCTCCAACAATCAGTTTCAGTTCTCAAAGCAGGAAAACCAAGGCTTCGTGGACAATATTGCAACTAGAATTGAATAGTTGTGTTTGTGTGAAGTATAGCTATTGGAAGAATTGGGAAAGGTGTAAATTTAAATAGGTGAGAGCCAACTAATACAAGATTCATGGATGCTAGGGCTAAACCACAGTTGAAATCCGCTAGCTGGTATAAATTCCTACAAAAAATTTCTAGGGAGAATGTGGCTTTAGCTCAGGCTTTTGCCGAGAGTTTTGATGTTGAAAAGGTCAAGTTCGATAGCAAGACATTCAATATTTCTGAGGCCATCATAGCTCATGCTACCGAAGCCTCTACAACTAGTGAATGTTGGTTCAGGAACAAAATGTTGCCCACAGAAGTAAGTCTCTACCTTAAGCACGAACATGTTAATGTTAAGCGGAATCTAACTGCACACATTTCTTCTTTTAAGGCCGAATGGAGGCATGTTATCACCTCAATGAAAAAATACATCAAATGCGAGTGTCGGTTTTCCTCTATCTATCGTTATTACTTAATATTCCTTTCTCACATTTCAAAAGATAAACCTCTAAACCTACCCTATTTTTTGTACAAATCTTTGCTTAAAATGTCCCTAAAGCTACAAAAAGTTCCAAACTACTCTTTGCACAATTTGTATCACAGAGGGCTAATTAAAATTATAATTGTCTATCATCTTAGAAAGAATAAAAGTACTTGGGTTAAGTTTTTAAGAGAAGAATGGTTTGGTAGCATAAATTCCAGGATAAGGGTAAGGAGGCCCAAGAAAAGAGACACCCATGAGTAAACCAGTGCTGCCCCTATTTCACAAAGTTCACCATATAGCTCTGTACATTCATCAGTCTTCTATCAAGTAAGCCATACCTTTATCTCAGTCAAAATGCCAACTAGAATATCGATTAGGAAGGCTACAAATCCTATGCCTATACCAGCAGTGTCACCAGTTAATGAAGTTCATGTCAGAAGCTCACCTAGGGAACCTCAAACCCTAAGGTCTTTCATGGAATAATACAAGAAGAAATTGAAACAGGAAAATGCAAAAAAGAAGGAAATAACCTCCTCTTCAAGGAGCCAACCTAAGAAGAATATCTTCATGGCAGAAGAACAAGTGGAAGTTAACCCTGGTATGAAAATTTCAAGCCATGTTCCCGAAACATCTCATCAAGCACAACCAAGTAGTGGTACTTCTCTCACAAAGTCCACTCTCTTACAGATTTTTCTTTCTCTTAAGAAAGGAAAACAGAAAATGTGAGAGCCTGTCATATAAGAAGAGCCCACTTTAGCTTAATTAGTTTCTTCCATTAGATCTTCAATCAAGAAGATAAATAAAAATATGATACACTCCTATTCCTCCTATGAAGACAACAGTGACCCTGAGTACATAGAATCAGAAGACAAGGAGGGAGAGTCTAGTAAATTCATACATGGAGGTAAGAGGTCCAAATTCATCCCTAACCCCTATGTCAAGAGATCTCATACTAGACCCAAAAATAAACTCAGGCTGAACAACAAGTTGATTTCCAATCCTAAATTAATAGATGAAATTATCAACATTGAGGAGAGCCATGAAGACAAAATCAAAAAGAAGAAAAAGACTCAGTCAAACAGTCAAGCATAGAGAAAGAGGTCAGTTAAGAGGGTGACTAAAGTAGAGGCCATTAGGATTTTTGCCTCTATTCTGGACCTCTGATGAATGAAGGAATAGGGCTGCCTTGGAGAACATTTTTGGGTTAATGTTCTATGTTTTCCTGATATAGCTACTTTCTCTGCGAAGGTAGCAATTATCTTGAATACCAGCATGTGATGGAAAGGGGCTACTTTTTGGTTTGTTTTCATGATGGTGACATCAAAAAGATGAAGTGGAGGAGTTTCTCAGTTGCAATGGATGCTTCCAGGTGTCATGTATGAAGTCTTCTCGAAAATACCAGGGTTTTGTTTTGCACGTTTGAAGGAGACAACCACATGTGACCCTCACCGTTTTTACACTTCTTGTTGAAGATTGGTAGCACCAAAACATAAGAGTGGTCTTCAAATAGGCTTCCACCGCATACAACCATTTCAGATTGACAACCTTCATGATGTTTATATTATTTTTAATAAAGCACTTTGTATTTAAGTTTAGGGATAAGCCTCATCTCTTGCACAAGATTGTAATAACTTTTGAAACATATTTACCTTTTTCTACGGAGATGACAATATCATATTTTGTATATATATGCCAAACTGATATGAAGTAAAGGTTCGTTGTTTTAGAATATTGAATCATATGATCAAAAATCTTTTTTGCGAATGAAATGGAATGATACTACTGAGGAATTATTACCTATCTGTTGTGTGTATTGTCAACTTTACTTGTGTTTCCATATATTATTTATTTCAATTTCAATTTGCAAATAATCACGTTGTTATGTGTTCTTATCAGTCTCTTAAACATGTTATGTGTTTTATCAGTTTTTTTTAGTCTCACACAATGATAATTCCTAGTAAAATATATGTTATAGCAGTGGAAGAGCACACTCATGATAGTTATCCTTCATAATATTTCAGTGAGAATGTTGTAAGAATAGAAATATCTTTCTCTTGATGAAATATTGTTAAAATGTTAATTTTGCTAATTTCTACCAGAAACAATATATATTTCTTCTTTGCAGGTCTATTGTTTCCTTTCTCACCTTACAGTTTCTTCTCCTCACAGGCTACAAACTCAATCTTTGCTACCACATCAGACTCCAATAACCTCATTAGGTCAACTATGGATTTGATGGAAATCTCTTTTAAATGACTGGGAATTAAAACCACCTACCAATATCATAAAACAAATCATTAAATTTCCTTAGAGTTTAGGATGTGTCTGGTCATGCACTAGATGCAGTCCAAGTGATGATTCCAGCGCCAACATCTTTTGGTGCATCTGCCGGAAGATGAAGGCCTTGAAACGAAGTATTATCCCAAGTCTCTTGTTTTGAATTTCTGATAATTAATTCTTGATGGTGAATAAGAATTTATGACTTGAAGAAGACTAAAAACTAGTTCACCTGGAGACTCCACAAAGAGGAAGATGGGTTTCAAGACCTTCTTCTACAAGGAATCAAAGATCTCCAACTCTGACTCCAATTGCTGACCCAGAGAAGATCATTTAAAGATGAAAAAGGAAAATAGAATCAATTGAGGCCACATATCTCAATCAGTGAATAAGGTACACAAAAATTACGTTTCAAATCAAAAGGTACCTTCATCTACTTTAGAATCAAAGAAGTTTTAGTTTCAAAAGATCTTGTTGAAAAGTATAAAGTTGAAACTATTTCCCTAGAAAATAAAGTAGATGTTGTTAACCTAGGCTCAGCTGAAAGTTTTCCTCACTCATCACCTAGTAAATATGAGATAAGTACTGTTCCAGTCAAAGAGGAAAAAACTGAGTTTTTAAGTGATGATAAGAAATCAGAAGAGTTTGTGCTGACTGAAGGGGAATTAGAACAATTATTGGCTATTGCACCTTTTCTTGATAGGGATGTTTTGACTGAAGAATATTTTAAGACTATTTTAAATTTCCTTCAAACTCATCCTGAATACCAGTCTCTTATCACCCCTCAGCAAGAGTATTTTCCTTTTTCTCCAAATCTAGCTGTTGGTCATCCTCTTCTCATGCACTAGAAGAGAGTGTTCCTGAAGGCCTTACATTTAACTTATCTGATTTCCTTGCTCAAAAAAATATAGTTGAATTAACTCCATCCACTCAAGAGACAACTTTTGAATGTGATTCTTCTATAGAAGGAGAAGTGAATACATCCTCTGTTCATCTTTTTGAAAATCCACTCTTCTCAGTTCCAAAGCCTGAAGAATCAGCTCAATATTTCCATTTTTATGATGTCCTAAATCAGAATTAGAATTCACCAATTGTAATTCCTATTTCCCAAACAACTAAAAAAATTTTACATCAGTAAAATATGGCCCAGTCTACCCTAACAAGGATACAGTAGGTAGTGACTGCAAGATATGCACCACTTGTTGTTCCTCAACAATTCCATTCACTTCCTCAAGAAGATTACTTGAAATCTCTTCCAAAATACACTAGGGAGGGAGAAGGAGTCTCTGTTGAGGAAAATTTAGTGGCTTTCTATAGCTATGCTGACAATCAGAATATTGAACATGAAGATGTTTGGTAAAGACTCCTTATTCAGAGCTTGGATGGTGAAGCTCGTAAATGGTTTAGAAGTTTGCCTCCAAACTCAATAACAGGAATTGATGAATTGGAGGAGATATTTGTGAAGCAATGGGGTGATAGAAAATATTATGTCTATTATCTTACAAAATTTGGAACTCTAAAGAAGAAATCAGTTGAATCATTGGTTGATTTTACCAAGAGGTTTAATAAGATTTATCAGAAAATTCCTAAAGAAATTAAACCTACTGAGACCACATCTATGATAAATTTTGCAAATACTTTAAATTCTGAGTTTGCCTCATGGTTGAGAGCTGAGAAATAACATACATTGATGGATATGCAAGAGGCTGCAATTGTAGTGTAGTCTAATCTTATGGCATCTACTAAGTTCAAAATGGAGGAAGAGATTTAGAGGAAGAAGGTTTTTCAAGAGATTGATCAAATGTCCAATTTGATCAAGGAACTTGCTTCTAAGATGACAAAATTAGAGCTAGAAACAAAACCTGTTGCTGTTAGGACCTCACTATGTATCATTTTTACTATATATTTTGACACCACCTTACCTTTATAACCATGTTTAAAAAGGATTCCATCATCATTTTCATTCACTTTATCCAAAGGTATATAAAATCCTCTTCTTTATTATATATTTAATCTGTTTACATATAATTCCATATTACTCTTATATTTCATCATTAATCGAAGTAGATTGTTGCTAACATAAGTCTAAAATGTCGCAGATAAATTATGTGCTGTGCTGGAACAATCGCCCGTTGCTGAAACAGTCAAACTTCGTTGCTGAAACAGTCAACTCCGTTGCTGAAATAGTCGACTCCGTTGCTGAAACAGTCAGCAGACATGCAAATTTCGTCACTACCCGTAATTTGCGATTCTGGAAGAGTATTTTTTGGAACAATGGAAACAACATGAAGACGTGGTTACACGGATTATCCTGAAGATAGTACTTTTTTTGTATCTGTTGTAACAATATCTTTTTATGGAAGAACAGAATAGCCCTGTTTTAAGAAAGAAGAACAGATTTGGGTTAAACATAGATTTGCTCTAATGTAATTGTAAAAGATGTCTCCTCTTTAAAAAGAGGAGACATCATCATTAGAAGGGGGTTCGAGTTCAAGTTTGAAAACTACAGGAGAACATTGTGTTTGCGAGGACAGGAGCTAGCCTCCATTTGTAATGTATCATTTCTTTTGACAGATGAATAAAAGTTCCTGTTGAGCGCTTCAATTTAATTCTTTCTCCTGGGGAATCTTGTGAGAAGGAAAGGGCCCGCCTTCCTCACAAGATTCGCCCGACTGTTCCTGTAGTTTGCTAGATTTCTTTATGATATTCGCACTTTACTTTCATTCTGTTTGCTGAACACCAGTTACACAGTTCTGTAGATTAATGAGCATTCTATTTCCTTAACGCTGCATGTGTTTAGTACATTCATTCTTAAGAAGTTGAGAGACCTCTTTCTGTTATTTGTTTGAATGTATGATTGATGCTGGGAAGCAGGTGCTGAAGATTCCTGTACAAAGGAATAGGGTCCTGTTCCCATTGATTGCCTTTCTTTTCCTGCAGTGTGATTAGAAACAGGAGAAAGGTGCTGAAGGTTCCTGTTCATGGGAATAGGGTCTTGTTCTCTTGAGTTTATCTTTTCTACAGAGTGATTAGTGTCAGGCAGTAGGTGCTGAAGTTCCTATTTAAAGGAATAGGGTCCTGTTCCCTATTATGGTTGATTGGTTTCCTTTCCTGCAGATTGATTTCCCTTTATTTGGATTCTAAACTGCAATATAGGAATTACTTCTGCTATAACATAAGTAACTTCAGCTTTGATTATACAGGGTGTGAATAATTAGGTTTGTATGATTAATAATTGTTTGAATTTTTACTACAACATTGTTTTTGCTTTTGAAATTGAGCATATCCAGTGCGTGATTGTCTTTGGAATAAACAGACTTCCTCGGGTTGAAAATTTATGTGGAGCTTGAATTGTTAAAACAATTAAAGCAACCAACAGTTGCTAGAGCCAATCAAAATGAGGTGAATAGAAATTAGGATCCCTTCAGGAGGCCTTTTCAGCCTCAACAAATCCTACAATTCCCAAGGAGGAATGCTGATGATCAAAATGTTCATCCTCCTTTGAATAATTTTGTTGAAGAAGAGTAGCAAGGAAATGAAGAAGAAAATGAAGAAATAAACCTTCTCAGAGAAACTTCGCAGTTAACATGTTTGACATTGCAAGAATATGAAGATAGATCAAGGATTTGTTTGTTTTTGGATGATGTGAATGCTCAAATTTATGCACAAAATGATAAAAAACAATAAGAAGTTCAAAACAGAAATTATCCTTTGAGGTCCAAAGGTCCTGTTCAGCAACCTCAACAAAAATTAGATTCATATAAACAAGATGCTAAAGAGAACGCCAAGGTCAATGACGTTCCTCCACCTCAAAAATCTTCCCCAATTGTCAAAATTATTGCAGAAAATAAGGAATTAGTTCCAATTTATTTCAGTTTCAAATCTGAATTGAATAAAATCAAAATTCCAGTCCCACTACTGGAATTATTGAAAAATCCATCATATAAAGAGTCTTTTAATAGTCTGCTACAACCTCCTCTTGCTCCTGATTCAGTCAACCTTGAGGATGAGCATCCCACTATTTATCTAGGCTATCATGTCCAAGACCAAAATGATGATAACTCACTGCCTTTCTACCTGTCACTCAATATACATGACAAATTGCTGCATAATTGTCTGTTAGATTCTGGAGCTTCCCACAATCTCATGCCAAAGAAAGTGATGGATGAATTGGGATTAGAGATCACCAAGCAATACCATGACCTCTACACCTTTAATTCCAAAAAATTCAAGTGTCTAGGAGTGATTAAGGACTTGGTTGTTTCCCTTACCCAGTTGCCTATGAAGATCTTAGTGATGGAAATTGTAGCTGCAGACGTTCCTTCTAGATTTGAGATGTTACTTTCCAGATCTTGGTCTAAGAAATTGGGAGGTACCCTTCAGATGGACATGTCATATGCCACCATCCCAGTGTTTGGAGGGGAATTCAGAAGGCTGTATAGGGAAACCAAAAATGGCCTATATCATCAGCGATCAACATAATCCTTCAAACCATCCCATATATGCTGAAGAAAAAGAATTGGGGTCATCAATTCTGCACCTTGCTGCTGATGATAACAATTTCCAACCTTAAATAAGTGAAAAAAAACACTTTCAAGGAGAAAATGAGCAGGATTTAGAAGGAGGACGAATTTGGAAATTGTACTTTGATGGAGCCTCATCAACAGAAGGATCGGGAGCTGGTGTAGTACTCATTTCTCTCACTCAGCAGAGGGAAACTATATCATATAAATTGCAATTTGCTACCACTAACAACACTACTGAGTATGAAGCGCTTGTGTTTGGTATGAAGGCAATGAAATATTTGGGAGCAGAGCAACTAATCACTTTGGGTGATTCAGAGTTAGTAATTAAGTAGGTGAGAAACAATTACCAAGTGAAAATTTCCAAATTGAAGAATTATAGGAATGAAATCTAGGATTTGATTGAGCATTACTTTTTAGCATTTAATATAAATTTTGTCACTCGAGAAGAAAATCAAATGGATGATTCACTAGCTATTGCTGCTAGTAGTTTCAAAGTTCCTCAAGATGTCAAGGCAACTTATGATGTTCAAATAAAAAACAGGCCTTCAATTCCTAATAACATCAAACACTGGCAAGTATTTGAGGATGACAAGGAGATTCAGAAATTTCTAGAGCGTGTTGAAGAGTTTGCATACATACAAATTGATGATGACCGGGAAATTGTTGAAAACCAAAATAGAACTCCTTTTAAGAAAACCATGGTTGGGAAGAACATTATAGATCTGAAAACTGACTATATTCCTAAAGGTTTAGTTCCTTTATAAAGACTGTTCGATAATAATGATGTTTTTCTCAAGATTGAAAGTAAAGTTGATGGAGAGAGTACAATAGAATGTCAAATTGGCATAGAAGATCAGCCAAAATTAGTCAAAGTGTCCAAGTTCATTTCTCTTGAAACCATAACAAAATATTTCAAGCTACTGAGAGAATTTGCTGATATTTTTGCATGGTCTTATAGTGAGATGAAAACTTATGATAGGAGCATAATGGAGCACAAGATTCCCTTGAAAATAGATGCAAAGCCTGTAGTAGAAAAAATTAGACATATCAATCCAATGTTTCTCGAAATCATTGAGAAATAAATCAGAAAATTATGGGAAGCAAAGATAATTCTACCTTTGAGATTTTCTAACTAGGTAGCTAATATAGTCCCGATTCGGAAAAAGAATGGAGAGATAAGAATTTGTGTCGATTTTTGCAACTTGAACTAGTGTTCATTGAAAGATAACTATCCACTACCCAAAATAGATTATATTTTGCAGAAGGTTGTAGGATCCAAGAGATTATCAATGATTGATGGATTTTTGGGCTATAATCATATTTCAGTTGATAGGCAAGACAGAGAAAAGACAACATTTACCACACACTGGGGTACATTCATGTACAACAAAATTCCATTTGGTCTGATGAATGCAGGCACAACCTTTTAGCGGGCAATGGATATTTCCTTTGTGGGAGAAAAGGACAGATTTGTAGTCATCTATTTGGATGGAATCACAATCTGTTCAAAATATGATGAAGACCACTTGAAACAATTGAAACAATCTTTTGACAAATGCAAAAATTTTGGTTTGTGCTTAAACCCAAAAAATTCATCCTTTGTTTTCCAATAAGAGAAATTATTAGGACATATTGTAACAAAAAGTGGCATCTGTATTGATTCGGGAAGAGTAGAAGCTATTTAGAAGATTGGTTTTGAAAGGAATAAAAAAGAATTGCAGTAATTTTTAGGGAAAAACAATTTTCTGAGGTGTTTTTTTCCTAACTTTGTAGAGCTGATCAAACACATAAATGTATTGCTGAAAAAAAATGCATAATTTAAATGGCAAGATGAAGCAAATAATTCATTTTTAGCAGTCAAGTCTGCCTTGATTGAAGCTCTAGTTTTTATTAGTCTTAATTTTGAAAAATATTTTCTAATATTTTCATATGCTTTACAATAAAAAATTGCAGTTGTCTTCCTACAGAAGGAAAAAGAAGGTTTAGAGCAGCCTATTTCATTTTTCAGTTGTTCTCTAACGGACATTGAGTTAAAGTACAGCTTGACTAAAAAACAATCATATGCACTATTTAAGGCTTTGAAGTCTTTTCGAGTCTATGTGTTTCATTAAAAAATAGTTTCTTTTGTGCCCAATATCACTGTTAAATATGTGTTGCTGCAGCTAGATACCGATGGCAGAAGGGGATGATGGCTGACCAAAATTCTGGAATTTGATATCGAGATCAGAGCAACTAAATTGATAAAAGGACAAGGCTTGGCTCACTTGATGGCCAAATCTAATTGCAAGGCTTTAAATCTGAATGTAGAGGAACCTAAAGGAGAAGATAGAGAAGGTATTTCTAATTATCATGAAATATTTCATTTAGATTGGTACAAGGATATATTATACATTTTGTTAAATTTAAACTGTCCACTTGAAATGGAGAAGTAAAAAAGAAGATCTTTTAAATTGAGAGTTGCAAAGTATTTCATTTTGGAAGACCATCTCTACTAGAGGGACCCTGTTAGAGTCTTATTAAGATGTGTAGATGAAGTTGAATCCCAAGAGATCATGATAGAGATACATGCAGGAGTGTGTGGAGGGAATTGGTATTGGAAATCCACTGCAAAAAAAATCTTAAGAGCTGGCTGTTATTGGCAAACTCTTTTCTCTGATGCTTTTGCCAAAGTCAGGAGTTGTGTCTAATGTTAGAAATTTGCTGGTAAATGGAAATTTCTACCATTACCTCTTATCCCTATTTCAATAAATGTTCCTTTCCAGTAGTGGAGGTCAGACTTCATCGGTGAAATTCATCCACCTTCATCAGGACATCATAGATGGATTCTCATAGATACGGACTATTTCACTAAATGGATTGAAGCTATACCAACCAGGAATGCTACTGATATGATAATTATCAAATTTCTGTTGGAAAACATTATGTCAAGATTTGGTTGTCCACAGAAATTAGTAACTAATAATGCAATGGCCTTTAAGTCTGCTAAGATGTACAACTTTTGTCAGCAATATGGAATTGAATTGACTCATTCCGCACCTTATTACACTCAAGGTAATGGATTAGCCAAGTCATCCAATAAAATTTTGGTGAAGATCATTAAGAAAATGATGCCTGAAAATAAGAGAAATTGGGACACTCAGCTGGTACATGCTCTGTGGGAAGATAGAGTAAGTGGTAAAAAATCAATTAGAATGTCTCCATTTCAGCTTGTATATGGTACTGATGTTGTAATTCCTTTGCAATTAGCTCTTCTTGTGATGAAGTTCCTACAAGATGAAGTTGATGATGAAAATCTAGTCCAAAGGAGACTGGTACAGTTGATAGAGGCACACCAAATCAGAGAATCATTGCTGGATAAAGTACAAAGTATCAAACTAAAGTCAAATTTGTTTTTGATAAAAGAGGAAATCAACAGTTGTTTCAGGAGAATGACTTGGTGCTGCGTTGGGGTGTTACGAGAGAAGACCATGGAAATCATGATAAGTTTGACAATTTGTGGTTTGGGCCATTTAGAATTGTTGAAGTTTTGGAAAACAATACTTTTCTGCTCAAACATTTGGATGATGATCAGCTGACTGGAGGCTGAGTCAATGGTCATTTTCTTAAAAGGTTCTTTGTTTATTAAGTCATTTGAATCATTCCATTGTAAATATCTACTGTGATGTGTCAATAAAACACATGCACAATGGTACTTATGTTTGTATATATAGTCAGCCTCGAGTTCAATCATTCAATGGTCAGTCCTAGTCCTTATTTTCAAGAAGTATTCTGAGTTTCAAAGGTTTTCAAGGTAGTGAGTCTACAGTCATTGAAGTCTCACAAGGAGGACTTCACCCCCAACAGGACCCACTATTAACACTGAAAATGTTAATGGTGTAAGCGCCATTGTGTCACTATTTTCAAAATTTTCTAATGTCCTAATCCATGTCAAAGTTTGAGTCATTTTCAATAAAGGTAAAAAAGAGTCCCAAGATCAAGGTACTTTAAAGTGAATAGGTGTCATTAGTTTTTTAGAGTCATAAAATAAGTTAAAATTACTATTTTAACTTATCTTAGTGTTGAAGGTTACTCGTCGTTTGAGTAATAAAGTTGGAGTCACCTTGTCTAAGATAATAGCTACCTCTATTTTAATTTCATTGTCAACACAGTAATGTAATGAAAGGAAGCTATTTCTCAGAATTGAAAGTCATATTATTCACACAATGAAAAGCACAGTTATTTCATTGAGATTTTTGTTATCTCAATTCATAGGTAAAAAGAGTTATTCATCAAGCATATAAGAGCAGCAGAGAATATTTTAAAGGGAAGGACCATTCATGTTTTAATATCATTGAAGACCCCTATGCTATGAATGTGATTACTCTTTTAAGTAAGATTAATTATAATTTGACCTAAGGGGATTATTATTATTGAATGATTAATTTATCTATGAAACTAGCCTATAGATACCTCGCCTAATTCAAGCTGAAAATCATAGTACGAGGTATCTGACATTTCTGATAATGTGGAGTGTTAAGCCTAGTGGGATGATTTGGTGCTTGTTTTTGAATTATTTTCAAATCATGCCATTACTCCTTGCCATAATTGCAGGTGTGAAATCAGAGGAGAGAACTTGGTGTTCTCTCAACCAAAGTCATATGTGCTGGCTATAGGTAAATAGAGACCATTCATCCAACAAGCAGTTGCAGTTTTCAAGGCAGGCAAACCAAGGCTTCGTGCACAGTATTGAAACCAGAATTGAACATTTGTGTTTGTGTGTAGTCTATCTGTTGGAAGAATGGGGAAAGGAGGAAATTTCAATAGATGATAGCCACCTACTACAAGATTTGTGGATGCTAGGGCTAAACAAAAATTTAAATATGTTGGCTAGTATAAATTCCTACAAAATTTTTTTGGGGAGAATGTGGCTTTAGCTCAGGCATTTTTGGAGAGTTTCGATGGTGAAAAGGTCAATTTAGGTAGCAATACATTCAAAATTTCTAAGGCCATCATATCTCGTGCTACCCAAACCTTTGCAACCGGTGAATGTTGGGTCAATAGAGAAACACTTCCCACAGAAGTAAGTCTCTACCTTAAGCCTGAACATGTTAATGTTAAGTGGAATCCAACTGCACATATTTCGTGTTTTAAGGCTGAGTGGCAGCATGTTATCACCTCAGTCCAAAAATACATCACATGTGAGGGTAATTTTTCCTCTATCCATCGTTATCAGTTAATATTCCTTGCTCACATTTCACGAGATAAACCTCTGAACCTACCCTATTTTCTATACAAAACTCTGCTCAAAATGTCCCTAAAGCTACAGAAAATTCCAAACTACTCTTTGCAAAATTTGTATCAGAGAGGGCTCATTAAAATTATAATTCTCTCATCTTAGAAACAAGAAACTTACTTGGGATAAGTTTTTAAGAGAGGAAGTGTTTTCAAGTTAACCCTACCTTCATCTCAGTCAAAAGGCTACCATAAGCTCTATTAGGAAGGTTGCAAATCCTATGCCTATTCCAGCAATGTCACCAGTTAATGAAGTTCATGTCAGTAGCTAATATAGGGAACCTCAAACCCTAAGGCCTTTCATGGAAGAATAAAAGAAGAAACTGCAACAAAAAAATGCAGACAAGGAGAAAATAACCTCCTCTTCAAGGAGCCAACATAAGAAGGAGCTCTTCATGGTAGAAGAATGGGTGGAAGTCAACCCTGGACTTCTAGAACCTAAGCCTGTTTTGCCACAAGTGTAAGTCAACCATGGTATGAAAAGTTCAAGCCATGTTCCTGAAACATCTCATCAAGTGCAACCAAGTAGTGGTACTTCTCTCACAGAGTCCACTCTCTCATAGGTTTTTCTTTCTCTTAAGAAGGGAAAACAGAAAATGTCAGAGCCTGTCATAGAAGAACAGCCCACTTTGGCTCAATTAGTTTCTTCCATTGGATCTTTGATCAAGAAGAGAAAGAAAACTATGATACAGTCCTATTCCTCCTATGAAGACAACAATGACCCTGAGTACACAGAATCAGAAGATGAGGAGGGAGAGTCTAGTAAATTCATACATGGAGGTAAGAGGTCCAAATTTATCCCTAACCCCTATGTCAAGAGACCTCATACTAGACCCAAAAATAAACTCAGGCTGAACAAATAGTTGATTTCCAATCCTAAATTAAGGGATGAAATTATCAACATTGAGGAGAGCCCGAAAGACAAAATCAAAAAGAAGAAAAAGGATTAGTTAAAGAGTCAAGCACATAGAAAGAGGTCAAATAAGAGGGTGACTAAAGCAAAGGCCATCAGGATTTTTTCCTCTATTCTAGACCTCTGATGAACGAAGTAACATGGTTGCCTTGGAGAAATGTTCTGGGTTAATGTCCTATGTTTTCCGGATATAGCTACTTTTTCTGCAAAGGTAGCAATTATTTTGAATACCAGCATGTGATGAAAAGGGGATACTTTTTGGTTTGTTTTCATGATGGTGACATCAAAAAAATGAAGTGGAGGAGTTTTTCAGTTGCAATGGATGGTGCCAAGTCTCATGTATCAATTCTTCCCCAAAACACCAAGGTTTTGTTTTGCACGTTTGAAGGATACAACCACATGTCACCCTCACTGTTTTTACACTTTTAGTTGAATATTGGTTGCACCAAAACATAAAGAGTGGTCTTCAAATAGGCTACCACCTCATACAACCATTTTGGATTGACAACATTCATGATGTTTATCTTATTTTTAATATAGCACTTTGTATTTAAGTTTAGGGATAAGCCTCATCTCTTGCACGAGATTGTAATAACTTTTGAAATAGATTTACCTTTTTCTGTGGAGATGACAGTATCATATTTTGTATATATATGCCAAACTGATATGAAGTAAAGGTTCATGGTTTTAAAATATTGACTCATATGATCAGTAATATTTTTGTGAATGAAATGGAATGATACTAGTAAGGACTTATTACCAATTTGTTGTGTGTATTGTCAACTTTACTTGTGTTTCCATATCTTATTTCTTTTAGTTTCAATTTGCAAATCATCGTGTTGTTATGTGTTCTTATCAGTATCTTAAACATGTTATGTGTTTTACAGTTTTTGTTAGTCTCACACAGTGATAATTCTTGGTAAAATATATGTTATAGCAGTGGAAGAGCATCACTCGTGATAGTTATCTTTCATAATATTTTAATGAGAAGCTTGTAAGACTAGAAATAGCTTTCTCTTGATCAAATATTGTTAAACTATTACTTTTGTTAATTTCTACCTGAAAATTTATATTTCTTCTTTTCATACCTACTATTTCCTTTCTCACCTTACAGTTTCTTCTCCTCACAGGCTAGAAACTCAATCTTTGCTACCACATCAGACTCCAATACCCTCATTAGTAGAGCTGTGGATTTTACTGAAATCTATTTTCAGTGAATGGGAATTGAAACCACCTACCAATCTCATAAAACAAATCATTAAATTTCCTTAGACTTTAGGACGTGACTATTCAGGTGCTTCATGTAGTCCAAGTGTTGATTCCAGTGCCAACATTGGTGTAGTAGGAACATTTTTATCAGTTGGTGGATGTCCCATAATAAACGTTTGGAATTAAGTCATTTATATATGGTTGAACTGTGTTGTTAACAACATATATGTAAATAACATCGAACCATTATGACATACTACAAGCAGTGGAATGACCCATGATAATTTGGCTCAAAGACAAGAAACATTGGGCTTAAAAACCCTTCCCATTAATGTATATGTGGATAAGGGAGTGGGACCATGCAACCAAAGTCGATTTTTCCCAATTAGTACCACCCTAAAACCAAATGGTCAGTAAAGGAGATCCCACAGGACTAAAATCCAAGGGTATCATCCAAAAGAAGTCACAAGGATAAAAGCGTAAACTAAGCCCACTCTTTCCACCGAATCCCCCCATCAATCCATGCCCATAGGTGTCCATGACAAGTAAATCTGATGCTCAATTACCAAATGAAAAGACATACCTTTAGGTTAGGGAGGCCTACCTTCAAACATATGATCAATACAGATGGGTGAGGGACCACATGGCTGGCTCAGGCGGCCGAGAAATGGCACAACGATCTAGTTGAGCATTGCAAGGGAAAAAACTACCATGTTGATGATCCTATATGTCCCTAGATGATACTATGGACCTAGCTAAACCATTCTTCCTTCCCACTAACATATACTCTCCCCTTGAGACCATGCTTTTACTGATTTCCTATGATTATGTTAGTAATATGTTTTCATTGATGGAAAAGGTGATGAGGATGAAAGAAGAAGCAAACAAGATTGCTGAGAGAATAAATATCGACTCAAAGTGTAAAAAGAAAAGGTGGAAAGAATTCAAAGACTTTGTAGCCATTTCCTGTATAGAAGATTATCTCAAATGTATTTGGGACCCACTTTGTTGAAAATAGCTCTGAAAGAGAATTCCAATGGTATATGGAACTTGAAGTGGCCTCCTGAATTGTAAGTTACTTCCATTCAAAGTCAGGAACCTGAAAGCCAAAATTGCAGAGTTAAAGTGTGGAGATGGGTCAAATTTATGGCAAATTAGCAGTTATGCATAGTTATAGTGGAGTATTGGCAGAGTGGTTAAACAAAAGTGTCAGGCGAACATGGCATGATAGCAGCATAGTAGGAACATTTTTATTATTCGGTGGAGGTACTATAGTAATCACTCATCCCAAAAATATTCTTCCCATAGTAACTCTAGTATTAATACTAGAGTTAGCTCTGACCTATAAAAAATTAGTTGATACACGACGCATGGTTAGTGTATTTCGAGGAGTGAAAGAAAATGCTTAGTTAACTGAATAACTATATCTTTTTGTTTAGTTAAAAAATAACCTGAAGAGGGAATCTAGTACCCAAGAGAAAATTAAGTGCCACCAAGATTATCCTTCCTTTCTTTTGCTCAGGAAAAACGACTTGTGGATCTAGTACCATCACCAAAGGAAGCTATTTTTTATTCTTGGGAAAAACGAGTTGTGGATCCAAGACCAGAACTAAAGGAAGCGCATTCTTATGTTGTGTGACTAATCAACAAAACAGACTAAGGGTAGGGTCTGTACTTTCTTGGGCTTGTCTAAATCAGCTCAATGGCTTATTACTACCTGTCTGGACCTGTACTTGTTGGGGCCTGTCTGCACTTGCTGTATTGATTAGTAATGCTTGTCTGATATGCCAGATATGTGTTTAGAAAGAGTATATCTCTGTCTATTATGCTAGATGTGTTTATAAAGAATAGACGTGTGTTTGTGTAAAAGAATAAACATGTGTTTATTTACACAAGAAAGGAGTATAATGTCATTGTATAGTGTCACCTTCCATCATAATATAGTAGCCATGGAAATCACTTTCTTAACATGAAATTTTTAAGATTAACGAGAATTAATGTTAAGGACATTAATCCAACATAATTCAAAATCCTCTCTATTACTTATTGATATTCCAAATTGTTCCAAATTTTTCCTAAATAATAGGCCAAACAAGAAGAAGATTTTGCTAGTTAGTCAAAACAGAAACTTGATAAAGTTGCCATCACACTTGTAATGCATAAAAAGCATCTTTGTTTTGATTTGAGAGTTGGGTCCTCAATATTGAACTTCTCTCTTCAGCTTACACACATAAAATTGCACACAATTAAATTCTCCTTGCACAAATAAAAAACCAATAGCTAATTTTTCTAGCTAACATTGTCAAACCCTGAGATAAACTTGGACTAAAATGAGCTAAATTGTGCTCTGATACCAACTTTATCTGAATATGGACAAACTAGTTCTGTTGTGCTAGCTTCCTCATCAGTATATTTAAAAGTGCTTAAGGATTTTGTGCATAGATTTGAGCTGAAAAACAAATTACTTCAATGGCTTTGTTTAGGTGTCTTTCAACAATGTAATTTCATGAAGAAATTGTAAAGCATTAAATCATCAAACACTTGAAAAGAAATATGCATCAATAACAAGACAAAAGCCAATGATGAAGGAGTTCACCCCTTCTGGGCTACATCTCCTAGCTTGTCAACATGACTAGACCTCTCTTATATTCAGTGTCAAAAGTACATATCAGTTTGCTGCCAATAACATGTGGATAGTACCCCTTCAAGGTCATTTCTCCTTCAAATGAATCTCACAACACCAAAAACACAATGTATCTCCTACAGAGATGACATTCTTTCACTAGTGAGAGCTAGAAGCCCCTCAAATACAACCTTCAATTCCACATTGAAGAATACAATAAACAACTTCATGAATAAATAATTAAAACTAGAGTTGAACCATGCTGGTCACAGCTGCTACAAAAATCTTTCTAGAATTGGGAAAACCCCTTCAAGGTCTCCTCCATGCTCAACAACTTCCAAAACTGCTTCAAATATCTAATTTATCCATAAAAATTACTTGTAAAACATGTAATATGACCATGAATATGTGCTCAAATCAGTAAAAAAAGGTTACCAATGGATTCACAGCATCCAAAAACCCCTAAGGAGCCTCTTCTAGCTCATCAATTGGTCTTCAAGTGAAGCAGATATGGCCTCCTCTCCTGGTGGCCCTCGGCATTTTTAATCTTCAAGTTGGAAAAATCACTTCCAGAAGTGCTCCTTTACCTCTCAAACCTACATCATTCTTCTCATAATATCAAAAAATTACAAGATAGACTCCTTCTAAGCCCAATTTGGTTGAAATTTTCTCAAGTTATGGCTCAGTCATTTTTTCCTAGGAAAAATCCTCTAAAACTGGAGCAACTATAGTTAACTCCGCCAGAACTGAAGTTCCTACCGAATTGGCAGACTCTGCTAACTTAAATTGCATTTAATATTTGGATAAACGTGTATTTAAACAACTTGAATGGGTTAATTAACTCGTGATTTAGTGCTAATCCTCCTAGATTAATTCAGAGCTCCCACTATGGTCATGTGTTAAGGTTCTATGGGTTGGGGGCTAGCCCCCACCATTCAACAACGTTTAAAACAAATATAAATTAGTGCCATAGTATTGTAGGAACCAATACATAGCATAGACAATGGAGCTTGGCACTGGTGGAGGGGGGGTCATAGGGTCGAACCACGGCGCCTCCATAAAAATCTTGACCAACAAATTGATCACTCCTTTCGACCTTGGGGGGGCACGTGGTGGCCTCCGGGCTAGCCACATGTCATGACCTCTTTGGTCCAACCCAAACCAACTAAAATTCGACATGTAACCTAGAAATTCGGGCCAACCACAAACTGACACTTAGCGATTGTTCACTGGTCCACCTAGGGAATATTTTGGGAATATTCCTTGGAATATTCTTTTTGATGACTTGGCTGCCCAATCATCATCCTGTCAATTCTGCACAAATTTTAGTTTTTTGTAAAAAGAGACAATAGGCTCTAACTTTCACATACAGAATCAGTTTTCGATACGAAGTGTGCCGGAATCAAGGTGATGAGACCTATCCGGTCGTTTGGGTTCCACTCCATTCTAAGAACTTTGAATTTTTAGCAAATTTTTGCCCCCAATTCCATTTTTGATCAAAAAAAATTCCTCCACTAAACATCATAAAACATTTTTCATGACTTAACGAGAGATTTGCTTCCTTACATCTTATGAGAATTTTTTCCAAATTTTCTAGGGCTTCTTCAAAAGAATTTCAATAGACTGTAAATCATCCATATACACTTCCACACTTTTACACCAATTTTTGGTCATCTGGCCTGTTACTATTAGATGGACCAAAGTACACCATGTAAGACCAATTTTACCATAGTAAAATTGCTTTCACTATGAAAAATAACTTAGTAATCCATAATTTATTAAGTTGTTTATGTTCTAAACAGGAAAACCCATGAGGAATAATTGAATAAATTCTTATTTGTTTGATTTTCCTCAAGGGATAATTAATTAAACAATAGTTTAATTAATATTCCTGGTCATATTTAACCCAAAACAAGAAAATTAATTAGATAAATCATGATTTATCATATTATTTTCTAGGAATAATTATTTATAACATTGTTTAAAAAATATTCCTTGCTAAATTTGAATAAATCATTTATAAATAATTGAATAAATCACTTTTTATTTAATTATTACTCAACCATATTCTTAAAATAATAAATAAATCATATATTTATTTATTATTTACAAATAAAGGGATTTGACCAAATTCATTTTTTTCCCTCCAACAAAAATAATAAAATATTCCATAAAACTTGGATCTAGATTTGGTTAATAATATTTTAATTATTCACCAATATCTAGACTAAATCAATGTTTTGTTATAAATAGAATGGTTTTTCCATTCATCCACTACTTTTTGTTGCTTAAAGATCACTCTGCATCTATACTTTTGGTTTGACTTTGATCCTCCATCATTGTCATATTTTTCTATCTTTTTGCTTGTGAGCTCCCTTTGAGTTCCATTTTTGTCTGGGTTTTCTACACCATCAAGGGAGAGAGATATTATATATGAAGTGCTGAGGACATACAAGAACCCATTCCATTGAGGGGGACTCGTAACATCTTTCTATGTTCCTTTCCCAGGTGTCATAAATACAAAATTATTTGAAAATATTCTTGTCTTGTCTATTGGATGCATGGAGCAAACCTTGCTTTTATTTGTTGTTTAATGTCTTTAACTGCATAGATCTGGATTTTGTAGCATTTATTATGATCAACTAACTATAGATCTAAAGAAATTGTCAACCATATTTGATGTTAGGGTTGTTTTTTATGCACAACTAAAGTGAGATTTTTTCATATTCTTGTGATTAGAATGCACACTAACAACTCGCAACTCCACAAGGGTTTATGATTACGACCGCTGTCATGTTTCAGATCCCTGCATGACCAGATGCTTCAACCCCTAGGGTTTTTCTTCATCTTCTTTTTTTTCTTTTCTTGATTTTGTTTTTAACCTTTAAAACACTAAAATAGTAAAAAAATTAACTTCTGTGTGTTTCTGGGCCTATTGTGCAGATGACAAGTATTAGCCGCAACTGAGACGAAACTTTTTTCTGAAACCTGCTCCCGAGATGGCCGAAAGTGTAGGTCACACTTTTTGGGCAAAAACCCGCAACCTCAACCTTCAAGGTGCAGAAAAAAGCCATAAAATTGTGACCTCTGTTGAAAACAGGTCAGAAACTATGACCTGAAATTTTTGCGGGAATTTCTCTATGATTTTTCTAGGTTTGTCTAGGATACTATCCAGGGTTGTTTGACCTCCCTCTTCACCAGTCTTGGACCTGTAATTTCTCTATTTTACTCATCAAAGTAGGAACCAAGCCCCTTAGGGCTTTCGTATGCTTCCACCTTTGTAGGGGGAATTTAGCTAAAGCAGGTCGTCTGAGATTTCAGTGTGTTCAGCCATTTTTTCAGATCTGAACCTATACTTTGATATCCATTTCAGATTGGTTATTCATCCATCCAAAACACCTATTTTAAGTTTTTTTTGGTCCTCCTTTAGGGTCCCCTCTGTTTCCCTTCAGTTTGTAGCCTTTCGCCACCTTTTTTGCAGCACTTTTCCCTCTGCTTTTTTGTTGTTTTCTGCACCTATTTCCACCATATTCAACCTTTATATCCCTATCCCTCCTGACTTCAGATCCATTGGCCATTTTGTGTTTTTTGACTAGATATCTCCCACCCATAGACTAGTTGTTGGGAAGCCCTCCTTGGGTTTAAATTGATGCATCTTTAGTTGTTTATTTTCTGTCATTTTCAGTTTCCTTTACTGTCATTTTTAGATTTATTTACAGTTATACATCATATTTTTTCTTTTTTCTCTATACATGTCTAGGCTTAATTCAAATTTACATACTTATAACATACACACACACCCTAAGTGAAGAGCACCTGGTTTACACTATTAGGCCAATACTGTAACATTGTAATCAATTGATCCTACACCTCCCTACCCTTGTTTCGACATTGTAATCATTTGATCTTGCACCTCCTTTCCCTTGTTGGTCTCTCTTCCTTCTGTGATCCATGTCCATTTTCCATCATTGCGACCCCAAGGCACTTATCCCAGAGACATCTTGGCCTTCATCCTCGATTTCCGATAGGAAGACTTACTCCTCCATGTAGGGTTTGAGTTCATCCTCCACCGAGTCCTCATTCTGACTAAGTTTTTCGTTCATCAGGTTCCCCTTATGGTTATATCCCCAGCTCTCCTCTTTTCACCTTCACCATGTCTTGTTTAGGACCTAACGCTAGTGGTATCCCCGACCCTAATGCTAGGAATACCACTAGTGGGGCCATAAGAGGAACCATTATGGCTGCTCCCTTATATGGTAGGCCTCAGTCTTCCTCATTTTAACCAGTTGATTAATGACCCCATACACCATCATCCTGGTTGGCATGCTATGCCAACCAAGCTCCCTTCAGACATCCCCAAGTTTGAAGGTCTTGCTAGAGAGGATCCTACCAACCATATTCATTCTTTCCACGTGATGTTCGTCTAACTCCATCACCAATGACTCTGTCCGTATTTAGTTGTTCCGGTGTACGCTTACTGGAGAAGCTTCCAAGTGGTATGTTAACCAAGCCTCCTCCTCTCATACTACTTTTGTGACTCTTGTCAGGTCTTTTCTGTCTTACTTCCAACTTCCCCTTCATTATGACATTGATACCAAACTCTTGACCTCTTTCCATCAATTTTCTACAACCCACTTATCTGATGATGTCCAATAATGGTGGAGAAGAAAGAGCCTATGTTGAGCCCCTACCTTCGAAGACCGTGTCTACATGGACAGGTTTCTCAGATCCCTTGTGCCTGTTATTGGAAAATATGTCGCATCTCATTTCCCTCAGACCAAAGAAGCTTCCCTCCAGATTGCATTGAAATATGACCTAATCTACACACATTATGGTTATGTTTATACCGTCTTACCTGATCTCCCTAGACCCGGTGGTGCCAACGCATCAGGGGCATCCCATGCCACCGACGGTATCGTTGGAGCCCTTTCTCAACTATACACTCATCCTCCCATGGGTTATGGTTTCCCTCAGGGAGGGGCCAACTCCTCCAACACTTTTCCCCCTCCCGGTAGCATATATCTAGGATACAACATGCCTCCTCCTTTTTCCCAACCTATTTACCACAATGTTTCCCAACCTCCTTATTATTCGTATCCACAGCCTAGTGCTCTAGCTCCTCCAACATTAGCATCTCAACCTCCCTCGCCTTCTCAACCCTCGCAATAGCAGCCACCACCCCCAGGGCTAGGTGTATGCATAGTAGGGTGTGATTAATCCTACTACTTCCAAAAATAAGAGGAAAAGAAACCAAAACCAATTTTCCCCAAGTAATCCAAGAAACAATCCCCAAGGGAATGTACTTAACACAACAACCCAACAATAGGGCACTTAGCCCAAGAAGGACAGGCTTGTTCACACGAACAAACCTTGTTCTTATTGCAGTGTCTATGGTCACTACACCCACAATTGTCCTCTTTTACCTCAGATGCGTCAGATGTGGGAAGCTCAAGCAACATCTTGAGGACAACGAGCCTATCCTTTAGTTCGTCCCAATGCCGCACCTATCAAACCAGCTGTGTTTACCAATCCCTTCCCCCAGAAAGGATTCATAGCTACCCAACCCCGTAAAAGTCAAGAGGACACTCAAAATCCTCCATCTCGTACATCTAATATCTAGATTCTCATGATGAACTCTAACCAACCCATTACCATTGATCTCAACCTTCAGACTCGGTCTCGTCAGTACAACAAGCCCCCCACTACGTTTGCCCCCAAGCCCCCTTCTTCAGGTCCCACAGAAACTCTTTCGAAACCCAATGGTCCTTTACTGATCCCTCAGCCTTAGGGAGAAGTTCATACCAAGATACCCAAGGGACGATTACGCTGAAATGCTACTTTTGGTAAAGCTTCCCATTCATATAGTATAGTGGATGACTTGGCACAATCCCCTATTGCCATGTCAATGATGGAAATCCTCCAGTTTTTCTCTTCACAACTAAAGGCTATACTAACTACCATGGGTTTTGTGGATCCTTCATATGATCGTTTGATTGTCTTCGATGTTGACCGGTCAGAACATCCCCCCCTTCTTGCCTTTGTCGCCTTCCAAATCCCTATCAAGATCTAGAATGTAAACGTCTCCCATTGTATCATTGACAAGGGGGCATCCACCTGTGTGATGTATGATTCAGTTTTGAAGCAAATCAGATCTCCTAAGTTATCCCCTTCCACTATCACCCTCTGAGCGTGGGATAGCCACTCTTCCCAACCCCTTGGGATGTTCTGCAATTTTCCCATTACTCTTGCGGGCAAGATTATTTATGTTGAAGTAGAAGTCATTGATGCCCCCTTAGACTACACCATTATATTGGGTCGTAGCTACACTTATGAGATGTCTTTTTTCCCATCTTCGGTTCACCGTAAGATGTTCTTTCCTCACAATGGAAATATTGTCACCATCAACCAATTGACATATTACAAACTGAAGTTTTAGACCTCCCCTGATTCCATCATCTCTTCGGTGGACAATAAAAAAATAGTCGAACCTCTGACCAATGTCTCACTCGAAGTCTACAAAGAGTCCTCTTTTCTTGGTTCATTCCCTGGTCTCCCTCCTCCTATCTTTGATCCTAGCTCGTCAAATGTTTGCATGATGCAATCATCTCGGTCCGACCTCAAACGGACTGGTTCGACTAGTCAATAGCCCCACCATCCGCAAAATTCTCCTAGCACCTCGACATAGCCTTCAATACCCCCTCCTCTGGGCCCCTCATCTGCAGCTGGTGTCCATGAGCCCTATCTACCCTCCTGGAATAATTCCTCCTGGCCTTAACCATCTCAAAATTGTCCTGCCTGGCCATTACCCCTCCGGTCAGATACCATTTCTAGCTCGCCCTCTTGGAGTATTTTCGGTACCTATTATGGCTACCTTATATCTTCCTAACATGACCCTGGGGGTACCAGTTTGGTACATTGATCCCCCAACCTCTATCCCACTTGGTCAGCCCAAACCTTATACTACTTTGATCCCGATCCAACCGATCGCCATGACCCCTCCCTTTGCTACTGTGCCTCAGCCACCTCAACAGGAACCTACTCCTGTTGTGAAAGATTTAGGTGAGGGGGGAAAAGCCCACAAGAAGGCACCTAAGGACAAGGCTACTGAGACAACCCATGCTCCTCCTCAGCCTCCAAAGCATACCACCCAGTGTGCTTTGTGTGACATTGTCGATCATGCCACCCATACCTGTCCTGGATTGCCTCGACTCAAACCCATGGTAAACAAAGTGTTTCCGGAGTCTGATATCCTAGAGGTCTATGTCACTATTCCTGATTCAGTTCTGAAACTCAATTGTTTGAGCACAAATAATCCTCATTCTTTGTGTGATTTCCATGGCCACTATACCCACCTTTGTCCCCACCTCGATGAATACCGCACCTCTTTAGAATCGGTCCAAGTGGAAGGAGATTTCCTCTCTCTTGTTTGTGAGTTTTGATCCGGCAGAACCAGAGGTCTTTCTTGCTCCCATTAACATTCCCCCTCCCGATGTCAAGATGATGGTGCCTTCGGCCACCATTTTCTACCTATCATCATCTATGAGATCCACGGTGGAAGACCACTCTAGGACTTCCCCTTATGTTTCACCTGACCTACCTTCAGTGATCACCTTGGGCTCAAAATCAGTGGATCCTTCATCTACCTGTTCTTCAGTCACCCTCTGTGACAATGCGCATGTGAACCTCTCTTCCCATGATGATGAGTCAGGTAGCTTCGCCGCACCATGTGGTATTTCTCCCACCAGTCACCCCATCTTCTATTGCGATGAAGAAATTATGGAATTAATCACCACCCTTGACTTTATCTATCCCCCCTTGCATCAAAATCATGCATTCTAATCACATACACCTTGTGGCAATTACATTAACACCCAATTTTTGGGTAAGAGGGCACCCAAGTTTGAGAGTTGAGGAGAAGAAATTCTCCACAACCCTCCTAGTGCATCTGGTCTTGTTGACTCTAGTACAGTTATTATTCCCCATTTAGAATAACTTTTAGAGTCCCATATCGCTTAAGATCACTCTAGGCATGATCCCCCTCATCATTCCTTCATCTTATATCAACAACCCAGTCCCCTAGACATTGTTTTTGACCAACTTGTGTGTTTTCTAGGTGAGCACCAATTCATTATATCTAAATCCACTCTTTGGGATAGTGACACCATGCATGTGAACCTAGAAATTTATTCCATTCGCTTCATATATGTAGTACTAAAAGAGATTGGTAATAATCTATTCCCTTTCTCGAACTGCATCAATCCATTATTCTCACAGAGGATAACCATAACATAAACAAATGGCAAACCACATCATTAAAATTTGTTTAGATTCCCCTTTTCTACATTTGACATGACCATAACATGCTTGGGGGCACCTATGCCCCTCAACCATAAAAATACTAGCTCTTCACCAAAAAAAACACTGAAACTCCCTTTCTCTGACAGATTGCACTTTTTAGGTCATTTCCTGGGACAGGTTGCAGTTTTCTTCCTTGTACCTTCTACCCAGGTTGTAGAACAGACCACAAAAAGTGCGACCTGGCTTGTTCCTAGGCTTTGAGTGCCAAATTTGAAACTTTGATCCACTAAAAGAGTATGGTTAGGCCTCTTACCTGCAACTGACAGATCTCGATTCCAATGGCCGGTTTACCCTCTACGATCACCGCAAGATTTAGGGCCTTTTCTCCTCTCTACATTCACCACCGCTACACTTGAAAATGAATAAAATTGGAGGGAAAATGCCTTATTAAAAGAGAAATCCCAAATTTTTCTTTCGCCAGTTGTGACCAAACCATAGCTCAGTTTGAGAAACCATCAGACACCATTAGAAATCTCTCACTAAGCTCTCAAATGGGTATCCTTTAGTTTTTTTTTTATTTGATACTTCACTCGGACACATTTTTTCCAAGAAGGGTCACTTCACCACTCCACAAAATTGAATTTATTCACTTGCAACACTTATACTTGGGGCACCACTTTTCCTTCATACTTGTCCATGCTCATGTCGATTTTCATTGTGAGTAACCATCTTGTACTCATTTTTTTATGGTCCCCACCAGGCCAGTTTTGTGTGGTAGCATCATCGAGTTGCCTTTGTGAGAGCATCTGAGTTGAGTCATCATCACATCCATGGAGTCTATCCCTAGTTCCTTTATGTCCCGCTATAGTCCTCCATCCTTCATTTCTTTGTTACTCTCTCAGGTCTCACATTTTTGCCTCCAGCCATACTATCCCCTATCCCCTTTGGTGTCGACTCAGTAACTGCCAGGTCATCAATTCCCTTTATGCTCTAACAATGGAAGTTGTCAGCCCGCTACTTAGTCCCCCCCATTCCACCATCATCCCTAGTATCATTCTATCATTCGCTCTACTATTTTCTCTCTTGCCTTAGTTGAAGATCCCTTATTGCGTCACCTATGGTGGACCTCCTTCCGTTGACATTAGCTTATTCATTCCAGAAGACATGTCTAGAGGGCAGTGTACCTTGATTCCAGCTTCCACTCTTGTTCAGTGACCTCCAATCAGGCAAAGGGACTCTTTATTTCCCTTTGACTTGATTATTTCTTAGCTCCAACTCCTTATGGCATGATCGAGATCCGTATACTTAAAGGTTCAGTGATGCAGCAGATTGTACCAGTGATTCCGGGGTGTGTGTGATATGTTTCAGACCTCATGAGCGGGTGGCCCTTCAAATAGCCCCCCACATACCCGGATGCCTTCTCTACTACAACCTTGGATGCAACTCCATAGATTTGATGGTTCCAGCCTTAGCCTCTTGTAGCACCTCCTTATTTTGCATGTATCATTCATATTTTCATAGCCCTTTCCTATTTTACAAGGCCTCTTTGGTTGTACTTATATCTCATGTACTCAGATATTATTGTATAAGTCCTTGTTGTTGTCCCAGGCACAGTATGTATGTGGGATCCATTATCATGTTTTATCTGGCCCTTGTTTATGCTAGCATGTACTATATAGTTCAGTTCCTTGTTTACTGGATGGATTATTTTTTGTACTTTGTTATCTCGGCAGGCATAGGTATGCCTCCCCTACCTCATGTAGAATAGGTACTCACTAATAAAAGACACTTTTCACACCTGTAAGTCTTGCCTCCTCAGGGTCTTGTCCTCTCGCGCTTTAGTCTACCTTATATGTCTCTCTCTCTGACTTCCCCTTCGATGTCTAGTGATTGAGTTCTTACAACGTACTTCGATCATACGATTAGCTCCTAACGCTTGCACGATGGGGGGAAATCTGTTACACAAATTTTTGGTCATCTAACCTGTTACTATTAGATGGAACAAAGTACACAATGTAAGACCAGTTTTACCCTAGTAAAATTTCTTTCACTATGAAAAATAACTTAGTAATCCATAATTTATTAAGTTGTTTATGGTATAAACATGAAACCCCATGAGGAATAATTGAATAAATCCTTATTTGTTTGATTTTCCTCAAGGGATAATTAATTAAACAACAATTTAATTAATATTCCTGGTCATATTTAGCCTAAAACAAGAAAATTAATTAGATAAATCACTATTTATCTTATTATCTTCTAGGAATAATTATTTAAAACATTGTTTAAATAATATTCTTTGTTAAATTTGACTAAATCTTTTATAAATAATTGAATAAATCATCATTTATTTAATTATTACTCAACCATATTCTTAAAATAATAAATAAATAATTTATTTATTATTTACAAATAAAGGGATCTGACCAAATTCAAATTCTTTTTCCCTCCAACAAAAATAATAAAATATTCCATAAAAGTTGGATCTAGATTTGGTTACTAATATTTAACTATGGACCAATATCTAGGCTAACTCAATATTTTGTTATAAATAGAAGGGTTTTTACATTCATTCACTACATTTTGTTGCCTAAATATCACTCTGGATCTACACTTTTGGTCTCACTTTGATCCTCCATCATTGCCATATTTTTCTATTCTTTTGCTCGTGAGCTCCATTTCAGTTCCATTTTTTACTGGGTTTTCTACACCATCAAGAGAGAGAGATCTTGGATCTGAAGTGCCGAGGACATACAAGAACCCATCCCATTGAGGGGGACTAGTAACATCTTTCTATGTTCCATTCCCAGGTGTCATAAATACAAAATTCTTTAAAAATATTCTTGTCTTGTCTGTTGGATACATGGAGCAACTCTTGCTTTTATTTGTTGTTTAATGTCTTTAACTGCATAGATCTGAATTTTGTAGCATTTATTATGATTAAATAACTGTAGATATAAAGAAATTGACATCCATCTTTGATGTTAGGGTTGTTTTTTATGCACAGCTAAAGTGAGATTTTTTCGTATGCTTGTGATTCGAATTCACACTAACACACACAATCATGGATTAAATTAGAGAAAATACCTAATACTGCTCTTTGGAATGTTGCGGGTGCATTGCATAATCCAAAAGGAAGCACTGAGTAAGCATAAGTTCCCCATGGATAGGTGAAAGTGGTTTTTTCTTGATCTTCTAGTGCTACTTGAATTTGATTATACCCATTAAAACCGTCTAAAAAATGAAAAACATGTCTTCCCTACTAATGTATCCAAAACTTGATCTATGAAAGGCACTAGAAAATTATATTTTAAAGTATCCTTATTCAATTCCCTATAATCAATGCATACTATCCACTTTCCATTCTTTTTAGGGACAATTGCTAAAGGTGAAACCCATTAACAGTCTGATATTGGGTAGATAAAATTTACATTCAACAGTTTTTGTAGTTCCTCTTTTATAATTTCCCTTAAGTTTGGATTCAATCCTCTCTGAGGTTTTCAAATTGGTATGGAATTTTCCTTGATATATATGTGATGTATGCAAGCTTCAGGATTGATTCCTTTCATATCAGTGTATTCCCATGCATATGGGAAAGAGTGTTTTTGTAATGTTTCCATTAATTTCTTCTTTTGAAGTTCTTCCATATTTTTGTTTACATTTAAAGTTTTACCTAGAAATATTTCAATTGAAGAGTTGCCAAATTATTCCATAGAATATAAAGACATTTGTTTGGATGATAAATATTCAACATTGTATTGTTCTTGAAGATTTTACTACTCTCACATTGTGAAGATAACTCATTATTTTCTATTGAATTTAGAATCTGATTGTATTCAATAATTTGGGAGATAGTAAAAATAGGTTGTATGTCATTGTCATCATCCATCCATTCCTCATTTTATATTTCTATCATTGATTTTACTGGAGGGTATAATGTGAATTTCTTTGTTGAACTTCCATCAGAGATAAATATGTCTTCCTAATATCAATGGATGTCCTCCTAAGTTATTTTTGGGAGTTAATATCATAAAGTCAACTGGATATTCCCAAGAATATAAGGATACATAAATTTCTTCTAATACATCATCAAGTTTAATTATAGGTTTGTTTGCCAATTGTAACAATGTAGGTGTATATTGAAGATTTGGAAGTTTTATTTGTTCTGTAGTTTGTTTACTCATGATGTTTATGGTTGCTCCTAAGTCGATCAATGTTTTCAGGATTTTGATACCATTAATGTGTGTCTTCACAATGGGACTTCTTGGATCCAAATATTTTTGTATTGTTGTTTTTCTGATCATGATATCTGCAATTTTTCCTACTAGTTGTATTATTTTTACTTATATTCTCTTTCTCCCATGTTTCTTTATACTAAAATATCTTATTTTATTTGCAAGGATTGGAATTTATTTGATGGGCTGTAACAAAGGTATTTTTATACATACATTATTTAGTTCATCTAACATATCATAATTAGGAAACATGATTTGTTTTTCTACTCCTTTATCAATTTGTAATATTTCAAGGAAAGGAGGTTTTGTTATAGACACTAAAGGTTTTATATGATGGGAGTTTATTTTATTGGTGTATCATGTGTTTGGTTTTGAAGATTTTCATTTTGATGAAGAGATGTCTCTCCTTCAAAATGATTATTTTTCTTTTGAAGATTTTGATTTTGATGAAGAGACGTCTCTTCATCAGAATGATCATCTTTTTCTCTTTCCTCAATAACAACAGAAGGTAATTTATTTTCTAATATTCTACCATATCTAAGTTGAACATTATTAAGATCTAGTGGAGTTATCATATAAGTTTGAAAATTTTGTCCCTCCATGTTGTAAACAGGTTGTGCATTTTTATTGTTTTGGTTTGGAATTGGTTGAGTAGGTAGTTGGTTTGGCCTTTGTGGAAATGGTAATGAAAGTTGTGGATTTTGATTTTTAAATTGAGGTTTAGGTTGTTGATTCGTCTGAGAAAAATATTGTGGTGGAAAGTTTGGATAAGGTTGTGGATACTAGTGATATTGAGAGTATCTGCCATAAGGATTTTTCCATCCTTGTGTCCAAGGTTGGGGTTGAGACCAAGGTTGTTTCCGTGACATTGATTTTATCCAGTTATTTTGTGGGAACTAGGTATACATTTTTTCATTGAAACCTTGAGCTTGGGATCCTTTCCATGGTCTTCTAGCAACAAAAAAAAGATGGTCTACATGGTTTGGAGCTATTTCCTCTTGGTAGATAACTTTAAGACCTAGAATGGAAGGAAAATTCTTTGTTTCATGATTTTCTGTACATAATACACATGTTTCTATGATTTTTAAATCAAGAGGACATTCTCTTAAGGCATGTTTCATTCTACACTTAGCAAAAAAGATAGATAAGGCATCAGTTTCAACTCTTTGCTTGTTTTGTAATTTCAAGGTGCCTATTTTTTCACTAAGACTCCCTAAAATATATGTTTTAAATTCATCAAGAAAATTTCCTATTTCAACCGTACTTATTGTTCCAACTGCAGATCTATTGATTCTAGAGAGAGCAAGATTTCTTGAATTATTCCCAATTCTTTACTTACCTCTTGAAATATGTATGCATAATTTAGAAATTTCAGGTAGTGATAGTCGAGAAATGTATCCTTTTCGCATCATGTTAAGGATATCTATCCATTAATCTTTAATGGCTTTCAACATGAGAGCTTTTAAAGTGTCTTCATCTAGATTTTCCATCTTAGCCCTCTTTAGATTATAACTAAACCTTTCAATTAAATCCTCCAAGTTTTCATCCTCTCTTTGCATCATCTTAAGAACTTCATCCTTCCGATTATGAGATGTGCAATATTCCTTATATCTCTCTAGGAATTCTCTCTTGATGTCTTCCCATGTCCTAATAGAATGTGTTATTAAGCCCATAAACCATTTTAATGTTGCATCCTTAAGAGTTGCTAGAAAGAATTTAATTTTTTTAGAATCAAGTAAGTAGTCATATGATCTATATAAAACTTTGAATTCAAAAAGAAATGCTTTAGGATCTTCACTTCTCAATCTGCATAAATTAGGAAGGATAAAGGGTGAGATATTTTTCATTGTGGCAGTAGTATCTTCATCTAGTATGGGAAATCCAACGAGATCTAGATCTATTCTATCTCTATATTCTCCCCTACCTCCTCTACCTTCACCTATTCCTCTTTCTCCATCTCTTCCTCTTCCTCTACATCCACCTCCAATAATAGTTCCACCTCCTCCTAGTCTTATTTGTTCATCATTCACATTGTGTACTTCTCCTGCCCCTTCTCATTCCATTGTAGATTCTTCAGAACTGATATAGGATTCTAGGTTTGGAATTGTTTGTTCCTCTTCTGATTCTTCTAGTTCTTCTATCAATGGTATATTAAAGAATATCTCTTCTTCTTCCTCTTCACTAGGAATTTATAGGTCTTGGGATAAAATTTATTCTCCAGTAGAGGTTAGAAATACTACTCCTTCTGTTGGGGATGTGGGATCTTTCTCTTCCACAACTGCTTCAGTTGATGAAGTTGGTTAACCTCTAGGTTGAATTTATGATCTTAATACCTCAGGAAGTCTATGTCTACCTGCTAAAAATGGTATGAGGGTTTGGGTGGGTGGTGTGGCACTATGACGTCTTGATGGGGTGAGTGTTGTTGTTGGAATCAAACTTCTACCTCTAGCTATGAATGTACCTCTAGAATCTCTTTCTCTACGCATGTAATTTTTCTATGTTTTTGTTGTTTGTTGTTGTGTTTCATTTATTTATTATGGATTAATAAATAAGGCTCCTAATTACACTTCCCCAGCAACGACGCCAAAATGTTTAGTCAATTTAATGTTCTTAAATTACTATAATAAATTATCGACCAGAGTAGGTAACCTTATGAAGTGAAAATGCACTGTATATGCTAGAAGCCTCGTTTACTTAATTTTTTTTGGTGGTATGTGAAAATTGTTTTTGAAAATGTTTTTATTCCATATGTTCTTGAATGAATTTATAAAACTGAATTATGAAAAATAAAATTAAATCCAAACTTAACTAAGTTCTAGAAATTGAAACGAAAAATTTTGTTAGTAGCTAAGGATTGGTTCTGAAAAGAACTAAAATTCTAAAACCAAAAAGCAATTCTATTTTCTATGTCTTTTTGAAAATTTAATGTGAATGAAAATTATCCTAAAGAATTACTAAAAACTATTTTATGCTAATAAAAGAAATCTATGTTTATGAAATAAAAATTAATTGAGCTCATAAGACAAAATTGATCTAAAATGAAAAGATAAATCTTCCAAAACATATTTCACAATATCTGATCTATGATAAACTTCTACTGCATGAAGAGGAAATAAATTGATCTATGATAAAATTCTATTACATGAAGAGGAAATGAAATGATCTATGATAAACTTCTATTGCATGAAAAGAAAATAAATTGATCTATGATAAACTACCACTATGTTTTATCCATCTAAGAATTAAATCTATGAAAGAAACAAAGCATCTACTCTACTCATGACAATATTCTGGAAATAACGATAACAATAAATGAAATGACTATTATAAATCTAAAAATAATTGCAATGGAAATAATACTGAAAACAGAGCACACATCTATACTACAGCACATTGTAAACGCATAAAAATTTAAGCTATGTAATGACAATTAAATAATGAAAATGAAATGAAAACCTTTTTGGTTGCAGGGGACCTCCACAATAGATGGTTTGAATCTACTATTGACTAACTTTGCATTAGAATTCTGGAACGCTTCTTCATTCGATTAAAGGATAAAAACAGAGTTTTTAAAATATTTCATAATCTCGCAATAATTCGCATTCTTTACACAATTACTTAGCCTGCTATTTATAAAAGCCTGGCATTAAATGTTCTGAGGTCTTTACGCCTTCAAAGACTAATAAATTTTTATCTATAACTCTGAACATAAACGATAATTCTTTTGCTTCACGATTTTCTACGTGGCAGAGCAAATCGTGAAGCTCAGACTTTCTCGCTCACTTGCTCCAGCTCCCAGTTGACCGCTCCTTTGACAATGTTCTTCGATGATTTATTTCTTGATTCTGGACGGATGAATAGGATAGGATCCATGACCGGATCATTTTTCAACTACCCATATATTTTGTTGCTCCATTAATACCTTAAAACCTGTCGAACCATGGCGGTGGCTACATAAATAAGGTTTGGATGCATAATTGCATTGATTGCGTAGCTAAATAAAAATTTCATTCTAATAATAAGGAACAATTGAAAATATGAAAAATAGATCATTAGGATACCTTACCAAGTCAAAATGAGCATTTCAACACTTGTTTGAGCTTATGGTGTTGTCAAAATGAAGGAAAGAATGTGAAAAGGAGCATCAAAATTGAGGCAATCTTGAGGCTCCACAGTACCTACAGGAAAATTGACATAGGCTTTAATGTCCTTCATCTACACAATCATAACTTCCAGTAATTTATTTGTATAATTTCTAATCCATATAAAATTCAAGACAATTTGTGGGTCTACTCTATGAGAGAACTCACTAGCTTGGACAAGAATAAGATTAAATTCAAATAAATATGACAAATGTTAACCATCAATTCAATCATAGAGTAAGGATCTAACTCTAATGACACAAAGAAATACAGTGAAAATGTAGACTTTGTAATGGAGGATGAAGGCATACGCTAGGCTTTGGTGATTGGAATTTTTTTCACTAAGTTAATTAAAAACCCCTTGAAATTTGGCAACATGAGCAACATGAGCTCCAAACTAAGTCTTATTCATGTTTCTTTTACTGTTTCAGGAAGAAAATGTAGCAAAGATGACATAGCAAGGGGGGAAACATAATAGTTTAGGAGTAGGGATACGTAGAGAGAGGTAAGCTAATGTGATAGAAATAATGAGCCAAAGTGGTAGAAAAGTATGTTTCATTTCAGCCCACTCCAATTAGCCTACCTTTTCTTAGCAATATTTTTCAAAATAAATAATTTTGAAAATAAAGTAAAATAATGAAATACTTATTCCCAATTCCCCAATTAATAATTCTAAATAACATTGGAGAATGGGCTGACTTGTCAGGTTAATTTCATATAATCCTCAATGTTCCAGGCTAAGACGTGCATATTTTCCACCTGTCTAAACATGCACTTGTTCTTTGAAAGTGCATAGGAAACAACCATTAAACAAAATTTACTTTGGTCTGCATTTTGAGATAGCGACTTAAACAATGGAACTAGGACGTGCTCAAGCTAGCATTTTGAAACTGCTCATGGATGATAAGAAAAAGTGATTAGGAGGTATTTCTATAGCCCTCTTTGATAAGGGTCTTGGATTAAGATAATCTTTCCCTCTGTATATGATCATACACTAGTGGTTCAACCACTTTTGTGATGCAACAACAGTTTAAGGTAAACATGGTTAATTTTTTCACCCTACCAAATTGAAGTTTGTTTGTGATTATCTTCTTAATACTTGTATAGGAAATATGAAAAGTTACTGAGTTGGGAGCTTTGAGATGTTATACCCTTGGTAACCCACAATTCACCTTCTAATTCTTCACTAAGAAAATACATATTCGGTAAATCCTCACTTGCTTTATGAAGTGGCGAACAAAAGAGGTGTGCCTTCCTAAAACATAACCAAGAAGACAATGGGAAAAACACTTAATGATGAAAAAGACCCACGATTCCTCTTGGTCCCTTATTGGGTTATTAAGGTGGAAATATTTAGAAAGAGAAATACCATTTGATATGCTTTCAGACAAAAATTTATCCACAAGTAGCTAAGTAAGCATAGTTTTCCCTGCAAGCTTACTAGTTAGTTATATTCCAAGGCTTTACTCCCTGGGTGGGGGTATGGTCCAGGGAAGAGTTAGGATTTCTTTATGGCTGATTACAACTTCGTTACGGATCAATAGCTATGTTCAAAGCTTGCTAAGGTGGGCCAAGGAAGGCTAAAGTTATTAGCGACAATACAACCGGTAAGTACTACATTCTAGGCTTTGAAAGGCCTTGTCAGCTCACTGGGGCATTGGATAAGTTCCTTATAGGAATATGTTCTTTGAAGAAGAAAGGTATCCTACAATGAAAGATTGGCCTAATAGTATTAGGCAAACATGTCTTGATAATAGCATAGTAGGAGAATTTTTATTAGTCAGTGGAGGTCCCATAGTAAACTTTTGGAATTATGTCATGTATAAATGGTTGAACTGCATTTTTAACAACATATAAGTAAATAACATAAAACTATTATGATATGCTACAAGAAGTGGAATGACCCATGAGAATTTGGGTCAAAGCTAGGAAACATTGGGCTTAAAAACCCTTCCCATTAATGTAAATGTGGATAAGGAAGCGGGACCACACAATCAAAATCGGGTTTTCCCAATTAATACCACCCTAAAACCAAATGGTTAGTAAAGGACATCCCACGGGACTAAAATCCAAGGGTAACATCCAAAAGAGGTCACAGGGACAAAAGCGCAAACTAAGCCCACTCTTTCTACCAAATCCCCCCATCAATCCATGCCCATAGGTGTCCATGATAAGTAAACCTGATACTCAATTACCAAATGAAAAGACATACCTTTAGGTTTGGGAGGCCCACCTTCGAACATATGATCAATACAGATGGGCGAGGGACCACATGGTTGGCTCAGGTGGCAGAGAAATGGCACAACGAGCTAGTTGAGCACTGCAAGGGAAGAAATTACCATGTTGATGATCCTATATGTTCCTAGATGATACTGTGGACCTAACTAAACCATGTTTCCTTCCAACTAACAAATACTCTCCCCTTGAGACCATGCTTTTACTAATTTCTTGTGATTTTGTTAGTAATATGTTTTCAGTAATGGCAAAGGTGATGAGGATGAAGGAAGAAGCAAAGAAGATTGCTGAGAGAATAAATATCAACTCAAAGTGTAAAAGGAAAAGGTGGAAATAATGCAAATACTTTGGAGCCATTTCTTATTTAGAATATTATCTCAAATGTAGTTGGGACCTACTTTGTTGAAAAGATCTATGAAAGAGCATTCCAATGGTACGTGGAACTTGGAAATGGCCTCCTGAATTGTAAGTTATTTCCATTCAAAGTCAGGAACCTCAAAGCCAAACTTACAGAGTTAAACTGTGGAGATGGGCCAAATTCATGGCAAATTAGCAGTTAGGCATAGTTATAGTGGAGTATTGGTAGAGTGGCTAAACAAAAGTCTCAAGTTAACATGGCCTGATAGTAGCGTAGTCGGACCATTTTTATTATTCAGTGAAGGTCCAATAGTAACAACTCATCCCAACGAGATTCTTCCCATAGTAAATCTAGTATTAATACTAGAGTTAGCTCTAACCTATAAAAATTTAGTTGATACAGGACGCATTGTTAGTGCATTTCGAGGAGTGAAAGAAAATACTTAGTTAACTGAATAACTAGATATTTTTGTTTAGGTAAAAACTAACCTGAAGAGGGAATCCAGTACCCAAGAGAAAAATAAGTGTCACCAAGATGATCCTTCCTTTCTTTTTCTCAGGTAGAACCACTTGTGGATCTAGGACCATCACCAAAGGAATCTCATTTCCTTTTCTTGGGAAAAACTAGTTGTGGATCCAAGGTAGCTCATTCTTATGTTGTGCGATTAAAGACCAAAATAGAGTAAGGGCAGGGTCTGTACTGGATTTGGCCAGGGTATGTACTTGCTCGGGCTTGTCTGAATCGGCTCAATGAATTATTACTACCTGTTTGGACCTGTACTTGTTGGGGCATATTTGCACTAGCTCTATTGATTACTAATCCATGTCTCATATGCTAGACCCTATCTTTACAAATATTATATGTTTGTCTATTATGTGAGATGTGTTTGTTTACACATGAAAGGAGTATAATGCTACCTTCCATCATAATATAATAGCCATAAAAAGCATTTTCTTAACCTAAAATGTTTAACGAGAATTAATTTTAAGGTAGAAATAGCATTAGATCAGTCTAACTCAAAATCCTCTCTATTACTTACTGATATTCTAAGTTATTCCAAAATTTTCCTAATTAAGAGGCCAAACAAGAAGAAGATTTTGCTAGTTGGTAAAAACAAAAACTTCCATATATTTGATATATTTGATATTTGATCTAATTGCTTAAAGAAATAGCATATATCTAACCCAGCATAAGTTGAAAGTCTTAAATCTTATTAATGAATTTGAAAACCAAGGCATTTCGATTACAATAGTCGCTATCCCGGTAGGGACTAATAACTTAAAAATACATGATTGTAATGTTTACCAAAGATATAATAGACAACACCATTTTATTCGTATGGCCTGGAATTGATTTGGGTGCCCATTTCTCTATCTTAATAACACGCGTTTGAAAAACCAAGGCGTTAACCCAACACCACGTAAGAGCTCTCGCGATATGTTTTGTTTGATAATTGGTTTCTCATATTTTTAATGATGTGACTTCCTCTACTTTTCTTCACAACATGCATTTGAAAAAACAACGCATTGACTGAACGCCTCTTGAGAGCTCTCTGTCTCAACATAAATACGCATTTGGAAAGAAAAAACGTATTGACTTAAGTTATGTCTTCTTCGAACAACATGAAGCCATATCTCTATTAGAAAATGAATTGTTTGGCACCTTTCCCTATTATTTTTTGTTCAAATGTTAATTTCAACTGCTCTGCCCACTGTAGCCGCTTTCCAAATTTGTTTTGACAAGCTCTGTCATAGAGCCGCTTGCTATTATCACTGAACAGTCAAGTTCAGAGTTTGAAAATTTACAGTCCTTTCATATTAAAAAAAACAGAGTGTTGTTTTTGTACGCGGGAGTCATTTTGATTAAATTCTGGTGGTCCCATAGACCACGTCAACAAGAGGACACGTGGAGGAGCTTCATTGGCTCGCATTATTTTTTGGAGCGGGTTCGCATGGTCAGTTTCGGACCCAAAGTGTTTTGAAGCCGTAGTTGATAAGTTTTCGGGTTACATTTTGGGCCCATACCCAAAGCTCGATTTCAGACCCGAAACAGTTATACACCATGCCCTAAATAATTTTCAGGTTACAAAACCCGCCTACGTCAACAAACAATTTTTTGATGCAAACTTTGTTTGCATTTCGGTTTAATCATCGTTTTGAAGTCCGACGGAAAGGCTGCGAAGATTTTGTTTTATGTTTTGATTAATATTTTTTGTTATAATGTTTTTACACCACACGAAAAAGGTTTTTAACCTTGGTGTATTATGTTTAATATTTGTATGCGCCTTTGTAATGGTGGGCCGGAAAGGGCATTATATAATTTTAGTTTTAAGTTTATTTCTTTTGTTAATTAAAAGATGTGTGCTACGTCACATATAATGAAAAGGCCCGAGAGGCAGTGTAACAAAGTATTGTAATTTCACAGCAGTGTGAAAAAGAAAAATTACACAGCAGAGTGTATTGAAGAACAAAGTGAGCCTGAAGGCTATTGTGTAAGAGACAGACAAAGTTTTTGTAAAAGGCACAAAGTGCATTTTGTATGTGAGACAGAGTGAAGTGTTTAGGCACTGTGTTTGTAGCAGTCCATATTTTGTAAATCCCTCTGTTAGAGGAAGAATTTTTTTTGCAATATTTTTTACAGTGAATGAAATAGAAGTTTTCAAGTGTGCAAACTCTGTCCCCCAGTAAGCAATTTGTTTTTAATTTCTCTATGTTAGAAGGAGAGTATCATTCTCTCTAAGTTTTTTCAGGAATTCTCAGAAATTCCAACATGGTATCAGAGCTAGTCCAGGCTCTTTGAAGGTGTCAAAGAAGTTGAAGGAAGGATTTTTTGTTACAGCAGCTTCTCTAGCAGAGTGAAGGCTCAGTAAAAAAAAATCCAAGATATTCTCAATACAGATTTTTTTGTTACTATTTGAAGACAGTAAGTTTATTTTATAAATTCACAGTCAAGTATTTGAAGCATAGTTCAGAGTGCCAGCATGGCAGGAGCCAGCACAAGCATGATTATTGGTAATGCTTAGCTCCCACAATTTAATGGGAAAAACTATGATTATTGGGAAATCATCATGAGAGCCCTGTTTTCCTCACAAGACTTATGGGAACTTGTTGAGGATGGTTTTGATGAGCCAGTGGATGAAAATGAGTTAAATGCCTTAACACAAGCAGAGAAGGACTTGTTGAAGAGAAATATGAAGAAGGACTCTAAAGCCCTATTTTATTTGTATCAAGCAGTACATGAGAGTGTGTTTCCAAGGATAGCAACAGCTAAGAGATCCAAAGAAGCATGGGAAACTCTCAAGACACCCTATCAAGGCATGGAGAAAGTGAAGATAGCAAAACTACAATTGTTGAGGAGAGATTTTGAGACTCTATGCATAAAGGAGTCTGATAATAGAGACTCATTCTTCACACATGTGATTGGTATGGTCACACAGATAAGGTATCATGGAGAGACACTTGAAGAAAGAAGGATTGTGGATAAAATTTTGAGGAGCTTACCCTCAAGGTTTGATGTAATAGTCACAACCATAGAAGAGACAAATGATCTCTCAAACGTTTCAGTTGATGAGCTTCATGCATCACTGATGACATGTGAAGAGAGATTGGGTAGAAATGAAAACTCATCTTTGGAGCATGCCTTCAAGACCAAAATGTCTTTTGGAAGAGGAAGAGGTTAAGGCAATGGAAACAAGAGAGGAAGAGGCAGAAGACAAAACAGAGGAGGAAGAAATAGCCCAGAAAATGCTCAAGGAAGGAGCAGCAATCAAAATCAGAACCAAGGCCAAAGCAACAGCCAACAAAGTGGACAACAACATGCTCATGGACAAAGGTATGATAAATCCAATGTCCAATGCCATTATTGTAAAAAATATGGGCTTTACGCAAATGAATGTAGGAAGAAGCAGAATGATATGGGTAATAGACCTAGTGCAAATTTCACTAGAGAAAATATTAGCCAAGATAAATTGTTTTTAGCTTTTAATATGGCTGAGGAAAAGAGTGAAGATTTATGGTTTCTAGACTCAGGTTGTAGTAACCATATGACAGGAAACATAGCCATGTTTTCTATGTTAGATAAGAATATGAAGTCACAAGTCACATTAGGGACAGATAGTAAAGTCTTTGTTATGGGAAAAGGAGATGTAAGTGTCTTAACAAGGAAAGGAGAAAAGAAATCCATAGCAGATATTTATTATGTGCCTGGAATGAAATATAACCTCTTAAGTATTGGACAACTTGTTCAAAAGGGGTACAATGTTTTCTTTGAAGATGATGTATGCACCATCATGGATAAACCACCAAGCAAACAATGTATTGCTGAAGTGAAGATGACAAGGAAAAGAATGTTCCCTCTCAGGATGAGGGCAGATTTGAAGAATGGAGAAGAAATGGAAGCAATGACACAAGAGGCTTTCCAAAGAGAAACAAAAGATGAGAATTGGTTATGGCACTTGAGATTTGGACATCTCAACTTTGAAGGTCTTAATTTGTTACATAGGAAAGGAATGGTAAGAGGATTACCATTGATTGAGAAACCGGACAGCCTATGTGAAGGTTGTATCTTGGGTAAACAACATAGAGAAAGTTTTCCATCCGGAAAAAGTATAAGGGCAAAGGCACCCTTAGAAATTGTCCACTCAGATTTATGTGCACCAATGCAAACACCATCACTTGGAAGCAGCCACTATATGTTAACTTTTATTGATAATTTTACAAGAAAAACTTTGGTTTATTTTTTGAAAAATAAAAGTGAAGTGTTTGAAAATTTCTGCAATTTTAAAGCACTTGTGGAGAACCAAAGTGGGTAGCACATCAAAGTCCTAAGAACTGATAGAGGAGGTGAGTACATCTCTAAAGAATTTCTATGTTTTTGTAGAGAAAATGGCATACACAAGCAATTTACAGCAACTCCGCAACAAAATGGAGTTGCCAAAAGGAAAAATAGGACAATCATGGATATGGTAAGGAGTATGCTAAAGGCAAAAAATTTGCCAAATGATTATTAGGCTGAAGCTGTACATTGTGCAGCGTGTATTTTAAATAGATGCCCAACAAAAGAAGTCATGAACAGAGTTTCGGAAGAGGCATGGAGTGGCACAAAACAAGGAGTCACCCACATGAAAGTTTTTGGTTGTGTGGCTTATGCACACATTCCAGAATAGCTAAGGAAGAAGTTGGATAGCAAGGGGGAGAAATGTGTTTTTATTGGATACAGTGAGGAATCCAAAGCTTACAGGTTTTATAACCCATCCACCAAGAAGTTTATTGTGATCAGAGATGTTCAGTTCATAGAAGAAGAAGCTTGGGATGGAAGCTTAGAGAAAATAGTGAATGTTAAAAACTGTTTGTCTCAGGATGAAAATGATGAAGAGATGGCTGAAATACATCCCTCAATAGCAACACCAACACAAGGACAACAAGGGACACCCTTGAGGAGAAATGAGATTGCTTCTCCAAGCACACCACAAGGAGGAGATTCGAGTGCTTCTTCAAGCACTTGTACACCAAAAGAAAGAGGAACAAAATTAAAAAAATTAAATGAAATTTATGAGCAAGAGGCAGCAAATGAAGGTATGAACTCTTTATTTTCTTTGTATTGTCATGTTAATGATCCTATTCATTTTGAAGAAGCTATTAAAGATAGGAAATGGATAGAAGCTATGGATGAAGAGATTAATGCCATAGAGAGAAATAAGACATGGGATTTATTTGAACTCCCAAAAGGTAAGGAAGTCATTGGAGTTAAATGAAGGTATGAACTCTTTATTTGCTTTGTATTGTCATGTTAATGATCCTATTCATTTTGAAGAAGCTATTAAAGATAGGAAATGGATAGAAGCTACGGATGAAGAGATTAATGCCATAGAGAGAAACAAGACATGGGATTTAGTTGAACTCCCAAAAGGTAAGGAAGTCATTAGAGTTAAATGGGTCTACAAGACCAAGAGTAATGTTGAAGGAAAAATTGAAAGACACAAGGCCAGACTTGTGGTCAAAGGTTATAAGCAGCAACATGGGAGAGACTATGAGGAAACTTTCGCACCGGTTGCAAGAATGGAAACCGTGAGAGAAGTGATGTCCATAGCAGCACAAAACAAGTGGAAAGTTTACCAAATGGATGTGAAATCAACATTTTTAAACAGAGTGTTAATGGAAAAGGTTTATGTTGAACAACCTCTAGGCTATGAGAAGAAAGGCCAAGAGCACAAAGTGTGCCGATTGAAGAAAGCTCTTTATAGGTTGAAGCAAGCACCAAGAGCATGGTACAGTAGGATAGATTCCTATCTACTAGAAAATGGATTTGAAAAATGTGAAGGAGAACCAACCTTATACATCAAGGAGAAATATGGTAAGATGCTTATTGTTGTGTTATATGTTGATGATGTGATCTTTATAGGTAATGATGATTACCTTGTTGAAAAATTTAAGAAGGTCATGAAAGATGAATTGGAAATGACAGATATGGGTTTGTTGAAATACTTCTTAGGAATAGAAGTAAAGAAGAATGAAAACAAAATTTTTATTTCTCAAGAAAATTATGTGAATAAAGTTTTGGAAAGATTTAACAAGTAGGATTGCAAGGCAGTAGTTACTCCCACAGTAATGGGATTAAAACTCAGCAAAGAGGACAGCAGCAAGGATTTTTATCGTAGTTTGTACAAGAGCATAGTTGGCAGCCTCATGTATTTGACTGCAACTAGGCCGGATATTATGCATGCTGTAAGTTTGATTTCCAGATTCATTGAGAGGCCAAAAGAAGCACATTGGCAAGCAGCAAAAAGAATTCTGAGGTATGTTAAAGGAACTAAAAGGTATGGAATTTTATATACTACTTCAGAAAATTCAGAATTAATTGGATACACTGACAGTGATTGCGCTGGAAGTGTAGATGATCGGAAAAGTACTTTTGGTTATGTTTTTCACATGGGTTTAGGAGCCATTTCATGGGATTCTAAGAAACAACCTATTGTAGCATTATCTACAGCAGAGGTAGAGTATGTGGCAACTACAGCAGTAGCGTGTCAAGCAGTGTGGATGAGAAGAATGTTGAGAAGTTTATGCCAAGACCAAGTAAAAGGCACAATGATTTATTGTGACAATAGCTCATCTATTGCATTATCAAAGAATTATGTGTTTCATACAAGAAAGAAACACATTGATACCAAGTTTCACTACATCAAGGAATTGGTGAACAATGGAGAAATTGTTTTAAAACATTGCAAAACTCAAGAGTAGTTTGTAGACATTCTGACGAAACCTTTGGGACAAAAAAGTTTTGAAATTTTAAGGAAATGTTTGGGTATGACTGATAACCCAGCAGTTGAACTTAAGGAGGAGTGTTGAAATGTTAATTTCAACTGCTCTGCCCACTATAGCCGATTTCCAAATTTGTTTTGACAAGCTCTGTCACAGAGCCGCTTGCTATTATCAGTGAACAGTCAAGTTCGTAGTTTGAAAATTTACAATCCTTTCATATTAAAAAAAACAGAGTATTGTTTTTTTACGTGGGAGTTGTTTTGATTAAAGTCTGGTGGTCCCACAGACCACGTCAACAGGAGGACACGTGGAGGAGCTTCATTGGCTCGCATTATTTTTTGGAGCTGGTTCGCATGGTCAGTTTCGGACCCAAAGTGTTTTATAAGCCGTAGTTGATAAGTTTTCGGGTTACATTTTGGGCCCGTACCCAAAGCCCGATTTCGGACCCGAAATAGTTATACACCATGCCCTAAAGAATTCTCGGGTTACAAAACCCGCCTACGTCAGCAAACAATTTTGTGATGCGAACTTTGTTTGCATTTCGGTTTAATCTCCATTTTGAAGTCCGGCGGAAAGGTTGCGAAGAGTTAGTTTTTGTTATAATGTTTTTACACCACGCGACAAAGGTTTTTAACCTTGGTGTATTATGTTTAATATTTTTATGCGCCTTTGTAATGGTGGGCTCAAAAGGGTGTTATATAATTTTAGTTTTAAGTTTATTTCTTATATATATAGTTTTGTTAATTAAAAAATGTTTGTTGTGTCACATATAATGAAAAGGCCCGAGAAGCAGTGTAACAGAGTATTGTAATTGCACAGCAATGCGAAAAAGAAAAATTACACAGCAGAGTGTATTGAAGAATAGAGTGAGCCCGAAGGCTATTGTGTAAGAGACAGACAAAGTTTTTTTAAAAGGCACAGAGTGCATTTTGTATGTGAGACAGAGTGAAGTGTTTAGGCATTGTGTTTGTAGAAGTCCATATTTTGTAAATCACTCTGTTAGAGGAAGAAGTTTGTTTTTGTAATAGTTTTTTAGTGAATGAAATAGAAGTTTTCAAGTGTGCAAACTTTGTCCCCCAGTGAGCAATTTGTTTTTAAGTTCTCTGTGTTAGAAAGAGAGTATCATTCTCTTTGAGTTTGTTCAGGAATTCTCAGAAATTCGAACATTTTTTTCCCAAACAACATTTCCATATTGACTGAACATTTAGTATCTAATATAACAACATTGCAGGTCTCTGTTACAACAGTTTTAACTTTTTATAAATGTTACAGCTCAAATAAAAAATGAATTCGTCTCTCCATCTCTCGATTACAAAATGAACCCGTCTCTCCATGTCTCTTTTAACAAATATTGACTTTGATTTCGCTGAATGTGGAGGACTTATTTATTTGGTTGTTGAGTATCATTATTAATTGATTTTGATTTTTTTTATTTATTTTCATCTATATTATTAGGTATATATTTTTTGTTAAATAATAGTAAGTATAAAAATGTGGATTTTGATTCGATTTGAAATTCATATGATATTTTTTGTTTTTAATGGTAAATTCAAAAAACATTGATTCTCATTTCAATAATGTAATTTTCCGTTTTCTGTTTTTAAATAATATATAAAAAAATATGATTTTTTTCATATATATACTTTGTTTATATTTTGTTTCTTAATAGTTAAGCATAACTCAAAATCCTCTCTATTACTTATTGATATTCTAAGATATTCCAATTTTTTCCTAATGAAGAGGCCAAACAAGAAGATTTTGCTAATTGGTGAAAGCAAAAACTTCCAAAACATAGTAAATAAGATATATCTAACCAAGCATAAATTGAAAATCTTCAAGTTTAATTGGTTACAAAACATAGTAAATAAGATATATCTAACCAAGCATAAATTGAAAATCTTCAAGTTTATTAATGAATTTGAAAACCAAAGCATTTCGATTACAATAATCACTATTACAGAATTAATAACACCATATTATTCGTGTCGCGTGGAATTGATTTCAGGACGGACAAGCGTACCTTACTTGAGTGCCCGTTTCTCTATCTCAACCACACACGTTTGAAAAACCAAGGCGTTAACGTAAGAGCTCTCGCGATTTGTTTTGTTTGATTTGGTTTCTCATATTTTTAATCATTAACTGACTTCCCTTACTTTTCTTCACAACACGCATTAGGAAAAACAACGCATCGACTGAAAGCCACTTGATCTCTTTGTCTCAACAACACGCGTTTGGAAAGAAAAACGTATTGACTTAACATCTGTCTTCTTCGAACAACATGAAGACGTCTCACTTTTAGAAAATGAAATGTCTATTGTTTATTTCCCAAACAACATTTCCATATTGACTGAACATTTAGTGTCTAATATAACAACATTGCAGGTCTCTGTTACAACAGTTTTAACTTTTTATAAATGTAAAGGTTTAAAGAGATATAATAGACAACACCGTATTATTCGTGTGGCCTGGAATGGAATTGATTTCAGCACGGACAAGATTTTCTCTATCTCAACAACACGCGTTTACATCTGTCCTCTTCGAAGAACATGAAGCCGTCTACTATTAGAAAATGAATTGTTTGGCACCTTCCTCTATTCTTTTCTTCCCAAACATTTCCATATTGACTGAACATTTAGTGTCCAATATAACAACATTGCAGGTCTCTGTTACAACAGTTATAACCTTTGTCTATTGTTTTTTTCCCAAACAACATTTCCATATTGACTGAACATTTAGTGTCTAATATAACAACATTGCAGGTCTCTGTTACAACAGTTTTAACTTTTTATAAATGTAAAGGTTTAAAGAGATATAATAGACAACACCGTATTATTCGTGTGGCCTGGAATGGAATTGATTTCAGCACGGACAAGATTTTCTCTATCTCAACAACACGCGTTTACATCTGTCCTCTTCGAAGAACATGAAGCCGTCTACTATTAGAAAATGAATTGTTTGGCACCTTCCTCTATTCTTTTCTTCCCAAACATTTCCATATTGACTGAACATTTAGTGTCCAATATAACAACATTGCAGGTCTCTGTTACAACAGTTTGCCAGCTTTATAAATGTAATGTTTAACGAGATATAATAGACAACGATGTCGTTTACTTGGGTGCAACTTTTGGTTTCTCATATTTTTAATCATGTGACTTCCTCTACTTTTCTTCGCAACACGCATTTGAAAATACAAGGCATCGACCGAACGCCACTTGAGAGCTCTCTGTCTCAACATAAACACGCGTTTGGAAAGAAAAAACGTATCGACCTAAGTTCTGTTTGGCACCTGTCTTCGAACAACATGAAGCCGTCTCTCTATTGTTTGGCACCTATCAGAAAATGAATTGTTTGGCACCTATCAGAAAATGAATTGTTTGGCACCTTTGTCTATTGTTTTTTTCCCAAACAACATTTCCATATTGACTGAACATTTCGTGTCTAATATAACAACATTGCAGGTCTCTGTTACTACAGTTATAACCTTTTATAAATGTTATTGTCAGTTTAGATATAATATCTAGATCAAATGTAAAATCTTTTCTCATTGTCATTTTTTTTAAATATTTTTATTTTAATTTATTGAATGTCTATAAACAAACTTATTACCACCATTTGGGTCAATTTATTAATTTACAAATTCTCTCTAGAATTGGTAGACATCATCTCTACATCTTTTCGTAAAAAGATTAATTATTCCAGTTGATTCTAATTACAACTATCCTTGATTTTGAGCAATTCAACCATAATATGCTCATAAAGACTTCAAAGCTGATGAAAAAGTAAATTATAGTTTTATAATTTAAAAATAAAATTAATAAAATATTTAAAAAAATTATTATTCTTAATTAAAATTAAAATAAGACTAAAAATTAATTTACTGATATAATATTAATTTATTTAAAATTAATTATTTTTTCAATATTTTTAATAATTTCAATATTTATGGAATAATTATCTCTCTATTTTTAAGATAAGTATTCGTCCTTGCACTATATAGTTACTGATAAGAATGGAAGAACTATATAGTTAGGAATAAGAATGGAAATACCATCGTACTTGTTATATATTAATGTCTTAATGTCAATGAAGTGTTATTATATAATGTATAAATTAGCTTGAAAAGAGGTGTTGTATATTTTTATTCATGTACAATCTAAGCATTATTCGTATAGGATAGCATTATTAGTATAGGATAATTTGCATGGTTTTATATTTGAAAATGTTATAGATTAGATAATATATTTTTATTATACAAGTTAGTTTATATATGTGCAAAAATTATATATTATTATGAAAATGAGGTGTTACATATTTTTATTCATATACAATTTAAGCATTATCATCATAGGATAATTTGTATGGTTTAATTTTTGAAAATGTTATAGGTTAGATAATATATTTTTATTATCCAAGTTAGTTTATATATATATGCAAGAATTATATACTATTATAATTTTGTGGCAGAACTATATATAATTATAATTTTGTTTTAGGTTAATTTTTATTTTTTTATATTATTGTAAAAATATGTTTTATATAAATACAAGTTATATTTTTTTATTTTAAAGTAATTAGTGGAATTATTATTTATTTTGATTTTATTTAAAATTTATATTTTTGTTAATATTATATTTTTTAGTTTTTTTTAAATAAATATAATGAATCTTGATTTTTATATTTTAAAATTGTCATTAGAAAAACATTATATAAAATAGAGTGTTTTAAATAAAAACTTTGGATTTACCTTAAAATTATTTAAGATAAAATAAAGATATTATTTTAATTATTTTCATAATCTTAAATACAAATCAAATAGTTGAATCATAGAAAATTAAGTAACTTATAAATATTTATAGATATCCATCTCCATGATAAACATAAAAACACATATTTTATAATCTATTTGATATTATTAAAATTAAGAAACATAAAAACTAAATTATAATTTTGTTTTAAATTATTATTATTGAATTTCAATTATAAAAAAGAGTTAATATATTTTTAGTCAAATTTGCTTAATTTATAAATAGTTATATTAGAATACCATGATTTATCAATACTACATACCCAAAAACCATAATTCATTTGATATGATATTGATTCTTTTAATTATTGATTTAATTAAAAATAAAAATGCATAATTATTACTTTGAAGATAAATCTCAAACTTTAATTATTATATAATACTATAAATATGTTAAAATATTATTATGTAAATGTCAAATACAAACTATCTATTTCATAATTATTGACAGAATTAAATTGAAATTATAGAAATCTTATTTCAAAATAAATATATCTATTAATATAAATATATTTTTTTATTAATATTATTAATTCATTTTTCATCTTCTTAATAAATACTAATAAAATAAAAAATTTCTAAAAATAATATCATTAATAAACTAAACACAATTTATTTTACTATAAATATTATTTAAACATTGTTATTAATATAATAAAATTACTATAACTTAAACTAATCAAACATGCCAACATTCTCCCCAATCGATTAAATTGTCACAAGAGTACAACAATATATTATAATGACACCTCCAAGATCTAATGAAAATGAATGGATTTAATCTTTGAAACTCCAACTAGATTGACCCAACTTGGGATTCTGATTTTGAAAATATTTTATGATAGCAAAAAATCAAACAATTAACTTCTCTTGAAAAATATTTAAGAACTTTGTCTTAAAAATATTCGCGAGAACCAACTTAAATTAAGATTTTGAAAAATATTTTATGATCACCAAACAATCGAAACAATTAACCTCTCTTGAGAATATTCAAAGAACTTGTCTTAAAAATATTTAGACCTCCTAGTGACTATTGTTACCATAGATGACCCCTCCCCAATGACTATCAAACTTTATCATATTCCAAAAACAATCCACATATCAGTATCATACTTTCTAATTTAACTATATGATGAATCACAAACTTGGCCAATTAGAAAGACATAGGAAAAAATATGCTTTGATATGATTTTTACGTAAAAATTTTATACAATTTTATGGATAGCGAGAAACCAAATTCCTAACAAACTCTTTGATACGCTATACGAATTGACGAGAGACTTATACATATATGTATTAGCTACAAAGCAATTCCAAAGTAGGCGTGCGAGGGATCGAATGGACGTGATGTGCCTACTCAACCCTTTTGCAGACGGCATAATTTTCCCAGTCCCGACATCGTCTCATCATGCCACTTAAATCCCTTTCTAATTCCCCTACGATTTTGATCTCTTCTATAATGCACTTTTGTCCTTCTCCATAATAGCTGCTCCAGGCTCTATGGTAAATCTCCTGACATTCGGAACCATCTGATGGATATGTGTGAGTCGTGATGCGGGAGCATCCGGCTCAGGGAGACGGAGGTGGTTGGCGGAGTCTCGGTTGATTGTTTTTTGTTACAAGTTTATGGATAGGTTGTTAAGCTTTGTGTTTATTTTATTAATTAGTTTAGTTTAACGGTTGGATGCAGAAAGCTACAAGACTAGGAACATAAATTGCATTTTTCTTTAATTAGTTAGAGATGGTTTTCTTTTAAACAAAATACATTGGGTAGGATAAGTTCGGTTGACAGGGTAACCGTAAAACTGAAAAACGGTTTTGTGCCTACTGTTATAAAAATGAAAAGAAATGATAGGTAGGGGTTCGGAGTTGTTTACAAGGAGAGGAGAGAATATTGAAGAACGATATACTCTGCAACCAGTAATGTAATTTGCCAGAAGTGCAATACATGAATGTGCATTTCAAACTCAGAAGTATTTTATTTCCTGTTAAATGATTTGTAATCACAGAAGGTGTTTTTATACAAACGAAATAAATTTCTAAATTTGAAATTGAGTAGATACGTGCTGTGTGTGAAGAAAGAAAATAGCTGTGTCTTTTACATCATGCATTAACAGGACACAGAAACGGAAGCGACACAGGCGCAGTCACAAGGAGCAAACAATATCTCTGTTCGTCAAGACAAACAAAAGGAGGAGCAACCTACAGCGAAACAGGTGAGATTTACACATTCAAACACTGAAGCATTTAATTCAAGAAACTTTGCAGATAATCATCTCATTTTCATATACCAGTCGTCCTTAAAATAAGTTCAACAAAATTCCGACTCAGTCCAATATTATAGCGAGTCAACACAGTATAGATAAGGGTTTGAAACCCGAAATTATCGCTTCAGCAACAAAAGGAAGAACAACCATACAACCCTAGCCAGGGTTTGAAACCAGAAGTTGCCACAGACGCAAACGAACGCACAGACACAGCGTTTCCAGACCGACAGAAGAGTACACCCAGAAAATTTGCCACCAACAGAGTTTGGTTACGGAACAGAAAACCCAGAAAAAGAAACAAGTCTTGAGAACAGTTAACCATGAGGTTCGAAAGGAGAGACCCTACCGGAGGGTTTGCAACGCCGAGTGAACGAACCGAGGTTTCGCCAGGAGAAACCTGCACATGGGAAACGACCACCAGCATTTGAGTCAGAGCGTGGTCCAAAAACAAACATTCATTTAAGCCTACAGGAAAACAAAGAAGCGTAACACAGTCAGAGCAGAACCTTACCAGGGTTTTGAGTTGGAGCAGAGGTGAATCGACAGGGTTTTCCACTGGAGCAGCCATCATTGGCACACGAAGGAGCCGAGGGGTTAGGGTTAAGAAAACCAGTGGCGCGGAGTGAAATCAAAAGGAGTAAGTTACCTGTTGCTCCTTCGGAAGCCGGAGGAACCCTCGACACTATCACCCTGTCACACCTGCAAATGGGTTCAATAACACAATGACATACAACAGGAGATGAATGGAGGAAGAAGGTTAAACCGTTTGCAAACCAACCAAAAACTGACAGAGATTAAAGAGTTACCAACAGCAAATTACCAGGAAATAGCCCACAACAGCCCGACAGTTAGCACCATTAAAGAAATTGGAGAAGGCTCAGTAACCCACAGAGGTTACCCACAGAGAGAACGCGCAGATTTGTGAGAGTGTTCGCAAGAACCAGAGGCCATCAAAGGGCCGAGGAAACCCTCTCTTCTCGAACCCTCGTTCGACAAAACAACCATAATGAAACCATTGTTCACCATTGAAAGAGCATAGCACAAAGCTCGGTGCACAGTAAATGCGCCAAGGACGTGACCGATGGCATATTAAACGCGACATTAAATCAGCACATAAAACCTTTAAACCAACATACAATCCGAGTTTAATACGAAGGATGACGTGTAAAGCACAGTCATAATACCCATTGGTGAAAACATAGACCGGAGGGTTTATAAGGTCAAACGAAATCACAAATATCACATCAAAGTTTTGGTGTTTGTTTATTCATATTATTAACAACGCCACGTGGTTGAACAGAAACATCACACCCGGAGGTTAGGCCTTCGTCATTTTGGTATCAGAGGGAAAGGGTTTGTACAGAACAGGAAAATGGAGGTTGGCAGAAGAGGAAGAGGTAGAGGGAGAGCAGTCCGAAGAGTGGCAGAAGAAGGGCTGCGAGAAGAGATACGGATTTTGAATCAAAGATTGGCAGCAGTGGAAGCTGGGGGAAGGAGAAACCCAGCAGATGATAGTGATGAAGATGCGGCAGAACCTGAAGACGAGTTCGAAGGGGTGACACCTGAACTCAGGTTGTTGAAGTCAGTTTTACTGTCCAGTCATAAACCAAAGCATGAGCTTTCCACTTATGACGGAAGTCTGTCAGCAGAGGTGTTATTAGATTGGCTGAGTGAAGTCAATAAATACTTTGAGTTTGAAGAAACTAGTGAAGACAAGCAGGTGAAATTCGCTGCCACCAAGCTGAAGGGACATGCGTCCTTATGGTGGGACAACGTTCAGGCAGAAAGGAAAAGGCTACATAAACAGCCTATAAGGAAGTGGGCCTGAATGGAGGCAAAACTGAAAGAGAAGTTTATGCCCAAGGACTATCAAATCATGTTGTACAGGCAAGCACAGAATTTAAGACAACGGGGAATGATAGTCAAGGAATATACCGAGGAATTCTATAAGTTGAATTTGAGGGCAGGGTACATGGAGGATACCCCAGAGAAAACAGCTAGATTCGTGAATGGACTGAGAGGGGAAGTATTGGATGAAATTGGCATCCTCTCACCCAGAACTTTGGATGAAGCATACCAGTTTGCTTTGAAGGCAGAGGAGAAAATAAACAGGAAGCAAAATGCCAGAAGGGGAGGTGGATCTGGCAGAGGAAAGAGGAAGGCTTTCGGTAAAGGCAGAGGAACAGGGTCTAATGAGGAGAGCAGCAGTTCCAAAACTGCAGGGGCAGCAGAAAAGGACAGCAGCACTAGAGGAGGACGACCAGCCCAGCGAGGGAGAGGAAATGGTCGGGGCAGAGGAACTGTCCAATGCTACAGGTGCCACGAGTGGGGGCACAAATCGTATGAATGTCCTGAAGGCGAACCAGCAGGTGGGAGAGGAGCTTATGTTGCTCAGCCTGAGGAAGCGGAAGCACCACCTCAGGAAGTGGAAAATGCACCAGAGACAGGGGAAGCCTTGGTGTTGAACAAGGTGTTGTTAAAACCAGCAAAGGAGATTATGGACCCAGATCAAAGGAAAGCTTTGTTCCGGACAGTTTGTAAATCACAGGGAAAGTGTTGCAAACTGATTATTGACAGCGGGAGCACTGACAATTTGGTGGCTACGGAAATGGTAGAGAAATTGGGATTAAAGAAGCTGAAACATCCCACTACATACAAAGTGTCGTGGCTGCAGAAAGGACATCAACTGTTAGTTGATGAACAGTGCGAAGTGGAGTTTCAGATAGGCAGATATAAAGATAAGATCGTCTGCGATGTCATGCCAATGGATGTCTGTCACATACTGTTAGGGAGGCCCTGGCAGTTTGACAGGAAAGTGGTTCATGACGGAAGAATCAACTGTTACAAGTTTGTTAAAGATGGAGTCAAGCACACACTTGTACCCATCAAGGAGGAAGGTACAGCAGAAGCTAGTGGAGTAAAAACAATGCTGATGGGGGGAAAAGAATTCTTGAAACAGATTGAAGATAATGATGTGAATTTTGCTGTTGTGCGGAGACCAAGGACAGTGGTACTGCACACAAAGATTTCAGACTTACCCGAGGAGATCTAGGATGTGTTGCAGGAATTCGGAGACATCATAGTGGATGATCTTCCGGATGAACTGCCCCCCAAGAGAGGTATCAGTCATTGTATTGACTTTATACCAGGAGCTAGTTTTCCGAATAAAGCAGCCTATCGCATGAGTCCCAAGGACCACAAGGAGATTAGGAAACAGGTACAGGAGTTACTGGATAAAGGGCTAATTAGAGAGAGCATGAGCCCCTGTGCAGTCCCAACAGTTTTAGCTCCAAAGAAGGGAGGCGAATGGCGGATGTGTATAGATTCAAGGGCCATTAATAAAATTACTATTCGGTACAGGTTTCCATTACCCAGAATGGATGATATGATGGACTGTTTGAGCGGGGCAGCTTATTTTTCAAAAATTGATTTGAAGAGTGGATACCACCAGATTCGGATTTGGGAGGGAGACGAATGGAAAACAGCTTTCAAGACGAATGAAGGGTTGTACGAGTGGCTGGTAATGCCATTTGGGCTAAGTAATGCCCCCAGTACTTTTATGCGCCTAATGAATGAAGTGCTGAAAGAATTCATTGGGAAGTTTGTAATTGTCTATTTAGATGATATACTGATTTTCAGCAAAACCAGAGAAGAACATTTCAGACATGTTCGAAGTGTGATGAGGAAGTTGCAGCAAAATAAGCTGCTGATTAATCTGAAGAAGTGTACCTTCTTTCAGCAGGAGTTAATATATTTGGGGTTTGTAATAGCAGAAAACGAGCTGAAGATGGATCCGGAAAAGATTGCAGCTATAGTTAGCTGGCCATCCCCAAAGAGTTTATTTGAAGTCCGAAGTTTTCACGGACTAGCCAGTTTTTATAGGAAATTCATCAGGAATTTCAGTGGGATTTGCGCACCTATGTTGGATACGATCAAGAAGGAAAATCAGCCTTTTCGCTGGACAGAGGCAGCGGAGAAGAGTTTTCAGACTTTAAAGGGAAAGATCACAGAAAGGCCGATATTAAGACTGCCTGACTTCAACAAACTTTTCCAAGTTCGTTGTGATGCCAGTGGTACAGCCATTGGGGCAGTACTTAGTCAGGAAGATAGAACAGTTGCATATTTCAGCGAAAAACTGAATGAGAGCAGACAGAAGTACTCAACTTATGACAAGGAATTCTACGCAGTTGTTCAAGCGTTAAAGCATTGGAGACATTACCTATTGGGTAATGAGTTCGTTTTGTTTTCAGATAATTCTGCGTTACAGTACATCATGCAGCAGCATAAACTGAACCAGAAACATGTAGAATGGGTTGAGTATCTACAGAGTTTTACTTTTGTGTTGAAACATATCAGCGGGCAAGCCAACAAGGTGGCAGATGCTTTGAGTAGGAGGAGTTTACTTTTACAGGAAAGTACAATGCAGGTGCTGGGATTTAAACACCTGAGGGATCTGTATCAGACAGATGTCGATTTTAAGGAGGCCTATGAGGCCTGCCAAAGCCCTCTGTTAAGAAATAGTAGTCCCTGGTTGGACTATAATTTACAGGAGGGATTGTTGTTCAAGGGAGGAGAGTTGTGCATTCCCGACTGTTCAATGCGGGAGAACATTATTCGGGAGAAGCATAGTGGAGGTCTAGCCGGACATTTCGGTATAGACAAAACTTTTTCACAGGTTGAACACTTTTATTTTTGGCCAAGGTTGCGACGAGATGTACAGAGATATGTGAGCAGGTGCAAAACATGTCAATTGGCGAAGGGTCACAGTCAGAATGCAGGGCTTTATATGCCACTACCCATTCCGAGCAGACCATGGGACTCAGTCAGCCTGGACTTTGTCTTGGGTTTGCCTAAGACACAGCGAGGTTTCGATTCAGTAATGGTGGTAGTGGATCGTTTTTCAAAAATGGCACATTTTATACCTTTCAGGAAGACCAGCGATGCTACTCACATAGCGCACCTGTTTTTCACAGAGATCGTTAAACTGCATGGTCTACCAAGATCCATCGTTTTCGACAGGGATGTGAAGTTCACCGAGCATTTTTGGCGAACCCTGTGGAAAAAGTTGGATACTCAGTTACAGTTCAGCTCTGCTTACCACCCTCAGACTGACGGGCAGACTGAAGTGGTGAACAGGAGTCTGGGAAATCTGTTTTGGAGTCTAATAGGAGAAAATTCACGGATGTGGGACCGTGTGCTTGCTCAGGCGGAGTTCGCGTATAACGATTCGCCGAATCGCAGCACAGGTTACAGTCCTTTCCAAATCTTGTATGGCATGCATCCTCGTGGAGTGCATGAACTGCGAGACTTGGGAAAAATTGAAAAACGAAGTGCAGATGGGGAAGATTTTGCCCAAGCAATGAGCGACTTACATGAGCAAGTGAAATTGAAATTGCATGACAGCAGTCAGAAATATAAGCAGAGGGCAGATTTGAAAAGACAGGAAGTTCAGTTTAATGTGGGGGACGAAGTCCTTGCACACCCGCGCAAAGAACGGTTTCCGAAACGGGAATATAACAAGCTGAAATTCAAGAAAATTGGCCCTTGCAAGATTATTCGCAAGTTTTCTGCAAACGCATATGAGTTGTAGTTGCCGCCAGGGATAGGGATTTCACCCATTTTTAACGTGGCAGATCTATTTCCTTATGTTGCTGATCGTGAAGATAACGCAACAGGAAGGCCAACGCGGGACACCAAGTTTGATGAGGATTCTTGGATGAGACAGATGCCTACGGCACAGCCCCCTAAGATCGAGCGTATTCTCGACACACAGGTAGCCAAACGCACACGTAGGAAGGAATATCTGCAATACTTAGTCAAGTGGAAGAACCGTCCAATTGAGGACAGTTCGTGGCTCGACGCGACACAGATACAGAAGGCAGGCTACTCAGTCGATGATCTCATGGAGCGGAGCCATGAATTTTTGCCACCCCAGGAGCCTAATGCAGGAGCATCCAGCTCCGAGGAGACAGGAGATGGTTGACTGTCTCACTTGATTGTTTTTATTTATAGGTTTATGGACAGGTTGTTAAGCCTGTGTTTATTTTTTGTTATTTATTAGTTTAGTTTAACAGTTGGATAGAAACTGCAAGACTAGGAGCATAAACTGTTTTTCTTTAATTAGTTAGAGATGGTTTTCTTTTAAACAAAATACATTGGGTAGGATAAGTTTTATTGACAGGGTAACCGTAAACCGAAACGGTTTTGTGCCTACCGTTATAAAAATGAAAATAAATGATAGTAGGGTTCTGGTGCTGTTTACAAGGAGAGGAGAGAATATTGAAGAACCATATACTAGTATACTCGTAACTAGTAAATGTAATTTGCAATAAGTGCAATACATGAATGTGCATTTCAAACTCAGAAGTATTTTATTTCCTATTAAATGATTTGTAATCACAGAAGGTGTTTTTATACAAACGAAATAAATTTCTAAATTTGAAATTGAGTAGATACGTGCTGTGTGTGAAGAAAGTAAATAGCTGTGTCTTTTACATCATGCATTAACAGGACACAGAAACGGAAGCGACACAGGCGCAGTCACAAGGAGAAAACAATATCTCTGTTCGTCAAGACAAACAAAAGGAGGAGCAACCTACAGCGAAATAGGTGAGATTTATACATTCAAACACTGAAGCATTTAATTCAAGAAACTTTGCAGATAATCATCTCATTTTCATATACCAGTCATCCTTAAAATAAGTTCAACAAAATTCCGACTCGGTCCAATAGTATAGCGAGTCAACACAGTCTAGATAAGGGTTTGAAACCCAAAATTATCGCTTCAGCAACAAAAGGAAGAACAACCATACAACCCTAGCCAGGGTTTGAAACCAAAAGTTGCCACAGACGCAAACGAACACACAGACACAGCATTTCCAGACCGACAGAAGAGTACACCCAGAAAACTTGCCACCAACAGAGTTTGGTTACGGAACAGAAAACCCAGAAAAAAGAAACAAGTCTTGAGAACAGTTAACCACGAGGTTTGAAAGGAGAGACCCTACCGGAGGGTTTACAACGCCGAGTGAACGAACCAAGGTTTCGCCAGGAGAAACCTACACATGGGAAACTACCACTAGCATTTGAGTCAGAGCGTGGTCCAAAAACAAACATTCATTTAAGCCTACAGGAAAACAAAGAAGCGTAACACAGTCAGAGCAGAACCTTACCAGGGTTTTGAGTTGGAGCAGAGGCGAATCGACAGGGTTTTCCACTGGAGCAACCATCACTGGCACACGAAGGAGCTGAGGGGTTAGGGTTAAGAAAACCAGTGGCGCGGAGTGAAATCAGAAGGAGTAAGTTACCTGTTGCTCCTTCGGAAGCCGGAGTAACCCTCGACACTATCACCCTGTCACACCTGCAAATGGGTTCAATAGCATAATGACATACAACAGGAGACGAATGGAGGAAGAAGGTTAAACCGTTTGCAAACCAACCAAAAACTGGCAGAGATTAAAGAGTTACCAACAGCAAATTACCAGGAAATAGCCCACAACAGCCCGACAGTTAGCACCATTAAAGAAATTGGAGAAGGCTCAGTAACCCACAGAGGTTACCCACAGAGAGAACGCGCATATTTGTGAGAGTGTTCGCAAGAACCAGAGGCCATCAAAGGGCCAAGGAAACCCTCTCTTCTCGAACCCTCATTCAACAAAAAAACCACAATGAAACCATTGTTCACCATTGAAAGATCATAGCACAAAGCTCGGTGCACAGTAAATGCGCCAAGGACGTGACCGATGGCATATTAAACGCGACATTAAATCAGCACATAAAACCTTTAAACCAACATACAATCCGAGTTTAATACGAAGGATGACGTGTAAAGCACAGTCATAATACCCATTGGTGAAAACATAGTACGGAGGGTTTATAAGGTCAAACGAAATCACAAATATCACATCAAAGTTTTGGTGTTTGTTTATTCATATTATTAACAACGCCACGTGGTTGAACAGAAACATCACACCCGGAGGTTAGGCCTTCTCTAACCCCCTGATCTCATTTACCAGCCACTGCGAGAAGGGAGCTACAACCCCCTAAACTGATCACAAGATTCTATTGGCACGAAGCTTCGACTTCCACACAAGGCTTCAACTCTCAGAACCAATGCAGACCACGTTTCATAAATTTTCACACTGGATCCAACAACTTCAGCATAATTTGTAGATCAACACCAATAGCCATAAATCAATATTTAAACAGAAAAGTGAGATCATTGTAACCAGATCATAGCAATAAGTCCACACTTCTGAATTAATATGCAGAATCAACTTCAACCCTGATCATTCATAAAACCAATGTATACACTACTTTACTTACTGCAACCTGCATATATACGCACTTTCCTGTGGATGAACCTGTGTATAGATCTTTATATATTGAATTTATGAATCTGATCAAACTCAGAACAGATTAGAGACATTCAGGCATACTTTTTTCATATTTACAAAACCCTTATTTAGTCAGCAACATCCATCATATTCAAACACCTAGTCACTGATCATATTTATACATAATCAACTAGCATCATAGACAATATTCAAACAATCCAGGTCTACATGATGACTTCACTGACAGACAACAAAAATATAACAGAAATGATTAGACATTTTCTTTAGGAGAACACTAAGTTCGATACGTGCTTTTTCTGAAACGAACCCGCGTGTATACACGCTTTCACCGTGACGAACTAGCGTATAGATCGATAAATATTCAGGACTGCATAAAATTTCAGATCAACAGACTTACTCAAATCGTACCCTTGACTTCAGCAAACATGCCCCAGATAACAGATCTAAACATCTCACAAACAGATCAAGCAAATACATAGTCATTTTAGGTCTAGAGATTGTGATCCATCATTGTATTCATAGGTGCATCATTATTTCAAATCTATTAATAAACTACAATCCATTCCATGAAGATATACTTCAGAGTGAAGTATTCAATCAATACCATACACTTGGACTCTTTCGCACTATGATCTTCTCCTCCTTATATATTTTGATCCTTAGCCAATACCATGAGCCAAAACCACACAAGTGTCGATGGTATTCTTGGACGGAATCAAATAGACAATACAACGTTCAATACTGTGGGGTAAAACCATGGTAAGGACCCTTGGTATCATAAAATGAGTACATAAGTACATATGCGACTTGGCTTCTTAGTACCCGCGTGTATACACAACTTCTCTTCACAAAACCTACATATACACTAATTTTGGGCATATAGACGGGTTTCCTTCATCAAACCCGCGAGTATACGCGGGTTGCCTTCATCAAACCTGCGTATAAATTTTGAAACATTAATTTTATCATTTGACTAGAATTCCTTTCTCTGTAACATTTGAATTGACCTGTAGATATATCATTCTTAAATCTTTAACGAATATGTTGCTATCAAAAGGAAACTCATCGAGTAGGTTGCCATCAAGGAAAACATAACAACATATTACATCATAATGCCAACAAAAGTATTATTGCAAGATGGAAAACTTATTATGGGCTTGAAAAAAATTGTAAGTCAATACATATTTGAGCATGGAGTAATGAAAGTTACTCTATGAAACTCTTGTCACCCATGTTATTTTGTATGGATTTGAGTCTTAAGGTTGCAGTGCATCTAGAGAATCATGGAGGAAAATTGAGTAAATCCAAAAGAAATCTATAACCAACAACCTCAATATTAAAGAAAATACTCCCTACTCTATCCTCCTGATTTAATTTAGCCTTCCCCCATTGAAATAATGGCTATAATTAGATATCTAATCTATAAAAGGAAGTGATACAACATGGAATCCAAGAAATATATTAAAATTTCTTCTAACTCTAGCCAAAACCCCCACTTTCAGCTCAAGTGAGGTTGGCATAAAGATGCCCAGTCTTGGCTAGACCATTGAGGGTAAAGGAGGAGATCAATTTGAATAATAATGATAATATTAACAATATTATTACTTCCAAATTTAAGGATAATTTGTGGGACGATAATGAGATAGAGGGAAAATGAAGCTAAGGTAGTATAAGGAGGTGATCAACGCCAATCTTGAAAATTAGAATTATCTTTCGGTCTTTAATAGTTCATTAAGAAGAAAATGAGCATTTCCAATATAAGGACTAATTCTCAAGGGCCCCTAAGTGTAACCAAGTGTTGGTCTATTGAAAAAACACCTTAGGATGAAAGGGTTTGCTATCTTTGCAATACTACGAAGGTAAAATATCAAAAGAACTTTCTCTTGGATTTCACAGTTCTTATTCACATCAGTTCTATTTCATAATCTTTGTCACACTACCAACCTTCTTGACTTGTTAAGTAAAAAAAACTATGATCATATAAGAATGCTGCTCTCTCTTCCTTTTTATTAATTCAAAAAAACTTTGATGATATAGGAATGCTTATCTCCCTTCCTTTTGATCATAGAAATAGCATGTTAAACAATCTCAAGTAATATATTACTCTGAGTCATTCTTAAGGTCCAATAAACCATATTGTTCTTGGTAGACATTAATCACCATCATTATTAAAATAATATTTTAAATTTTATATATATATATATATATATTAAAAAATATTTTAAATCCTAATTTTTTATCTCTCTCTCTCTCTCTCTCTCACACACACACATATATATATTTATAAGAATTATAACAATTAAATTAAAAATATTAATATCGAATTGTTTTTCAAAATTTTAAGTATCAAAGTTTTATCAATTTAAAAATAGTTGAACTCGAACACAAACACAAGCAAAATAACCTAGATTATATATGATTAATAAATATAATGGTTATCTTTCATTTTATATAATGCATAGGATTGAAATTAAACTTCATGCTATATAATTTTATGAACGACATGTGTATTTTTACTACACCTGTTTATAGTATAAATTTTTTGGGTTTTGTTTTTATTTTTTTTTGTAAACTTAGTAGTACATAGCTATTCATTCAATATTAACAAAATGTAGGTCACATCAATATATAATTCTGTTGACCTTAACATGCCCGTAGGAAACCAGGTCTGTTGGCCATCTGAAAGAGTTATAGGCCATCCAATACTTAAAGAGTTTAAAGCAATCTCTTGCTATATTTAGAGGTCTATTGTCTATCTTAACATATATAAACATATAGAAAAATTAAATTCTATTCGTAGTATGCATATCAACAAAAAGTAGGAATTCAGAATATTCAGGCTTCTCATGATTCAATAGGTGTCGGGTCTTTGATACTCGACCCGGACATGTCAACCTAGTGCAAATTCTAGATTTTTCTTTCAATTCGTCCGAGATGGACGTTCTGGTGATGCTATTGTAGATGGATCTCTTGAATGTCTCTGTGGATATCTTCTAGAATTGAGGTAGCTTGCGGAACCCCCCCAATCTCTTGCACTGTTACAATAGCCTTAGCCAATAAACATTTCAAGGTCCAATAAATATGAATAGACTGTTGAAAAAAATACAGTCTATTGCGGGTATTACCAGGATCCATTAGAATTGGATCCATGTCTTCCTCAGAAAGGTCTTCTTCAACCTTAGTTCTAACATCTTGTTCCCACCCAGAAAATCAGATATTTAACTTGGGTGGATGTTCCTTCTGAATAAGCCTAAAATAGGTTCTCCATAATTTCTTTCCCAAACTTCTGTCCTCTTTTTTTTGTATCTGCCTTAGCCTTCCCTTTGTCTTTACCTTCCTTTCTACCCAACTGAGCTTTAACAATTTTGACTTGAAACTGGTCTCCTAGCAAATGTGTGTTCACCCACCTCCACACTGGGATACTGACCCGACTGTAATGGCTTGGGGGTGAAAATTGCTAGGAATATCTGCAAAATAACACAACATAACAATATCAAGGTCAAAAAGGTGATTTACGATGATGTTCTAGTGATTTTGAGCCAACAAATATCTTCCAACCTAGCCATAAGTTATTTACGGTTTCATAATTAGAGACTCTCTTCCATCTAGACAGGTAGCAGCCTCCTGAATGTTATTATGCTTACCCTTCCCAATATTAACCCAAACCATAAAATTTAAGACAAGACTAGAAAGGACCCCAATACTCTTACAGTAACTCCCTTACAAACCCAGACCAAAGAAGAGATAACTTCCCCTACCAGCCCGAGACTTATTATACTGGTTTTTCTCTCATTGGTGTCGCTAATGATTTTTTATGTTAAAATAAATTAAATCTTGTTTTAAAAAATTACTATTTTTGAGTTACTGTTGAACCTAGATAGAAAGCCTCGTAATATTATTTTTTTCAAATATGTAATAATTGTATTACACATTTTGATATTAAAATTATTTTAAAATTATATACTTTGAATCGTTCTCATATGTATTGATTATTTTTTTAAATAAAATTTTTATTTCATTTTCATATTCATATCAATTCCTCTGTTTCATCGTGCATTTGAATTACAATTTTAGGTATGGTTTGCAAATTCAATGATTATTTCTATCAAACAAATTCAAATTAGTGTCGTTATTTTATAATCATGAAATTATTATTTTTCATTTTTTAAAATGTCAACTAAATACGAAAGTAAATACAGTATGAAATGCATTCATCTTTTGGTATCATATAAGAAGGATTGGACATCATTATTTATGCTATTAACAAAATGAAAATTGAATAAATGGATCAGGACCTGTTTATTATAGTAAAAAATATTCAAAATTATATAAATAATAATCATAAGTATTATATTTTTTGAGCTCAGCTTAATTAGTGAGGGCATGAAAATAAAGTGTTATGTACCAAGAGGTTCGAGGTTCAAATTCACCTAATTTACATGTGTCGGCGGAAGGGAAATATGTAACCACTTAGAGGTACAATGTTAGTGGTCGGAATTGACCCCATGTCATGTGAGTACGAAATTGACCCAATTGTTGATTCCTTTAGAAACAGAAAATAAAAAAATGAGCCATAGGTATCAGGGTTTAGTCATGAGTGTCATGTAAAGGAACTTTCCTATAATATTTTCCAATTCCAAATATTTTTTTGTGTTTAACAAATTCTCAATAATATATATATATATATATAGACACACACACACACACACACATAGAGAGAGAGAGAGAGAGAGAGAGAGAGAGAGAGATCTTTAATGTTTCGAGAAGACTATGTAACATAATCTTCCTACATACCAAAAGCCCAAGTATTCAACAAAATAAAATCTGAATTTGGAGCATGGAAAGGATACAATATAGTCCCATATGGATTTATCAATCACAATGATATGGTTTCCCCATTGGTTGATAATGTGTAACCTGTGACTAGTGGCATTGGATTTTCCTTTCATCATGCTCATTATTAGAAAAATGTACCCCTAATGATAGAACGAATCATCCCTAAAACTATTTCACTTGTAAGATGATCGAGATTGGATCATTATATTTTTTTCATCCACTTTGATGCTTTCAAAGTGGAAAAAGTAGAGAAATAAGCTCACATGACTCTTTTTTTTTACCGGTAAGACCCACTTTGGCAAAATGAAGTTTTTTGTGTGTTAAAACATTGGGTATTTAGAGAAACTCATTTTTGTTTCCGTTTCTACACATAGATACCTTTCCAACGACACAAGAAACACCTCAATTATATTATGTGTGCAAAATTTATGCCACTTGAAAGTTGACCTTCTTGCTTTGGACACCATAATTCGAGAGGGTACCATGTCACCCCGCATTATTCATGAAGAGGGGGTCTAGCCACTTGATAATGATGAAGAAGACTCTATAATATTCCATTTTGTAACTCTTCTCAAGAGTTGAGGGATTCAAACCTAACCACAAGTAGGCTATTGGGCTATGTTATAATCGGGCCACTAGGAGGAAAATGGGTTCCATTGTTTTGGAGTTCATTTATTCCATAGAAAAGCAGAGTAGCTATGAGGGATAAGGAGAGAGCACACAGACTAGATGTTTGCACCATAGTATCCCATGAGCCATGTGCCTTACTTGTGTGTACTTGCAACCATTTTCCATTTAGAGAAGAGACGAGAGTGATCTCACCTTTAAACTAGTTTTTCTCTTGGAATAGTTTCTGAGGTTATATCTTGTGTCAAATGTGGTTTTTGAGTTTTTACTTCATTTTTCTCTATTTTCTACATAAATATTAATATTCTTGTTTACAAAATGAACATTAATATATAGATCTAGGAATCTAAAGAGAAATAAACCCTAATAGTATACATTTATAGATTTTTAGAGAAATAAACTAAGTTTTTCACCATCTTGAGAATGATATAAATAATGTTAAATGTGAGCTTGGTTTTGTTTATTTAGGTTGAATGTCACTTAGTATCTTTCATCCCCACATTACCTCATAACCTGCACTCATAGCAATAACAAAACTTTTGGTTGTATTATACTCTCCCATGAAATTACCATGAACCCTAATGAAATTAGCACTAAACCAAGAGTGAACACATAACCTATTTGTGAACTCCCTGTATCAACTAATCCAACCCAATCAAATTTATCATATCCTACTAGCATGTGGTAGAAATATATTTAATATAGAATTCCAAATTAAGGGTTTCCTTGAAGTATCAATAAACTCATTTGATAAGATACTAATGCACCTCTTGAGGTTTACACAAAAAGTACGAGAGAAAACTTACTTAAAAATATAGGTCCAATCAAGTAGTGCTAATATAAATCAAAATACCTACCAATTGATGATATAATGACTTATTTACTATTGGCGCATTAGTGTAAACTTGTTGTAATATTGTAATTTATGTCAAAGTTAGGGGTAGATCTTAATGTGGATATCTTATTGAAGGAAAAACCTTTTACATGTCAACTAAGACAAGGTCTCAATTTGGCTTAGCAATGTCTAAGTGACCGCATGATTAAGTTGATCATGTCAAGTTTGAATCTGGCCTACTAAAGCTTAGGGGGACCAAATCTTTGTAAAATCAATTAGTGAAGAACATTAGATGTAGGCATTAGATTGAAGGAACACGATCTATGGTGGAAAGAATAGGAGAAAAATAGTGAGAAGAAATGTATATGGAATTATGGGGCTTAAGAAACATAAGTGTTAGGAAAATAGGGTAGAGGAAGTTAAAGTTGGATATGCGACATGATAGAATAAATAAGGCACGAAGTGGGAAATTATTCAAAAGTTGATGGAAAACTTAAAATTTCATTATAATGTGGAAACCTTGTAAATTATATTTTTATGTGTTTTCTCTAATAGTTTATATTATACAAACTTTTATGGTAGTTAATGATTTGTCTTTTGAACCATCGCTATATTGCCTTATTTCACATAAGGTATGTTATGAATTTCTATGATATTTTGATATTCTAGGTCTTGGTCATTTCCCTCATCACAAGGGTGCTTAAGATGCATCACATAAGGGATAAATAACCTTGGCATACTTCCCATCAGGACCTTTATTAAAGCATTCTCTTTGCATATTTTCCAATATATAATACACGGTTACCACTTGGTCACAACCCTTGCTCACGAGGGTGCTCTCTAGTCATGAGGGTTCTTCGGTGTACAACTTAAGGGATTTAGCCCTTGACATATAAACATATTTTCATTTATTATTGAGGCATAGTTATGAATATCTTCTAATATCCCAATCCCTGGAAGCCCCTAGTCATATCATTTTGTCACAGGGGGGCTTCAATTGTAGCACATGGAGATGAAGGCCCTTGGCATATCACATATTGGAGTTTTATAAAAGGTGTTTTTTATAGTTATCCTAGTATCCAAATTTCCCAGTGCTTGGGCCCATCAACTAAAAGAAAAGTTGGAAATAATCGAAATTTTTTTGTAATCTTAAGGACCCCTAAATGCTCAATTTTCTGATGATTTTCAGTGTTAATAAATTTCAACTATTTTCATATATTTCAATGCTAAAGAAACATTTGGTGTTTTTTATTCCTACGACACCAATCACAAAAACACATAAAAATTGTTTTATCCCTAATGGAAATTCCATATTGGGAGATTAGAAGCGAAATATTGATCCATACCTCTAATAATCGATATTTATATGTAATATTTTTTTAACTAATCATTGGATTACATATTTTAGTGCTCAATATGTAGTGATTTTTTTATTGAGAATTATTGATAGTAATGAACACTTTATGTTATGAGAACCTATTCTAAAAGTGGGTTGAAGGAAGCACTGAAGTGCAAGGCTAGTAAACACACAATGTGGCTTCTGAAAGTTTGAGTTGAGCTAAGCACTAAGAAGCTATGCTGGTAAAGTGTATTGTTTAAGTGTTTGAAGAATCTAATTAAAAAAAAACATAGTAAAAAAATGACTAAGTATAAACATGGCATCCAATTACACCATTGCAGAATAAGATTATAGAGTATATATTAAAGGGGATTTTTCTCTCCTATAGGTCGGTGCCTATAAACACATGCAACAGAGGGGATTGGTACCTATCATAGGATGGCTCCTACAAATTCTTACAATAAAGGGTATTAGTGTCTCTTGTACGTTGGTGCCTACAAATTTTTGAAGTTGAGGGGATTTTTTTCTCTCGTAGGTTAGTTGCTAAAAATTGTTGTATCAGGAGTCGGTGCCTATAAAGTACTATCATATAAATAAGTCTTACGTTTTTTCTCCCAAAGGGGTTTCCACCTACAACTTATTTCTATTGAACTACTTATGATATTAATTTTTTATGGTTTTTGAATGTTTAAATAAATGAAATTATCTTATATGAATTCACCCCTCTCCCCTCTTACTATAAGTGTGAATCCAACAATTTGTTTGAGAACCAAATTCCTTTAGAAGGAGCCTAACCACTAGATGGAATACCTCATAAGGACCATGGCTACTCAAGATGGTTGTTTCATAAACAAAGCTCCATTATTTGATGGAAAATATTATGATTTCTAGAAGGTAAGGATGAGGACTTATAAAAGGTCTCCTAATATTGAAATTTGATTATATGTAATGAATGGTTATAAAGCTCCAATAAATCCTCCATTTGATCAATATGGTAAAAAGGATTTTGTAAATAAAACAAAATCAATGAGTTTCATTTTGTGTGGAATATCAAAATTAGAGTTTATCAAGGTAATGTAGTGTGGGCCTACAAAGGACATTTGAGACAAGCTTCAAAACATATATGGAGGAGATAACAATGTAAAAAGGGAAAAAATTCAAATTCATAGGAGACTATTTTAGAGTTTGAATATAAATGAAGAAGAAGATATTACAACCACCTTCCTTTGTGTAGATGATTTTTTCAATACTGTTAAAGGACTTGGTATAAGTTTTGTGGAATTAATGATTGTATAGAAGGTGTTTTTGATATATTCTTTGATATTTAACGAAAAGGTTTCAACTATTGAAGAAATGAAATATCTAGAAATATTGAAGATGGATGGATTGTATGGGATACTCACCACATATCAAATAAGGATAGAGAAAGAGAAGTTAGTATTAAAGGAATCAACCTTTAAAGCATCAAAGAATACAATAAGGCACACATCTTGTGATTACTTCAATTATGGATTAGATATATAACAATCTCAATTTGTGAGAAAGTTTTAAAGAGGATTTGGAAAGGAAAAAGGTAAGTTACCATTTAGATGTTTTAAATGTGGTAGAATAGGTAAATATTCTACTAAGTGTCCATAGAAAAATGAAAAGGCGGTGAAGATGGAGAAAAATATATAAATAACATAAAATATGATAAACATAAAAGGGAAGATACTCCAAGAAGAAAATTTTTAATTTTTAGAGAAAAAATTTACTCTTCAGAAAAGAGTGATGGATGTGCATCTGACGTTGAGAAAGAATATTTCCTATTCATATCTGTGGATGCTCTTAATGTTGATCAAGAAAAAAAAATTAAAAAGAGAAATTTTATTCAGAGGAAGAATACTTTGATGAAGTAAACCTTGAATCAAATTTTGTGAGTTCCTTAGAAAATACATAGACTCAGAGGAAATATTAAAAAGTAGAAGGAACTATTGCATAGAGATGAAAATAAATATCATCATTCTGATCTAGTGACCATAAACCTCTTAAAGACATAACTAGAAGAAGAAAAGATAATAGAATAAGTATTGATATTCCAACCAAAAGAAAAGTGAGGAAATTGTGAGAATCTCAAAGTGAAAGTCATTTCTTTAAGGAATGAACTAGAGAAGGAAATTGTTAAGTTGAATCAAAGTTTGAAATTTGGTAAAAGTATTGAAATATTAAATGAAATTCTCAGTTGTCATAGGTCTCCTTTCATTAAAGAAGGTCTTGGATATAAATAAAATAATGAAACTTCCAAGGGAGAATCATGCACAACGACATCAGAGAAGGAACGCAAAGAAGAACCTAAAATATTTCTAATGTTCTCAAGAGTTCTATCAACAATGAAAGTAGCACTAAGAAAGGATGTTAGGACCAACAGATATATGATAAATCAACATCCAGTGCATATACCTCACAATCTAGCTGACAAACAACCTGTTAATGTAGCCATAGATAAGAAATCCACGACTCCCGAGTCCAATAAGCAACAACCATCAGCATTGTCTCTAGAATCTACAAGAAATTAAGTTCAATTAGCTATTCCATGTCTCCCGCAGGCCTAAGGGTCTCCTCCCTTAGAAATCACTGCTGAAAAATTTGGTGCAATAGTTGAAAACATGAAAGAACTTGGAATAATCTACAAATTCATTGGACCGTGGCCATTAGAGTGACTTCTTATTAATTGGATGAGAAAAAAATGGATAGTCAAGGGGATTCCCACCTTAAGTTGGAATCTAGAGTATTTTTCATAGTCATCTTGAAAAACGTTGAAAATCAGGGCAATATATTCCAAAGATGTCCCTTTTTCATGAATTCGGTGGGTCTCTTCATGAAACCTTGGGTTCCTAGATCCAATCCTCAGAAGGATGATTTATCCCACCTTCTAGTCTACATCAGGTTATACTCCTTTCCCATAAATATTGGGATCCATAAATATGGGCACATATAGGTAATGAAATTGAGAAATTCATCACGTTGTCTAATATCATCAAAAAAAGGAAGATATATGTCATACATTAGGCTTTGTGTGTACTTGGATCTCTCCAAAAATTTGTCGATAAGTACTCTTTTGAAAAAAAAAAAAAAACCTTTCTGGTGCTGCCATTTTCATGCACATAGCCACCTTTTCAGGAATTTCCCTGCAAAACTGCCACAACAACCTCAATCAGGAAACATAGTTGCTATTCAGGTTCCCCCAAAGAGTGAATTCACTAGAGTTTCAAGCAAAAATAAAGCCACTAGATGATGAGGATAAATATCTTCTTGGTATGTCGATTAAGGAAAAAACAAGTACATAATTCTTCAGCACATGGAGGAAGGAAATGAACCTAACCATGAAGCACCATCAACCATTCATCCTCGAGAACAATCCACTTAGAGGGAATTTCCCAACACAAAAACTGATCTACTCTCCCAACCTCATGACCCTAGGTTAGAGAAAAACATGATTAACCAATGTATCTCAACTCCAATGGAGGGAGAATATAAAGAATATCTAGAATTGAAAAACATATATCTTTAGAAAATCACAAAGGAATAGGAAAATAAGAAACTTGCTACTATTCCAAAAGAAAAAATTCAAATGGTTACCAGATCCTATCTTTATCATCATGATTTTCTCCCTCACTCGGTTAACCCACTAGTTACCACTTCTTCTCCTTCCCCTTCTATTTCATTTCAGGGGATTGAACAAAAATGACCCCAAGATCGTTCCATTTCTTCCAAATAACCCTAGAAAAAGGCTACAAAACTAATGGTCAACTTATTTAAGACTTAGGAGAATTCTTAGTTAATTCATGCATAGTTTCTCCCATGAACAATCTTATCCCTCTGTATCCAAATCTCAATGATGAAGATGTTATCATGGAATAAATGGGGCCTGCATGACAAATCTAAGTGTAGGGTTGTAAAGAATAAAATCGCCACTAACAAACCTTACATTTGTTTCTTCTAGGGACTAAGTGTACTCATGGAAGTCTTAGATAAAACTAAAATTCATTATTGAGAAATTGTGACTTCATAACCCAATGTGCTATAGGTGCATCTTTGGGTCTTTTAATTCTCTTAAATTCTTAAAAAATTAGCCTCGAAGATTCATTTTCTCTCCCTAGAATCCTAGCATCCCATTTTGAACCTACTAGTTCCTCCGAATATAGTTTTATTTCCAATATCTATGGTCCCAACTCTCCATCGGGAAAAAAACGTTCATTTCTAATCTCTCCATTGTTGCTCTCCCGGTCGACTCTTATCATTGGATCTTCAGTGGTGTTGTCGCTACGATCAACACCCTCCAAATTTTTTCACACGCTGAATTTTTTATCCTACTAAGGGTTATACAATCTATCATCCTATGGTTCCTCCATGGTCGTTTTATTTTTTGTAAAGATTTTAATTCTTCTTCCTTGTTTCAAACGGTCAAGTCACTTGCACACACATGCTCAGTCTCTAAAGGGTTCATGAAAAAAAATTATTTATGAAAGCTTGAACGGGAATAGAACCACCCACCGAGAGAGTTATTATACAATGTTCAACTCATGATGAAAGTCAGTGCATAATGTCATTGGTAGTCTCCCCCACTTTTGTTGTGTTTGTACTATTATTACAGAGAGTTTTTTGAACTATCACTTCGAACACTTTTTCTTTCACAGTTATCGCTTCCACATTCATGGCTATTTCTTTTTCTTGTTTTCACTTTAATAAGTGGAATTTTCATATTACATTCACTTTGGAATGTTTCTCTTTCAATTTTGTTTGCATTTTTCAAGTGTCGTCTTATTTTTTCCTCATGTCGTAGGTGTTGCTTTTGTGATTCTCACTCTTGCATATGTCACAGCTTTTCACATCACCAAAATTAGTTCTGGTGCACTCTTTTGCAATATATGGTCTTGTATATCATTGGAATATGCACTAGACACACTCCTACAACTTAGCACACCTTTTGGTCTCAGTCATCATAGTTGTCATAACTTGTGTTCTAAGTGTCGTAATGTGTCGTTTTAACTGTCGCACTTAGGAATAAGTGTTGCTTTGTTGTCTCTTTAAGGTATGATTGTTATCCATGAGTCTTGTGTGTAATTCTAGCTTGGATCATGGCATTTATACGTGTGATCCATGTTTGAGATGCGTTTGGATGCATTTCATTCTTTTACTCTGTTGGTCTCACACAACCATTTTGAGACCTCTTCTTGGTCATTCAACCCAGTAAAAATTGTGAATGCATTAGCCCTTTTACCAAGTGTGGAGCTTCACCTATCCATGACCATAAATGGTGCAATCCAACTATTAAATATTGGTACACTAATTCCCTCTCAAAACCACCCCAAATATTTTGCACATTATAAATCTCCCAAGGGAAATTACCTGACCTTTCTTTCCCTTATCGACTTACTACAGAGAAAAAATGACCCTTTGTTGAAGAAAATTTTTCTTTATTTCAAGCCTCCTCTTCCTTTGAGTGAATGGTGCACTTCCAAAAGCTAGAGCCTCACCCTTCCCCCTTCTCCAATGCACTATGCACCCAATATTGGATTAACATCTTCCGCTAGAGTGCATGACACAATAGGAAGGCTAAAGGAAGACTCCTCTCTACCTTTGAATTGTCAAAGATGTGCTCTCCTTGAAGTATTCTTTCCCTTTGAGCACATAGTGCAGTCCTGAAAGTTGAACGTTTCACCTTCCCTCCTTCAAAATGTGCTCATAAACCAAATACTTACTAGATTTTTCCTCTAGAAAGCACAGAATAATAGGGAAGGTTGATGGAAGCCTCCTCTCTGCCTTTGACCAGTCAAACTCGACTCTCCTATAAGTCTCATTTCCCTTTGAGTGCATAGTGTAGTCCTGAAGGCTAATCCTTTCACCTTCCCTCCTTCCCATTCACGCATGCACCCTTGCATTCCTTTGACCCTTCCTTTGAACGTATGGTGCAGTAGGGAAGGATGAAGGATTCCTCCCCTAACTGTTGACTGGTCAAACTGTGCTTTTAAGCTTTCCTCTCTTTTCTTTGGAGTGCATGGCACAACCTTGAAACATAAAGCTTTCCACCTTGTCCCTTTCGCCTCCCTCATTGCACTGAACCAAGGATAGGTCTTCCTCATAGTTCATGGTGCAGTAAAAATGAAATTGGATCCCTCCTAAGCCACTAGTGAGTTTGACTATGCCCAATTAATCAACCCTTAATCTTTTAACCCTCTAATAGGCCTATCATATGCATATCATCCCATGAGCTAGGTAGTGATAGAATATATATATTTTTTAAGGTTGATGTTGCCTCGTCATGAATGATTTTAATTGCAAGGAGTACCTTCAAAGAACGACAAGGTGATTCTCAAGAGAAATTGGAAAAAAACGCCTCCATAGAAGAAGCACTAAGAGAGCTAACATGAGGACATGAAGCAGATCATGGACCGAGATAGAAATAATACATTGCATGATGACTCATAGTATTCATATATTTATCAAGGACCCTTTGGAGGGTGAATATGAGAAAAAAAGTGGATCTTTCATGAAGATGAAGCATAGATCATATCTATCATCAAGAATGAAAGATGAAGCAATAAGGAATACAACTTGGAATTGCAACATCGTCATGAATTCCATTTCATCACTGTCAAGTTTTAACTTGTACAAGTGTCATGATAATGGTCTATGTGTGTCCAGGTGTCATGCCACATCATCATGTGGAATGTAATGATGTATTTTCAGAAAATGGTTAAAATGTAATGTTTGTAATTCCAAGAGACATATGTGGAACATGAAGAGTCACATAGTCATATATGGACAAAGATTGTATAGAAGTCAAAAATTTATTTAGAAGTTTTAGAGTTGTTTAGAAGTCCAAAGGGCACGCTAGAAGTCCAAGATTCATGAGGGTAATCTAAGAGTATTGAGGGCATGAAATGTCATTCGTCTTGTTATAAAAGAACCATCATAACTCAAGGAGAGGGCATTTTGGAGGCTTAAGATTTGGAGAGCTATTATTGGCTTCTCTACTTGGCATTAGAGAGAAAAATATTCTTTGGAGAAGCAAGACATAACTTAATGTTCCACTACTCGAACTAGTGTCTCGTCATTGTAACTGTGCACTTGGATCTTTCACCTAATTGAAGCTCGATGAGCCAACACATTTTCATGTTGTATTTTGAATGTCTCGGTACTATTCTTTATATGTTTTATACATACTTTTAATTCATATGTACTAAGTAAATTGAACTATTTTGGTGTCCTAGGTACTTATCTTGTTGAATGTGTGTTGTATGTGGTTTAATGATCGTTGTGAGGCTATGTGAACTATTTCGCTAGATAAATAACATATATTTCTCTGATCATGTGTCTCTCTTAGGTTAGTACTATTACTTCCTTCTAGGGGCTCACTTTTGTCTCCCACCTACTGAAATATTCCTTTTATATATTACAATTGGTGTTTCACAATGCAAACTTACTTTCTTGTTCAAGGGTTATGCATATAATATATTAGGTTATTCATTGAAACCAAGGTTGTTAAGAAAAATACTTAGTAGGGGGGTGAATCGATATTTTTAAACTACTTAAACTTTTCTTTTCTTATTCAAATTTATTTACACAATTGTTATGAAGTAAACATGTGTATGTATGCGACTGTGTTGAAGACAACTAGCGTATATCCAATTAACTAAATTTTCATTTAATTCATTATCTATTTAATTTGAACCAATGTATCGGTACTTCATTAGACATTAATTAAACACTAACCATGTGCAGTAAGAACAAAATAAACTATCACACACTAGCAACACATGAACACCATGATTTTCAGGTGGAAACCCAATGTGGGAGAAAACCACTATTGTTGTCTTCTTTTTCTTCTTCTTTTATTATAAAGATAAATTTCTTACAAACTTATACCAGGGCAGACTCATACCAGTACATAGGCACCCACCTATAGAAGGCTACAAACTTCTCTCCTTCTCCATATTCTACTGGAAGGGAGCTACAACCCCATTATCCTCTATCCTTTGTGGATCACCTTTCAGAATGTTTCAAACTAGATACATTCCATATATAATATAATGTTACTAAAACCAACACTGTATAAAGTCATTTAACCACTGAACCCATTGTATCACCAATTAAAACATAGAAATAACTTTTTTAAGCAACCAGGCCAACTTATATCACTATATACCCATTCATCATAATATTAGACCACATATTGTTCATCACTGAAACCATATTTTTTCACTGCAAACCTTGTTTAAACTGTAAGAATTTATATGCTATTGTTATTACTCATATTACTTATGTATATGTGTTTCCCCTGAAACATACCAGCATATAAATCTCAGAATATTGATAACTGAATTTATATCACTATACCACTGAATAAATGACCTAAACATATACTAAAGCCAACATAAATGGATGAACGAAATAAAAATTATCACATAGCAGCATCTTCGCGATTCAATACTTTACTCCATAATGAATTCATCCCAAATAGTACTATCAAACATAGATGATCATATGAGAGAATTCATTGACAAACAATAACAAACATAACAGAATAGATCAAACAATATCATCAACTCATACTCCAAAACCCTAGCAGATGTACATGACCCCTATAAAGCATTTCTGCGTATGTACTCACCTTTCTTACTTGACACCTGTGTACAGATCTGTCCAAACTGCAGAATTTATACGCGACTAGTGAGAAGAAGATTCACGTATATACATGATCTCTCAGTCGAAAACCAACATACATATCAGAAATTATTGAGCCATGCTTTCACTGTAACCACAGAATTTACTTCACAACCCTTACTGTCTCATGCTCATGTCAGAATATCATTAATACCATATATCTATCATAGTTATATATTTTCAACAAGGAAAAAAAAAGTACATAAGATACCATACTTCAGATATTTTAGATCCGTGTCTTTTCCTTTCTCCTTGGTGCACACTCATTTCAGATCAAATCGTTCATAGAAAAAAAAAACTTGCACACCTAGCACTTTGATATTCATCTCCTTATATAGCTTGGGACTTAGCCAATACCTTAGGCCAATCCCTTAGTTATGCCGATGGTATTCTTTGATGGGATCAAATATCCATCGTTTCACACATTACTGTGGGCCAATACCATTGTAAAGACTCCTAGTATTTAGAACACCATGGTGTGGAAACGGTACATGATTTTTCTTCACCACACCCGCGTATCTACTCGGATTAGCTTCACAAAACCTGTGTATACTTCCTCAAACTTTACCTTCATCATTCCTCTGTCTCTAAACTTATATTCCTTTGTCCAATCTCTGTGTCACATCTGAAATGGCCTGTATACTTATCCTGCTACCATGATGTTGACATATTTATCAAGTAGGTTTCCATCAAGGCAAACAAATTAATCATAATTCCAACAAAGGTGAACCTTATATTTATTGTGGCTGGGTTGATACTCTATATGGGGCTCCTACTCCAAATGTTGTGAGCTCTAATTAGGACTTCACATTTGGGAGATACAATGTATGTTGGCGGCATCCAACATTGTCCACATTTTGGCATTGTAAGGAGGGTCATATGATAATTTGTGCCTGTTGAATTTGGTTTGAATATCTTATCTTAAATGGATCTTTCCCAAATCATAATCTTGGGATTTTTTTCTAAATATTTTGATCTTACCATCCCCATGGAAATTATTCATGACTTGTCTTAATTTAAGTTTGATGGCGAGAGTGAACTAACTTTCCTCAAACACTTCTTTAAATTTATGCATTTTTTCTTATTTAATGGAATACATTGTTAAGATGTCATGGCTAGGTTGTTCACCCTCACATTTGAAGGTCAAGTTATTAAATGGTGCCATATATTATCGGCTACTTCTGTCCATTCACACGAGATATTTGTTAAGGAGCTTTCTGAAGCCTTCGATAGGTATGACAATCAATATTTATGTGATAGAATTGATTTTCTTAGAATGGAAGCTTATGAATATGTAGAGGGTTTTCTTAATTGATTTATTCACATTTTTTATGAATTTACTAAAGGAATGGTTTATTTGGATTTCATTATGGGAAATTTTCATAATTCTATTCTACTCTCTTTCATATATTTTTAATCTGAACCCCCGGATAAATCTATCACCCCAACTTTTGCAAACCATGGGATACCTCAATATTCTGAGGAGCAACCTATTATTCCCTTTGTTCCTTGTCTTCTGAATTTTCCAATACCAATTTAGGTGACCCCTGGTGATGATGTTAAAGTAGGGAGATATGAAAATCAAATTGTTGATCCGTCCATTAAAACTCAATCCAATTATTATGATCCACATCCTACTGAGGAAAACTTGGAATGATTTAGTAATTTCATGGAGCATAAAGTGAAATTTGATTCCTTGGGTTTTGAAGATCATGTTAATGCACATAAGTCTAATCTTGAATCTAATACAAATGAAAACTTGATTGTCTCTAGGGATATTCTAAAACATCTACCACATATGTTTCATGATTCCTTGTTGCATAACGTGCTTAATCAACCTACTTCAACTTTGAATGATGTTCAACCTGTTGTTTCAAGCAGTTATCAAGAGTGAGGTAGTTGTATTTCACATGTATAGGAGAAAAGCGTCGAAAGTATGTACTATCTTTCCTCCCTCTTTCAAGATGATAATCTTAACTTTCCAGTTGATCTTCGACATTTTAACCTTGATAACTTGTCAAATGAATCTAAACCTCACATCTAATTTGAGAGTTTGGATAACCATCACCATGACATCCCTATTTCCATTAACATATATGGTGGTTAAAATTCAAGTATATCAGATGATAGCTTCTCTTCTTCCAAGCGCTTATATTTTCAAGGTATCGATTCACAATCGATTTCTCATAGTTTACAATCTCCATTTGTGAATTGGGATGCTCTCTTAGTTCATAATGATCGTGAATTTTATTTAATTCATACATCTTTGGATGAAAAATTTGAAGTGATAAGTTTTCAGGTTCTTCAATCTTTGGAAGATCCTAGTCCATCTAAGTGTGATATTGGTATGCCTATATTTGACCATTATACTGATGGAAATGTTGTTGATCCATTTTTATTTCAAGTTCAATATGATTTAAGTACAACTGCTCCTTATCCTTGTGATTATTTCAATCCTTATTCACCTCTAGGTCACTATTCAATGTACCCATATATGTTTGATAAGTTTTTCATACCAGCAACCCCCCTAAATGCTTTCGTAATTTATTCGGCTAATCATGGCTAAAATTAGGCACATGATGGCATGATACTACAATTAGAGGATGAAAAGTTTGAATCCATTATTCCTGATTTATTTAAATGTAAATCTATTTTAAGTTAGGTGGAAGATTTCACAACTCTGAATGATCAAGGGATTTTTCAAATTGTTGTATTTCAAATTTCTATCCATTGAGATTCTAATATGATTAATCCTAAATCTGATGAGAACAATGAAATTGAAAATGTTTTCATTAATACATCATATAATAATTTTTCATGTCTACGTGTTGATTTTTCCAAGCCACCTAGACTTGATGATCCACCATCGGAAATTTCAGAGACATTTTAGAAAGTTGAGTAACTTCAGCCTACGCTGATGGTTATGTCAAGATATTGCAATCCAGTTAGGATATATAAACTAAGTCAGATCCATATTATGACGCTTAATTATTTCCTTAACATTCATCCACTGGTTATGAGTTCATTCTTAAAGGAATTTTGGTATTTTCAAGTTGATCTTCATGATCTCCAAGATATATTCTATGTTTAAATGAAAGTTTCTCTTTTGGATAGTTCCTTTACATGTCAACCCCTTGAGCTAGACCGAGGGTTCGAAAGCACTTCCTTCATGGATCCTTATATTTTAAAGGCATTCCATTCTAATGATCAAGATAAAGGTCATTTCAGGTTGAAGTATTTTTCTCTATTAAACTCTTATGAATATGATCAACTTAGTATCACTTTTGTGCATATCGTGAAGCTAATCATCTCCATGGAACATTTCCTTTTTAGGAGTAACTACAATTACTTTAACCATTCAACTGACCAAAACCCTTGTGTTAGTACTAGGTTTGATTTCACACGTGTTTCTAATCTTTTGTTAACTCAATATCCTGATTGGTTTCCTATATATTCATAATTTCAACAATTTTATTCCCCTCTACTCTCAATAAGTTGGTATCTATCTTCTTCTCATTGAAAATAATAAGTTTCGAAGTACACTCCTATTAAATAAATAAATAAAGGGTGAAAGAAGAGAAAGGCTTCCTGCACAGGGAGGTTAAGCATGTGACTTCGTCGAGGTACTGTCCAAGTTCACTTCCAGCAAAGAAATTCTTGTGCCCCCATAGTGACTCTACCAAGGTACTGGTAGTGGAGAAACACGAGAGATGAATCTCATACTCTAAATATATTAAACACGTCATGCATATTACCCTTTCCTATATCAAAAATATTCTGATTTGGAAAGCCTTGATATGTGTTTATCTGAGTAAGAAAACGGAGGGGATTATACCTTTAATCAGGTTAAGTAGGGAAGCGAAGGTAACTTTCAAGATGAATCAATACTTCCTAAAATACTGAGACCTTGCACTTAGAGAGGTAAACCTAAACAGAGAAGTTGGAATTCTACCAGTGTGTCACCAAGTGTTTTCACCGCGATCAACACCCTCCAAAATTTTTCTCACACTTTAATTATGGAGCCTACTGAGGAGCATAAAATCTGTCATCCTATATTTACTCCATGATTTTTTAATTTTTTTTAAAGCATTTATGTCTTCTTCCTCGTTTCAAACTGTCAAGTCACTTGCACGCACATGCTCAGTCTCTGATGGGTTCACGAACCCAATTTCTTTATGCAAGCACTATCCATCAAGATATTAATTGTGCAATGTTCAACTCAGGACGACAGTTAGTGTGGTATTTTTTCGGCAGTATCCCTTACTTTTATTTCGTTTGTAATATTATTATGAATAGTTTTCTCAAATATCGCTTTTGCACACTTTTTCTTTCACAAGTATCTCTTCCACATTAGCCACTATTGCTTTTTCTTTCTTTCACTTTAATAAGTGGCATTTTCATGTTATATTTTCTCTATCATGTGCCAATTTCAAGTTCGTTCTAATTTTTCATGTGTCATCTTATGTATTCCTCATGTTGCAAGTGTCATTTTTGTGATTCTCACTCTTGCATGTGTCACACCTTCACACATCACCAAAATTAGTTATGCTACACTCTTCTACATTATATAGTTTTACATATCCTTATAATATGTGCTAGACACATTCCTACAACTTAGCACACCTTTTGGTCACAGTCATCACAATTTTCATAACTTATGTTCTAAGTGTCGTAATGTGTCGTTTCAAATGTCACACTTAGAAATAAGTGTTTCTTTGTTCTCATTCCAAGGTGTGATTATTATCCATGAGTATTATATATCATTATAGCTTGGTTGATTTAATTTATTCATACGATCCATGTTTGAGCATTTTTCAAATACATTTCCTCTTTTACTCTATCATTCTCACACTTAGCCATTTTGAGAGATATTTTTGGTTCTTGAACCCAATGAAAATTGTGAAGGAATTAGCCCTCTTATAGAGTGAAAATATTGAACTATCCATGAGCCTCAATGGTGCAATTGACTCCCAAATATTGGTGCACTATGTCACTCTCAAAACCACCCCAAATTTGTTGCGCATTATAAATCTCCCAAGGGAAGTCACCTGATGTTTCTTGCCCATATCATACTCACTACACTGAGTTTTTGTTACCTTTTCTTTGCATGGCACATAAATAAATCCTATCTAGTAGCATGGACCTCTTCCACCCTTTTTTAGAGGAAAAACACGCAATGCAAAGATTCTCCTATCCTCCCAATGTAGTGAAAACCCTCCTAAGTAAAGTGGCTTCATCCCAATCGCCTCCCTCAATGAAAAGCACACTCCTAAGGGTAAAGCACCCATTATTGGGAAAAGCATCACAGAGAAACATTGACCCCTTTTGAAGAAAAAAATTCTTTCATTCAAGTCTCCTCTTCTTTTGAGCATATGGCGCACTCCTGAAGGTTGAATCCTCACCCTTCCCCCTTCCCCAATGTGATATGCACCCAATATTGGCTTTAAATCTTATTGTAGAGCACATGGCACATTAGGGAAGGCTAAAGCAAGCCTCCTCTCTACCTTTTACTACATAAGTTGCGCTCTCCTTGAAGTCTTCTTTCCCTTTAAGTGCATAGTGTAGTCCTAAAGGTTGAACCTTTCACCTTCCCTCCTTCAAAATGCACTCATGCACCAAATATTTCCTAGAATTTCCATCTAGAGCACATGTGAAATTAAGGAAGGTTGAAAGAATCCTCCCCTATGCCTTTGACAAGTCAAAATGTGCTCTCCTATAAGTCTCCTTTCCTTTTGAGTGCATAGCATAGTCCTGAAGGTTAATCCTTTCACCTTCCCTCCTTCCCAATGTGCTCTCGCACCTTTTCATTCCTTTGATCCTTCCTTTGATTTTATGGAACAATAGGGAAGGATGAAGGATGTATCCCGTAACCCTTCACTATTCAAGCTGCACTTTTAAGCTTTCCTCTCTTTTCTTTGGAGCACATGGTGCAACCTTGAATCATGAAGCTTTCCACCTTGTCCCTTCGGCTTCCCTCACTACACTGGACCAAGGAGATATCTTCCTCATAGTGTAGGGAATCATAAAAATGAACAATGTAGCCATCCTAAGCCACTGATGAGTTTGACTGCGCCCACTTAGTCAGGCCTTCTTCTTTTAACCCTCTCATAGGCCTATCATAAGCACATCATTTCATCAGCTAGGTAGTGATAGAATCAGATGTTATTAAGGTTCATCTTTCCCAATCATGAATGATTTTAATTAGTAGGAGTACCTTCTAATAACGAAAGGTGATGCTAAAGAGAAAGTATCAAGGAGAAAGCATGAAGAAACACCTGCAGAGAAGAAGCACTAAGTGAGATATCATGAGGACATGAAGCAGATCATGAAATGAGATATGAAGAATACATTTCATGATGATTCAGATGATTCCAATATTGATCAAATACCCTTTGGATGGTGAAGATGAGAAAAAAAGTGGATCTTTCATGAATATGAAGCATAGATCAGATCTATCATTCATACTGTAAGATGAAGTAGCAAGTAAGAAAACTTGGAATTTCCACCTTGTCAAGAAGTCCATGTCATCATTGTCAATTTTTAACTTGTATAAGTGTCATCATAATGGTAATTTTGTGCACATGTGTCATTCTATTTCATCATGTGGAGTGAAATGATGTATTTTCAATAAAAGAACAAAATGTAACGTGTGGAATTCAAAGAGTCATTTGTGGAACATGAAGAGTCACATATTCATATATGGAAAAAGATTGTACAGAATTCCAAAATTCATTTAGTAGTTTAAGATTTGTTTAAAATTCCAAAGGACACACTTGAAGTCCAAGAGTCACGAGGTTAATCCAAGAGTCACAAGGACATGAAAGGTCATTCCTCTTGTTATAAAAGAAACCTCATAACTCAAGGAGAGGGGATTTTGAAGCTTAAGATTTGTAGAGCTAGTCTTGAATTGTCTCCTTGGCATAAGAGAGAAAAGTATTCTTTGGAGAAGCAAGAAGTGAATTAATGTTCCACTACTGGAACTAGTGCCTCATCATTGTAACTATGTACTTGGATGTTTAACCTAATTGAAGTTTGTTGATCCAACACATTTTCATGCATGTATTTTGAATGTATTAGGACTATTCTTTAGATTTTTTCTATATATGTTTCATTCTTATGCACTAGGTAAATTGAACTATTTCGGTGGCCTTAGTACTTATCTTGTTGAAGGTTTTTTGTATGTGGTTTAATGATCGTTTCGTCTATGTTTACTATTTCAATATATAACTAATGTATATTTCTTTTCTCACGTGTCTCTCTTATTTTAGTACTATTACTTCCTTCTCGGGGCTCACTTTTGTCTCCCCCCTCATGAAAGTCTCATTTTACACATTAAAACCATTTTTCCAGAATGTCAACTTACTTTCTTGTTCAAGGGTTATGTATATAATATCTTATGTTATTCGTTGAAACCAAGGAGAACCTTATATTTATGTTGGTCGGGCCAATACTGTTTAAAATGCAACAAGATGATGGAGCTTAGTGAAATGAAGTCGCCTTCACTAAGTGGGCCTGCAGGCTATTTTTTGCGCAAAGTCTATTTTTAGACATATGGATCATGGTCTATGAGTTGCAGGATGCTATTTATGGATGATTGGTTGAGTTGGTAAAAATAGATGGTTATATTTTTTTAAAATTTGTCAGGCTAAAAATAGAACAGTCAAATATTATTAACCCTTAATAATATTTAGACTATAAACATTATCTTATCCTCTTGGAGCACTTCGGTTTGATGCTTGGATGTGGCACATGCAGCTGACAGAAGGAAATACGCTTTTCCTAAGGGTTAGTTGAGCTATTGCATGGTTGACTTCAGTTAGAACTCATGTGGCAGAGTTTGGTGGAGTTGATGAGACGGTTGGTGGAGTTGTGTTCGGTTTAACTTAGTTGAACTAGTTGTATTTAGTCTAACTGAAAAATACACTAGTGATGAGTGGTGTGAATTAATTATTAATTAATTCACTAATTATTAACACATAAATTAACTAAAGAACAAATCAGTTAACTGCAATGCATGGACAGTTCAATGGAGACCAGTGTTAGAGGTGGGTGAAAGGGTGAGTCTACTATCAGTTGTGACTATTGGCTGTGCTTGAGATTTTCACACACATTTATGGAGATTGCCAATGAGGATTACACAGTTGGAGCTAGTGGGATTCGAACTTGGATCTCATCATTACTCATCTTGGATTGCGCAATAGAGGCAGGCAGACTTGTGGAGGAGATTTGAACCTGTGACTAGTTCATCTTCCATACTAGTTTTGTGTGTAGCTTTGAGATAATGCTGAGAGCTGTGAGAGATTTGTGCTATGTATTGTTACATGTTCTCTATCATTATAATATACATATATTTGGGGGTTTTCAGCTATTTCTTTCCCCATTACATCCTGTGTTGATATGTGTGCTTGATAATGAGCGCATGCAACTGCTTTCTATTTCCGCATATTGATGATCAATTGTAGAAGAGGTTATGTATTATGCATGAAGCTTAAATAGTGTGTAATCAGGATAATCTTGGTGAATAATTCGGAAAATTATTCAAATTTATACATGGTATCAGAGCGAGATTGATCATCGGATCTATTACAATGATTACAATTATTTCGGTAGACAGAGTCTGTAACAGGCCAGGTAGCCTCTGGATCCATCCTTTCTCTGAAAGGTGATATATCCAGTAAATGCCCCTAACTTCGATCTCTGTGCTAGAAATACTTTGTTCTCATAGATCGGAAGCAGTTGAGTTTTGAGCTGGTGGAATTCGAATTTGCAGCAGAATTTGGAATTCGAATTTGTAGCAATTTTCTTGGTGACGAAGTCAAAATGTCTTTCAACGGATTGCGACTGGAATATGCCCTTGAGGGCAGTTCGAATTATGTTGCATGGAAGGACAGAATGGAGGTGGTATTAGATGATAACGGGCTGAAGGAGTTCATAGAAGCTGAGATCCCAAAGCCTACTGATGCTGCTCAAGTTGAGGCTTGGCAAAAGAAGATGGCAAAGTGTCGAAGAATTTTGTTGGAGGGCGTGAAGGATCACATTGTATCCAGCATGCATGGAAAAGCTTCTCCATACTTGATGTGGAAAGCGTTGACAGATTTATTCCAAAGCAAGAGCGACCAGAGGAAGTTGGCGCTCAAGGATAAACTTAGACATATAAAGATGGAGAAAGGCGACAGTATGCCGAAGTACCTCACGAAGTTCATCCAATGCAGGGATGAGCTGGGAAGTGTGGGGGTGACTGTTGATGATGAGGAATTGGTGAGATTGGCTCTCCTTGGTCTTCCGAAGAGTTGGCATGCCTATCAGGATTCTGTCAATGGTCGGGAGAAATTTCCAGGATGGGAGCGACTTTGGTCGGATCTTGTGCAAGAGGAGATAAGGTGGAATACCAGAGACGGATCTTCATCAAAGGCATCTGATGAAGAAAATTGCGCTTTGGCTGCCAAAGCAAAGAAGGGGAAGAGCAAGAAAGCTTCTCATTCTGGTGCGAAAGGCAAGAAGCAGGACATGTCCAAGGTGAAGTGTTTTCACTATCACCAACACGGACATTATGCCACAAATTGTCTGCAGAAGAAGAAAAATAAGCAAGTTGCTGGATCTGCAGCGGGAGAGGCCTTAGCCTCGCAGTTTGAGCTGGATTTTTCATTGATCGCATTCTTGGTCTCAAGTGTGATGGGATCAGTATGGTTCTTGGACAGTGGTGCGTCTTTTCACATGACTGGAGATCGAGATCTTTTTTCAGATCTGGATGAGAAAAGATCTTGGAGTGCACATCGAGATGGGTGATGATGGTAGATATAGTGCGACCGGTATCGGTACCATTTCCTTTGAGAGGGAGTCTGGTAAACCCTTCGTATTGAAGGAAGTGATGCATGTTCCAGGATTGAAGAAGAATCTGATCTCTGTGGCGATGTTAGAAGACAAGGGGTACGATGTTGTCTTCAGCGAAGGAAAGGATTTCCTGCGCAGTAAGACAACTGGAGAAACCCGGAAGATAAGGGTTCGAGTCAAGAACCTTTATCAATTGCATGTAGATGGCGGTGCAGCAATGGCATGCAAGGTTGAAGGAGTGGTGAGCCGGGATGATGGCGAGTTGTGGCACCGAAGATTGGGCCACCTTCACCATGGAGCTTTGAAGATACTGTAGTAGATTTCTACTGGGCTTCCTAAAGGCACTCTTGCGCAGTCAGATCAGTGCAAGGGGTGTACCTTGGGAAAATTTGTGAAAGCCACCTTTCACGAGAAGGATAGTCGCGCCACGACGATCCTTGAGAGAATTCACACAGGCGTGTGTGGACCTTTCTCAGTAGCTTCGACAGCAAAGCACAGGTATTATGTGATATTTGTTGATGATTTTTCTCGTAAGTGCTGGATCTTCTTCATGCAGAAGAAGAGCGAGACATACTCAAAGTTCTGTGAGTTCAAGGCGCTAGTTGAGAAGGAATCGGGGAAGCATGTGAAGGCTCTTAGGAGCGACAATGGTGGTGAATTCATCTCTGCCGAATTCAAGGACTTTTGCAGTGCAGAAGGAATTCAGAGAGAGCTCATAGCACCCCATAATCCACAGCAGAATGGGGTTGCTGAGCGGAAGAATAGAACGATCATGGGTGCTGCACGAGCGATGTTGCATGATCAGGGCCTACCCATTCACTTGTGGGCGGAGGCATGCAATACTGCAGTATATGTGCAGAACCGTTGTCCTCACAAGATACTTGGCATGAGTACACCCGAGGAGGCGTTTTCTGGTAAGAGGCCTGATATTTCCCATTTGAGGATTTTGGTTCACACATCTGCACGTACGCCAGGATGCCGGCGTGGATAGACGCGTGGGGATGGAATATTTGTAGGGTACAGTCGCCCCACAACTATCATGTGTATTTGCGAGACAGTCGCAAGACTGTTGTGCGACGGGATATCAAATTTCAGGAGGAGAAAGCCATGCAGTGTTCGCTTGAGAGGGAGCCACACTTGCATGCAGGTGAGGAGCTATTACTTCCTAAGGATGAGCTTCCGGATGTGGATCAGCCACAAGAATAAGTTCATGGAGTGGAAGAGACCACTCATGCAGCACCAACCATAAGAGGGTGCAAGCGCACTACAGAAGCTGAGCGACTGGCTCAAGATGCAGAGAAGGTTGTAGGACCACCTACAGCACAGCGCAGACAGAGATAGTCACCCAACCGGTATACTGGATACATGGCTCTTGTGAGCAAATGTGTCGTGACAGAGCCATCCTCTTTCGAGGAAGCTGTGGAGGACCCCGCATGGGTAGATGCCATGGTGGAAGAGTATGATTCGATTTTCAGAAACAGTGCATGGGAGATTGTCCCGCGACCGGAGGGGAAATCAGTGGTGGGTTCGCGATGGATCTACAAAGTGAAGCAGGTGGCTGACGGGAGTGTGGAGAAGTAAAAGGCAAGATTTGTTGCCTGAGGCTTCTCACAGATAGAGGGGATCGATTATGAGGAGACTTTTGCACCTGTCGCAAGGTACTCTTCCATCCGGACGATCCTAGCTCTCTCAGCGCAGATGGGGTGGCACATCCATCAGATGGATGTGAAGACTGCGTTCCTCAATAGAGTCATTGAGGAGGAGGTGTACATAGAGCATCCTGAAGGTTTCGAGATCTTCATCAGTGAGTCGCATGTGTGTAGAATCAAGAGAGCACTGTATGGGTTGAAACAAGCACCTCGTGCTTGGTACACACGGATAGACAGTTATTTCACCGGACTTGGATTCTCCAAGAGTGAGGCGGATCCTAACCTGTACCAGATTGTGGTGGAGGGGAAGTTGTTGATCATTGTACTATATGTAGATGATATGATTTTGACGGGTGATGAGTTGTTGATACTTTCATGCAAGGAGGATCTTGCAAGAGAGTTTGAGATGAAGGACTTGGGCCTCCTTCATTATTTCCTGGGATTGGAAATTTGGCAGCGCAGTGATGGACTATTTCTTTCTCAGGGTAAGTATGCCCGGGAGATACTGGAGAAGTTCAACATGCATGGCTGCAAGCCTGTTGATACTCCTCTTCCTGGAGGTTGGAGGAAGGAGGATGCTACTTCGGCGGAAGTAGTGGATGCCACTGTTTATCGACAGTTGGTGGGGTCGCTTATGTATCTGGTCAATACACGACCTGACATATGCTATGCTGTTAACCAGCTTTCGCAAGCTATGGTTAAGCCTACGAAGCTCTTTTGGAAGGCAGGCAAGCATGTATTGTGTTATATTAGTGGCACATCGGGATATGGTCTATGGTACAGACAGGAGGATGAGGTGAAGCTATGTGGCTTCACGGATGCAAATTGGGCAGGGAGCCCAACGGACAAAAAGAGCACATCTGGAGGGATCTTTAGTATTGGATCGATAGCAATTTCTTGGTACAGCAGGAAGCAGAGATCTGTGGCACTCATTTCAACAGAGGCTGAGTATATGGCAGCAAGCTTGGCTGCATGTGAGGCCATATGGATGAGGAAGATCCTGGTCGGGTTGTTCGGTTCGCACTTGGAGCCTACTATGATTTATTGTGATAACCATAGTTGCATTAAACTCTCAGCTAATTCAGTATTTCATGATAGATCCAAACACATCGACATCAGGTACCATCATATCAGAGATTGTGTGCAGCGGATAATCATGTTACTTTCATATATTCCCACGGAGGATCAGGATGCTGATATCTTGACGAAGGCGCTCACCAGGAGAAAATTCGAATACCACGGGCGGGGATAGGGGTTGCGGATAATGTTGTAGAAAGTTGAGAGGGAGTGTTGAAAAGTAAACAAGATGATGGAGCTTAAGAGTAGAGAATGAAGTCGCCTTCACTAAGTGGGCCCCGCAGAGCTATTTTTGGCGCAAAGTCTATTTTTAGACTATGTCTATTTTTATACATGTCGATCATATTCTATGAGTTACGGGATGCTATTTGTGGATGGTTGGTCAAGTTGGAAAAATAGATGGACTTCTATTTTTAGACATATTGGGCGGAATCTATTTTTAGATTGCCAGTCTAAAAATAGATATGTCGAATATTATTAGCTCTTAATAATATTTGGACTATAAACAGTATCTTATTCTCTTGGAGCACTTCAGTTAAGTGCACAGATGTGGCACAGGAGCTGACAGAAGGAATTACACTATTCCTGAGGGTTAAGTGGAGCTATTGCATGGAGACTTCAGTTAGAACTCATGTGACAGAGTTTGGTGGAGTTAGTAGAAGTAGTTAATGGAGTTGTGTTTAGTTTAACTCAGTTAGACACAGTTGAGCTAGTTGTATCTAGTCTAACTGATTGATACACTAGTGAGAGTGGTGTGAATTAATTATTAATTAATTCACTAATTATTAACTCATAAATCAACTAAAGAATACATCAGTTAACTGCAATGCATGGACAATTCAGTGGAGACCAGTGTTAGAGGTGGGTGAAAGGGTGAGTCTACTATCAGTTGTGACTATAGCTGTGCATGGGATTTGCACACACATTGTTTGAGATTACCAATGAGGATTGCGCAGTACAAGCCAGTGGGATTCGAACTTGGATCTCATCATTACTCATCTTGGATTGCGCAATAGAGGCAGGCATACTTGTGGAGGAGATTTGAACCTGTGACTAGTTCATCTTCCGTACTAGTTTTTTGTGTAGCTTTGAGATAGTGCTGAGAGCTGTGAGAGCTTTGTGCTATGTATTGTTACATGTTCTCTATCATTATAATATATAGATAGTTGGGGGTTTTCAGCTGTATGCTTTCCCCATTACATACTGTGTTTATATGTGCTTGACTATTGTGTTTATGTGCGCATGCGACTGTTTCTATTTCCGCATATTGATGATCAATTGTATAAGAGGTTATGTATTATGCATGAAGCTTAAATAGTGTGTAATCAGGATAATCTCGGTGAATAATTCAGAAAATTATTCAAATTTCTACATGATGAATATGAAAACAATGAGCAAGACAAGGCAGCATGACAGTGAGCAAAATAGTGACAGAGAAGAAGAGGATGACACTGATAAAGAGGACAGTAAGGAACAAAACAACAAGGAAGAAGATAGTCATGACAGTCATGAAAATAATTAGCCTCTCAGTGATAATGACAATAATTATAGTACAGGGGATGAAGAGGAAAAGAGTCTTGGTGATGAGCCAAATCAAAGTGAAGAAGATACAAAGGCATACAATGAAGAAAGGGGGAGTGAGCATGCTGATGATGAAGGAAATGAAGGAAAGGACAATACAAGAAATGATTAAGGAGCTGATGACAACACCAAGGATCATAGCCATAGTCAAGACACCAAAAAGGCCACCATCACATTTGTTTCATTTACATATGAGAGAGGGTCAAGGCCTATGTTTGCTGCCTCCAAAGGGAAATGTACCCTACCATCCACCTCAACTCAGCCACTTGACAAGGGAAAAATTAAAGAAGGAACTCATTGAAAATCAAGCACCAAAAAGAGGAAAAGACCAAGAAGGCCTTAGAGTTTTGGCACAAGCTTCTCAACAGGTCTCTCAAACCCCATGAGACACACCTCCACCAATTTTGAGGAAATTTGGACAAATTTTGGTTTTTTGAGAATTGGAGGCCTATTAGCGCAGCGCCACTAGCTCTACACTAATCCCTGGAGCATCCTCAGAAAGAAAAATTAGTATTTTTTAATTTCTCATCCCTATTACACTATTCTCAAAAACATTTTAGAGCAATTGGAGCAATTTTGACCCCTCAAAAGGTCAAAAAACACCTAAATTTTCACCATTCTGCCTCCTTTTCAGGCCTGGCGCTATGCTAATAAGAAGTGTTGGGATTTTGAAATTTTTGTACAGGTTACAGAGGCTGTATCAGAAAACCAAGAGTATTTTTGGAAATTATACTCATCAGGCTTTCCAACGGGCCATCACGAAGCAAAATCCGACATCGAGAAGGGGTCTAAAACTTGGTTGCAAAAGTACATATTTTTGGCGCTGTGCAAATGGACTATGTAGTGCAGTGTTGGGATTTTGGAATTTTGGAGAGGCTATAGGAGCTGGATAAGGGAACTATAAGAAATTTTATAAATTATACTCATCAAGCTTTCCAACTAGCCATCACCGAGCAAACTCCGACATCAGGAAGTGGTCCAAACCTTGGCTACAACATAGCCTATTTTCTGCTGGAGGTGGCGCTTCGCTAATAGCAGTCTTGAGAAATTAAATTTTTGAATAGGTTACAGCGGCCCAATCAGAAAAAAAGGCATATGTGGAAAGAGGACTCCGTAAGCTTTCCAACGAGCCATCACGGAGCAAAATCCGACTTTGGGAAGGAGTCCAATGCTTGGTTACAAAAGTACATATTTTTGGCGCTGCACAAATGGACTGTTTAGTGTGTTTTGGACCAAAAGTCAACAAAACACACTCATTTATTGCGAAATCATATTTTAGGTTTTTTTGAGGCAAATCACTCTATAATTAGGTGCAAGAAGTTATTTTAGCATTTATTTCATGAGATATTTTGTGCCTTGGGCCTTGCATGGTCTCTTAGGCATAAATGACATTTATGGGTGATTTTGACTTTTTCCAACCCTATCTAGGGTTTTTTCCCTCTTTTTCTAAGTTAAATAGAGAATGATGGATTCATTGTAAATGTTGGCATTTGATGAGCTTTGAGAGCAATACATGGTTTTTATGAGCTTGGAGAATAAATTGGTGTTGTGGAGTTTATGAATGGCTGGCTTGGACTGATGATGGAGAAGCTTGTTTGTAGGATCCCTAAGCTTGGATAATGGTGATGTATTCTTAATTTGTTCATGTTTTCTTGTTATCATTATGTTTCATTCGTATTTATTGCAGTAGAACAAAAAAGTATATGTTGATAAATGCTCTTTGAAGCACATAGTCCTCCTGCCTTCTATTGCCTTGATGTTTTCTTCTGTTCGATCAGCTTAAGGAATTCTTCTATTAGTATGATAGTTTACATATATGTTTCATGGTAAGCCGTGCTTATTTGATTCTATCTAAACTCTGCCTTGAAACTTCTCTTTGAAGTACTGCTTGCTAGGTTAAGTCAAAGAGGTCCTGTTTTGATCTTGCCCTTTGTCCATGCCTATAAGTTTTCCTCAAACATATTTATAGCTTGATTTATGATGTTTAGGAGTTCCCTCTTCATGAATTAAAGTTAGTTGTGATATTAAATGTTTTCTATGTTGGGTTTGTGTTATATTCTTTCCACGACTAGTCACGCGCGGGGGGTAACAGGGGGGCGATAGCCCCCCCTGTCGGGGTCTGGGGCAGCTCCCCGGAAATTTTTTTTGGTCCTTATTTTTTGGTGGGTGGACCCACCAATGGTTTTGTGCATGGGTTTGCACATGGTTTTGGGGCATGATGGTTTTCGGCCCCCTGGTATTTTGTAGATCCGGTCAAGGGAACTATGGTTATGTTCTAATCCAGGGTTAATGGATTGGGGTTTATGTACGCTTTGACATGTATATATATGTGTTGTAACACTAAAAGGAATATAATGAAAAATCAAGCTGGTCGTCCCGATTTGGGATCCAGGGGAATATCTTTGTGTTTATCTGTTTTATGTTTTATGCTCTCGCTATTGTTTATTTTCCCTTTTAAAGATTAGTTCATAGACAATTTCTGTATAGGGTTAAAAACTACATTTGGTATCGGAGTATTTTCGGCTTCAAGGGGACGCCTTTGTTGCTGAGGGGTTTTTTGCTCGGGCCTGAGGTAGACCCTGTTCAGTGGGAGATCTGCGGGATCGATTATTGCGGTGAAATAAGATGGCGAGCAGTGGGAAGATGGAGATCGAGAAATTTAATGGTCAGAGTTTTGAGTTGTGGAAGCTTAAGATGGAGGATCTGCTGGTGGATAAAGATCAGTGGATCGTGATAGATCCAGGTACTAAACCAACGACAATGTCAGATGAAGACTGGAAGAAACTGGATCGAAAGGCAAAGAGCACAATACTGTTGTGTGTCTTAGATTCAATATTGTTGAATGTATCTGGGGAAGCTACGATGAAGACCTTGTGGGACAAGCTAGGGAATTTGTACCAATTTAAGTCTCTGGTGAATAAATTGTTCCTGCGGAAAAAACTGTATAACCTGAGGATGAAGGATGGAGACTTGGTGACAGAGCATCTGAACGCCTTCAATACTGTGGTAAGTCAGTTGTCATATGTTGATATTAAAATCTCAGATGAAGATAAATGCATCAATTTTTTGTGTTCTCTACCAAACTCGTGGGACAGTCTGGTTATTGCAATAGATAGCAATACAAATACCTTGAATTTTGATGATATTGTCTCAGCCTTGCTGTCAGAGGAAATGAGATGGAGAAATATAGAGAGCCAAAATCGAGATGCCTTATATGTACAAGGAAGGTCCCAAAATAGAAACAAGAATAAGGTTTCGAGTGGGAGATCTAAATCTCTTGGAAAGTTTGTAAAGGTGTGTTGGAAATGCGGAAAGGAAGGGCACTACAAAAAGGACTGTAGATCTAAAGCTCATGAGAAAGGAAAGGGATCTGATGATGCTCCTTTTGCAGAGGAAAAAAACACCTCGGATGAAGGTGCGGATGTGTATTTGGCTTCTTCTTCAAATACACATGTAGATCATGAGTCATGGTTGATTGAATCGGGTGCATCCTTTCACTTCACTCCCCATAGGGAGTGGTTATGCGAGTATGAGAAATATGAAGGCGGTGATGTCTTCTTAGGTGATGATAGGAAGGCCAAAATCGTCGGACATGGAAAATTCAAGCTGAAGCTGCAAGGTGGAAGGATTAGAACACTTCCTAGTGTTCTGCACATGCCTGCATTGGCCAGAAATCCGATTTCTGTAAGCAAGATGGATGATGTAGGTGTAAAAATAGTGTTCGAGAAAGATGCCTGTAACATGGTTTGGGGAGCACTGGTATTAATGCGGGGAGTTCGGATTGGAATTATGTACAAGCTTCAGGGCATCACTGTTATTGATGGGTGCAACAGTTTTGTGGTTCCAGAAAGTGGAGCGGAAAGCCTAGTGGTCTCTGGAGAAAAGACCATGATATGGCATCAAAGGCTTGGACATATTGGAGATAAGGGCCTTCGGATACTGCATAGAAATGGTATGGTAGAAGGTATGTCCAATAGCTCTCTGGATTTTTATTTCTGTGAACATTGTGTGTATGGGAAGCAGAATCGGGTGAGTTTTCCTTCTGGTGCTAAGAGGGCGAACAAGATATTAGAGCTTGTGCACAGTGATGTGTTTGGACCTGTGTCGGTTCCATCACTGGGTAAGTATGTGTACTATGTTTCATTCATAGATGAATTCTCAAGGAATACATGGATATATTTCTTGAGGAAGAAATCTAAATTCTTTGACAAATTTAAATAATTTAAGGCTTTGGTGGAAAACCAAACAGAGAAGAAGATAAAGGTGCTGAGGACAGATAATGGTGGGGAGTTCTACAAGAAGGAATTTGAAGAGTTCTGTAAGAAGTGTGGTATAGCACGGAAGAAGACTACTCCATACACACCTCAGCAAAACGGAGTTGCAGAAAGAATGAACAAACAACATGGAAAAGGAAAGAAGCATGCTCAAAGTGGTACCGAAAGCAAGGACAAGAATTCTAGCGCAGCTGTGGGAGACCTGCATGTTACTTAGTTAACAGATCACCTTCATTAGCGTTGGAGGATAAGACTCCACATGAGGTATGGACTGGTAAGAAACCCTCTCTTTCACATCTGAGGGGATTTGGATGTGATGCATATGTACATGTTCCAAAGGAGAAAAGGAGCAAGTTGGATAATAAATCTGAAAGGTGCATCTTTATTGGGTATAAGGATGGTTTAAAGGGTTACAAGCTTTGGAACCCGTAAACAAGGAAGGTTGTGTATAGCTGAGATGTGGTGTTTAGAGAGGTGAAAGATATTGTTAAACATGAATTCCTACCAAAGGAACCTAAGAAGATATAGTTTGAGCTAAAGGTGGATGAACCAGACTCTACAACAGAAGAAGACTCAGAAGAGGAAGAGCCACAAACTCCAACTTTGAGAAGATCAATTCGGGAAAGGAGACAACCAGAAAGGTATAGTCCATCTAATTTTTGTTCAATTTTTTCTTTAACTATAACTAATGATGATCCCAGAACTTTTAGGGAGGCAGTAGATTCAGAGGATGGAAAACTCTGGAAGGAGGCCATGGTTGATGAAATGGCATCCTTGCATAAAAATGAGGCATGGGATCTGGTGGAGTTTTCGTGTTAGGTCCCTATATTACTAGTATAGTCCCTTATTTTTGTTAGTGTAACCCCCTTATTGTTATTATTGTACCTTGTAACCCCCATATTGTTATTATTGTGCCCTTAAATTATTATTGTTAGGTCGGCTAGGATTACATTATGGCCCCACTAGGATTATATTGTGGCCCCATGGACTCCTATATATAGAAGGAGGTTTTGTTCATTTGTATCATCAAAGAATTGTTCATTAATGTAATGTATTGGAGGTTTCCCCCTCGAAGTGGCTTATTTCTAAGGCATTGATATCTCTTTTCTTCTCTTTTTGGAGCTGGTTTCACAACATTTGGTATTAGAGCTTTGAGATTCTAGGGTTTCGCTGCTCCAAACAAAGCCATCGTGAATTTCTTTCGTTATAAATATTTTTCTACGAAGGTGTAGAATTCGAAATTTTAGAGTGCGGTAAAAACCCGAGGAACATCTTCGCAAATTTTAGCTTGTCTACAATATTTTCGGGAGATATGATCTATGGTTATGCAAGTTAGGGTCATTTCTCCGCTCCGAATTTAACCTAAACAAGTCATCGTGATATTTTTGTAATCACGTTTTTTCTACGAAGGTTTAGAAGCTGCAATTTTTAGTGTGCGAAGATGAAATCCTAAGGAACATCTTCGCAAAATTTTAGATATTGGTTCGCAATATTTTCAGAGATATGATCTGTGGAATTTAGGGTTTTTTTAGGCTTCTGAATTTCATCTCAAAGAGGTGATCGTGGGAAAATCTTCATAGCTCTCTCTCTGAGCATCGGATTGGAATTATGTAAAAATTGGCCACAAGTGCATGGAATGTAGTTTTCGGTCTATCAATTTTAGAGACAAAGGAGGAAACAATGACACATGGAAAGTCATACAAGTTCACTCTATTGAACCAGTCCAAAATTGGCTCATTTTGGGAGATTGGACATAACTTTGCCTTGAAGAATCCAAATCAAATCAGACCTGTGGCATTTGAAAGAAGCTTTAGAGGCTAATACAGGGTTGAATTTTAGATATTGAGGATCCGCAATTATAGAGATAATTCAATTTCAATATCGAGCTCCTCAAAAGCAAGTAAAAGGTGTGTATTTTTTTCCGAATTGCATAAGTCTTGTTTGAAGAATCAAGTTGAATTGATTACAAGGGCATATTGTAGAATAGATAATATTGGATTCTAAAATGGCCTCTAAAATAATTCACCACCCATTAAGTCTTTAGAAAAGCTCTACTATGACTCATGAAGACTAAGAATGCAACATGACATATTAAAATTACAAGAGCAAGTGAAAAAAATCTCGCTCTCGCAAAGAGCAACAAAAAATGACATGGAAGTTTTGAAGAAAGGCGTGGAAACTAAGATGGCTGGTTTGAAGAAAGACATGGAAACTAAGATGGATGGTTTGAAAAATGGCATGGAATATGGTATGGAATCTAAGATGGATGACATGGAAGCTAAGATCGATGAGAAAATGGAAAACATGAAGAATGATCTAAAAGGTATATGGAAGGTTTGAAAAAGTTGATACAAGAAATGTTTCCTAATGGTGAAAAGATAGTAGAGGAAACTCATGATGAGAACAAAATAAATGTTAATCGTGATTTCATTAAATCTAATGTTTCCGCTGAAGAACCACCACACTCCAAAATGGATATGAGGAAGTTTGATGGAAAGGATCCTGTAACATGGATACTATAGATGGAGCAATATTTTGATCTCCATAATGTGCAAAACACACAAAAGGTACACATTGGAATTTTACATTTAGAACAAAATACATTTGTATGGTATCGATGGTTTTGCTCTCATAAAAAAATTGTCACTTGGTCAATTTTTACGGAGGAAATGATAGCATGTTAAGTCCCTATATTAATAGTATAGCCCCTTATTATGTTAGTGTAGCCCCCATTATTGTTATTATTGTACCCCTGTAACCCCCATATTGTTATTATTGTGCCCTTAAATTATTATTGTTAGGTCAGCTAGGATTACAATGTGGCCCCGCTAGGATTACATTGTGGCCCCATGGACTCCTATATATAGAAAGGAGGTTTTGTAATTTGTATCATCCAAGAATTGTTCATTCATGTAATGTATTGGAGGTTGCCCCCTCGAAGTGGCTTATTTCTAAGGCGTTGATATCTATTTTATTCTATTTTTGGAGCTGGTTTCACAACATTTGGTATCAGAGCTTTGGATTCTAGGGTTTCGCTGCTCTAAACAAGTCATCATGGAATTTTCGCTAACTTTTTTTCTACGAAGTTTCAGAAGCTGAAATTTTTAGGGTGCGAAGCTAAAATCGTGAGGAAGCTTTTATAAAAATTTTAGAGCTTGGTTCGCAATATTTTTGGAGATATGATCTGTGGAAGTCAGGTCTTTTTTCAGGCTCTTAAACAGGTCATCGTGGAATTTGCACTATAAATTCTTTTCTACGAAGGTTTAGAATCTGAAATTCATATGGTGTGAAGCTGAAATCCTAAGGAAATTTGTCAAAACATTTCAGAGCTTGGTTCGCAATATTTTTGGAGATATGAGCTGTGGAAGGTAGTGCTTTTTCAGGCTCCTGAATTTCATCTCAAAGAGGTGATCGTGGGAAAATTTCAATAACTCTCTCTCTGGACATCAGATTGGAGTGCCGTAAAAATTGGTCATAAGTACACGGACTTTAGTTTCTTGGATATCAATTTCAGAGACAAAGGACGAAACAGTGACACGTGGAAAGTCGTACAAGTTCGCTCTACTGAATCAGTCCATAATTAGGGCATTGTGGGAGATTGGACACAAGTTTGTCTTGGAGAATCCAAATCAGGTCAGACCTATGGCATTCGAAAGATAATTCAGAGGGCTACGGCGGTACCAAAATTAAGATATTGAAGTGCTGCAATCACAGAGATAATCCAATTTCAATATCCAGCTCCTCAAAAGCAAGAAAAAGGTGTGTATCTGGTTTTTAAAATTGCATAACGTTTGTTTGAAAAAGCAATTGAAGTGATTCCAAGTGCATATTTTAGAATTTTTATCAGTATTGGGTTCTATAATGCCTCCAAAAAATAATTCCATACCCATTAATCCCTCAAAAATCTATACTATGACGCATGAAGAGGAAGAGTTGCAGTATGAGATATCAAAATTACGGTACCAAGTGCAACAAGTTTCAATATTAAGAAGAGCAATTGAAGATGAAATAGATGGTTTAAAAGCAGAAATGGAGGCTAAGTTGGATGGTTTAAAAGCAGAAATGGAGGCTAAGTTGGATGGTTTGAAGGATCAAATAATAGCAAATATGGATGATAAATTAATGGAAGATCACATCAAGCATCAACAACAAGTTCTCCAACTCTCAAAGGATAACCCAACTTTGGTGGAGAATCTAATGAAACAACAGGAATATCAACATCACATCGAAAGAAGTTATGAAGCAGTCATAGAAACAAGAACTCGACAAGTACGATCAATTTCAGAGTATCTCAGCAAGTGGAAGAACTTTCCTGTAAAATATTTCACATGGGAGGATGATAATTTTATACAGAAGCATCAAGAAATAATCAAGCGTTAAGGACAACATTTGTTTGAAGGAGAGGGGCATGTTAAGTCCCTATATTAATAGTATAGCCCCTTATTATGTTAGTGTAGCCCCCCTTATTGTTATTATTGTACCCCTGTAACCCCCATATTGTTATTATTGTGCCCTTACATTCTTATTGTTAGGTCGGCTAGGATTACATTGTGGCCCCACTAGGATTATATTGTGGCCCCATGGACTCCTATATATAGAAAGATGTTTTGTTCATTTGTATCATCCAAGAATTGTTCATTTATGTAATGTATTGGAGGTTTCCCCCTCGAAGTGGCTTATTTCTAAGGCATTGATATCTCTTTTCTTCTATTTTGGGAGCTGGTTACAAAACATAGCACATTATGAGGATACAAAGAGAAACACTTGCTTTAGCCAATTGATAAATCTCAAATAAAAGGGTTTAATGGGGGAGCACATTGAGGACTTCCAAAAATTGGATATAAGGGTAATTGATATTCCAGAGGAACACATGATTGATCTCTTCATAGGTACTTTAAATGATAACATCCAACATGAAGTTTGCGTTTTGGAACCTGATTCATTGGAGAAGGCATTCAAGTTGGCAAGAAAAATTGAATGTAAAATTATGGCGACAAGGAAGCCTACCACTCACTTCTATAAAGATGTAAGTGTTGCTACTCCTAGATTTCCACAACCAACAAGGTTGACACCACAACAATTGGAAGAAAAAAGAGAAAAAGAGATTTGCTACAGTTGTGATAGAAAATACACTAAAGGTCATAGGTGTGCTGAGAAGAAATTATTTTACATAGATTTTGAAGAGGAATAAGAAAATGAACAAGAAGAGGATATACACCAGGAACCAACCCAAGAAGAGGAAGAAATGAGTCTGACCATATCGTGTAATGCATTGGAAGGAATTACCACTCCTCAATTTCTCAATATAGAAGGGCATATCAAGAAGAAAAAGGTAATAGTGTTGATTGATTCAGGTAGTACCCATAATTTTATTCATTGTAAGGTAGCTAAGGAATTGAATTGTTTCCTATACCCAGCACCAAAATTTCAAGTGATGGTTGCAAATGGAGGAACTATAAATTTCTCTGGAAAATTCCAGAATATCAAGCTAACCATGGGGGAATATGTATTGAATAGTCCAATGCTTTCCATTCCTATGGGAGGTGCTGATGTTGTACTAGGAGTACAATGGTTACAATCTTTGGGGACGGTAGGTTTTAATTTTCAAGAAATTTTCTTGAAATTTTTTTTCAGAAGGAAAGGAAGTCGAATTAAGGGGTATTGCAGGGAAGCCAGGAAATATAATAAGCTCTAATGTCATGAAAAAGTTTCTAAAGAAAGAACAACGAGGCATAATTGCACAATTATGCTCACTAGAAGTTCCAACATCAAAATCATCTATTTCTGCAGATCTCCAAAAAGTCTTGGACAATCATTCCAAGGTGTTTGAAACTCCCAAAGGACTCTCACCTATTCGTGATCATGATCATGCTATTCATTTGATTCCAGGAAGTGTTCCTCCAAACATCAGGCCTTATAGATATCCTTATGTCCAAAAGAGCTAAATTGAACGTATGATTGCAGAAATGTTAGAGGCGGGTATAATTCAACCTAGTCAAAGTTCTTTCTCTGCTCCTGTAGTATTGGTACACAAGAAGGATGGATCATGGCGAATGTGTCCGGATTATAGGGAGCTCAATAAGCTCACCATTAAAGATAAATTTCCCATTCCTGTGATTGATGAATAATTGGATGAATTACATGGAGCAATTTATTTTACCAAGTTGGATCTTCGTTCAGGATATCATCAAATTAGAATGAAGACTGAAGATATTCCAAAAACAGCATTTCGAACTCATGAGGGTCATTAAGGAATTTTTGGTCATGCCTTTTGGCCTTACCAATGCACCTTCTACATTTCAAGGGTTGATGAATTCCATTTTCAAACCCTTCCTTAGAAAATTTGTGCTAGTATTTTTTGATGATATACTAATCTACAGCAGGTCTTGGAAGGATCATGTTGAACATGTTGACATGGTGCTCAAACTATTGTAGGAGAAACAATTATATGCAAAAACATCCAAATGTTTCTTTGGAGTACAAGAGGTGGAATATCTGGGTCATATTGTATCTCACGAGGGTGTTAAGGTAGACCCTAACAAAATTAAAGCCATTAAGGAATGGAAAGTCCCCACAACCTTAAAGAAGTTGCGAGGATTTATCGGGTTAACAGGGTATTATCGAAAGTTTGTTAAGAATTATGGGAGAATAGCAGCACCTCTAACAACATTATTGGAAAAATATGAATTTTCATGGACTCCTAAAGCAACTAAGGCCTTTGAACATCTTAAAGAGGCAATGTGCCTAGCACCAGTCTTAGCTACGCCAGACTTCACAAAAACCTTTTTTGTGGAATGTGATGCCTCAGGAAATGGAATTGGTGCTATTTTAATGCAAGAAGGAAGACCCATTACTTTTGAAAGTCGTCCAATCAAAGAAAAGTATTTACAGAAACCTATTTATGAGAAGGAAATATTAGCAATACTGCATGCACTAAAGAAATGGAGAACTTACCTAATGGGAAGACACTTCAAGGTAAAAACTGATCATGATAGTCTTAAACACTTTTTGGAACAAAGACTATCTTCAAAAGAGCAGCAAAAATGGGTCATAAAGATGTTGGGTTATGACTTTGAAATAATCTACAAAAAAGGAAAGCTTAATGTTGTTGCAGATGCACTCTCAAGAAAGAATGAAGAGGTGGAAGCATTGTTTTGTGCCATTTCTATTATCCAACCAGATTGGATAACCAAAGCAAGAGATGAATGGAAGAAGGACAAAGATGTATGGACACTCATTCAAAAGTTGCAGCAAGATCCTAGTACATCTGATACATTTAGTTGGAAAAATGATTCCTTATGGTACAAAGATCGCTTATATCTTTGTAAGAATTCCCAACTAAAACGAAAGATTCTTCTGGAATTGCACACTTCTCCTTTAGGAGGACACTCAGGATTTTTAAAAACTTACCACAGGGTGAAGAAAGAATTTTTTTGGGATGACCTTAAATCTGATATTCAAAAGTTTGTGGCGGAATGTTTGGTTTGCCAGCAGAATAAAGTGGAAACAATTAAGACCCCAGGACTTCTACAACCTTTATCCATTCCAAGTCAACGTTGGGAGAATATTTCAATGGATTTTATCACAGGTTTACCTAAGTCTGAAGGAAAGAGTGTCATCATGGTGGTAGTTGATAGACTTACCAAGTATGCACACTTTTGTGCATTATCTCATCCATTTAAAGCAAGTACAGCTGCTACTACATTTATGGACAGAATTCAAAAGCTACATGGAAGCCCAAGGGTTATTGTGAGCGACAGAGATCCCATTTTTACTGGAAATTTTTGGACGGACTTATTTTCTTGTTTGGGTACTCAATTAGCTCATAGCTCATCTTATCATCCTCAATCTGATGGTCAAACTGAGATAGTAAATAAATGTTTGGAAGGATATCTTCGTTGTTTTGTATCCGATAAACAAACACAATGGGTCAAGTGGTTACCTCTTGCTGAATGGTGGTATAACACTTCCTTCCATACTGCAGCAAAAATGACCCCATTTATGGCACTTTATGGATATCATCCACCATCCATCACATCATCTTTAAGAGAAAATTCAAAGGTTCAAGCAGTGGAAGATCAAATCAAGCATCAACAAGAAGTTCTCCAACTCTTAAAGGATAACCTGAATTTGGCACAAAATCGAATGAAACAACAGGTAGATCAACATCGCAGCGAGAGAAGTTTTGATGTAGGAGATTGGGTATTTTTACGGCTACAACCATACAAACAAATGTTCCTCAAGCAAGCTAAGAAGGATAATAAATTATCGCCAAAGTACTATGGTCCTTACAAGGTGTTGCAAAAGATTGGTACTATGGCATACAAATTGGAGCTTCCTGCTTCTTCACGAGTACATCCAGTTTTCCATGTTTCATGCTTAAAGAAGGTTATAGGTGAAAATCTTCCAGTTCAAACAATATTTCCAGAACTTGATGAGGAAGGAAAATCATATTGGAACCAGAAGCAATCATGGAAACAAGAACTCGACAACTACGGAATCGATCAATTTCAGAGTATCTCATCAAGTGGAAGAACTTACCCACTGAAGATTCTACATGGGAGGATGAGAATTTTATACAGAAGCACCCAGAGCTACTCAAGCGTCGAGGACAACACTTTTTTGAAGGAGAGGGGCATGTTAGGTCCCTATATTACTAGTATAGTCCCTTATTGTTGTTAGTGTAACCCCCTTATTGTTATTATTGTACCCTTGTAACCCCCATATTGTTATTATTGTGCCCTTAAATTATTATTGTTAAGTCGACTAGGATTACATTGTGGCCCCACTAGGATTACATTGTGGCCCCAAGGATTCCTATATATATAAAGGAGGTTTTGTAGTTTGAAACATCCAAGAATTGTTCATTCATGTAATGTATTGGAGGTTGCCCCCTCGAAGTGGCTTATTTCTAAGGCGTTGATATCTCTTTTCTTCTCTTTTTGGAGCTGGTTTCACAACATGCCGGTTGGAAGAAAGCCCATCGGGAGAAAATGGGTGTTTAAGAAGAAGATGAATGTAGAAGGCACGGTGGAGAAATACAAAGCTCGGTTGGTAGCAAAAGGTTATTCCCAGGTGTCGAGAATTGATTTTGGTGATATTTTTTCTCCTGTTGCCAAAGTTACTTCTATTAGATTACTTTTATCTGTTGCTGCTGTATTTGATTTTGAGGTAGAACAGATGGATCTGAATACAACATTTATTCACGGGGATCTAGAAGAGGAGATCTACATGAAACAACCTGAAGGATTTATGGTGAAGGGGAAGAAAGAACTGGTATGCAGGTTAAAGAAGTCTCTGTATGGGTTAAAACAATCACCAAGGATGTGGTATTAGAAATTTAATACCTATATACGGGGACTTGGCTTCACGAGAAGAAAGGAGGATCACTGTGTTTATTTTAAATTAATTGGTGATCGTGCTATTTATTTGGTCTTGTATGTGGATGATATGTTGTTGATTGGAAATGATAAAGAAATTATTCAAGATTTGAAGACCCAGCTATGCTCCAAATTCGACATGAAGGATCTTGGTGTTGAAAACTATATTTTGGGCATGGAAATTAAGGGAGATTGGGAAAAGAGGAAGCTCTCGTTAAACCAGAGGAAGTATGTCGAGACTATATTGCAGAGGTTCAATATGCATGATAGTAAATTGGTGAATGTTCCAATTCCTGTAGGTACGAATCTGTCTGCTGAACAGTGTCCCAAGACACAAAAAGAAGAGGAGGATATGTCCTGTGTTCCATATGCAAGTGCAGTGGGTAGCTTGATGTATGCAATGGTTTGTACTAGACCTGACATTTCACATGCAGTGGGAGTATTGATCAGGTTTATGTCAAACCTAGGAAAGGAGCATTGGGCAGTAGTGAAGCGGGTTTTCAGATATTTGCATGGCACTAGTGATTATGGCTTGTGCTACCAGGGAAGACCAAGATTGGAAAGAGTGTTGGAAATTTGTGGTTTTGTTGATGCTGATTGGGTTGGAGATCTGGACCAAAGAAGATCTACAAGTGGGTATGTGTTTAGCCTATTTAGAGGTGCAGTCAGTTGGATGAGTAAAAGACAGTCTGTAGTGGCTCTTTCAACTACAGAGGCAGAATACATGGCAACCACTCATGCAAGCAAGGAAGCAGTTTGGTTGCAGAGATTGTGTTCAAGTATGGGGTTGGTGCAGCAAGCTATAAGGATAGACTGTGGTATCCAAAGTGCAATTTTCTTGGCTAATAACCTTGCTTATCATTCAAAGACAAAGCACATTGATGTTCAATATCACTTTGTGAGATATATGGTTGAGGCTAAAAGGGTGTTGCTGGTAAAGGTGGACACTTTGAAGAATGTTGCAGATGCATTGACGAAGTCTGTGAGCACTCAGAATTTCTCTTGGTGTAGAGAAACAATGGTGTCGCAAAGTTGGGCCCATTTGACTCGCCCTCTCATGTGCCTCCCGTAAAAGAAAACAAAAAGGGAGAATGTCAGTTTGTGTTATATTCTTTTCCGCCCATTTTAACACACAACAACATAATATATTTCCTTAGTGCATATGCCGCTGAATCGTATGTGGGGTTGGGCGGTGGTGGTGGCCCCTCTGTTGGCCTGGCACACCCCCAGAAAATGCCAGTCCCTTATTTTCCGGCAAGGGTCTGCCTACTGTTTTGTGCATTTGTCAGTATACAGTTTTGTGGGGCATGATGGTTTTCAGCCCCCGGTATTTTTAACCGTTCAAGGGAACTGTTAAAGTAATGTTCTAATCTGTGGTTAATGGATTGGGGTTTATGTATGCTTCGGCATGTATATATATGTGTTGTAACACTAAAATGAATATAATGAAAAATCAAGCTGGTCGTCCCGATTTGGGATCCAGGGGAAAATCTCTGTGTTTATTTGTTTTATGTTTTATGATATCGCTATTGTTTATTTTATGTTTTAAAGATTCTTTCGTAGACAATTTATGTATAGGGTTAAAACCTACATTCTAAAGCTTGAAGGTGAAATCACTAAATTTTAAATGAGTTTATCGCCTTCTATATTTCATTGAAATTGTTTGTCTTGAATGGTTATTGGTTTGAGTATTTTCATTGAGCTTAATAGTTTTCCCTGCCTCATGAGTTATATATTTTTCTTATCAGTATTTAATACCTCCTTGTTATAGGTATTTGACAAAGGATTCTTGATTTCCCTTTGCCCTACCTTATTCACCAACTTGATGTCCATCCCACTTCACACATAACCTTAAGGATCCATTAACCTTGCTAGATTGCGCTTGTAATGCACTCTGATTTATTATTGATATACCCATGACTTTCATTGACTCCATAGCCCAATGATTTAAAGACCTCTCACTCCACCTATTCTACCTGTTCATCTTACCCAACCAAAACAAACAACAAACCCTACACTTAAAAACTAGCCTAAAAATAAAAACCCTAAAAGCAAACAAGTTCACATCCTTTTCAAACAATAGAGAGAGCCCTCTCTGAGTCTAGGAAGGCTAGGTCCTAGGAATCCAAAGACTGGTCTGATGTTACCCTGTGCATTTTGTCTACCAATCTGCCAAATCACGAGACCCTAACATATGGCGATCACAGTGGGAAATTCTGAGTTAGTGACAAACTAAGTATTCCTTAGATCTTAGAAAACCTACAAACACCCTTAGATTGGTATTCAGTTGCTGATGGTTGACAACTTCCTGCCTTAAAATAGTTGAAATCATCCACCTGGCGACTCCACAAACTCTCAATAGACCTGAATACTCAATTGGAGGAAGAATCCGAAACATGACCAGTCATCATAGAAAGAAAAAGCACTCAGGCCTAGGTTAGATTCAAAAAATTATTGTTTTTAAATATAACCATGTTCTATCCTACTTTAATCCTAATCAAGAATACACTGATGAGATCTACACTGATCATTTGAAATATCTCAAGCCTCAAAAAGCTAAACCTGAAATTGCAGACCTTGAGCAAACTTATACACCTGTGCCTACCCTAGATACACCTGTGGAAGATCTAGTGAAACATGAGCCTCATACTACCTTTCCTACTCTTGCTGAAACCTCAAAAAGTCATCAATCTCTTTTTGCACTACCTATATCCACAAAGGTACTTGAAAAATACAAGCCTCTAGTTTTGCCTCTTATCCTCCAAGCCCTCCCTGTAAATGTTGCAAATAAACTACCCAGATTTAATGGAGAAAACTCAAAAGTCACCGCTAAAGAACACATTCAAAATATTGAGGGTTTACTTGAACTATTTGAAATATAAGAAGATGATATGTGTATTAGAATGTTTTCCTTATCATTACAAGGAAAAATTAAGAGTTGGTTTAAGGACCCTCTAGCTGCAAGCATTAACAAATTTCATCAATTCATTCAAGTTTTCTTAGATAGGTGGGCAGTCATGGGAAATACTCTTCTCATCATAACAGACTACAACCATTTGAAAAGACATCCAGAGGAGACAATACAACAATTTTCATCCAGGTTCAATAAAGTATACCATGCAATACTTGCTAAGATAAAGCCACCCCTAGGGTGGGCTCTCTTGCACTACCCAAATGATTTTGACTCGGAGATGGATTTCCGGATAAGAGAAAAAGACCCTTAAAACCTGGAAGAAATGCAGAATATGGCAATTACTGTGGAATTCAACATACTAGAAAGAGAGGAAAAGTTAGAAGCAATAAAGAAGGACAAAGTAGCTCAAGAGAAACTGGTATCTTTAGAGGTAAAGCTAGAGATGTTGACAGATACAATCAGAAAAATGATGCATATAATTGGCAGGAAAGAGGAAGAGTACAAGGTTGAGGTTGGTGTTGCTTATTCAAAACAACCTATACCCTTTCCTTGGGAAGAACAAACTTTGTCATTATAGGACAAGAATAGCAATCAAAATATGCATATTGAGCAAGATTACAAAGAAGAAGATGTTGAAAGTTGTCAAGTAAGTACTAGATACCTTCCTATATATTGTGCTTCAATACTAAGAGAGCATTACAAGAAAATTGCAAATGGAAACAAGGAGGAATGCTCTAAAGAATCAATTAGGGACAAGATAGATGATGCAAACCCTTTTTGCATATCCAGAGGTCTTTCCCTTAAGCCATTTTGAAATCACAAAATCTGAAGTAGAGAAGGAGTCAAAACCTTTAGGGTCTCTACCTTTATGCTTTGATTCATTTAAGATTATAAAAATAAATTGGTACCTTGAGGATATATCAGTGGAAATTCATGAATTTCATGCCCAAGTTAACTGTCACAAAAATCAAGAAGATTTGGTTGAGGATGAAATCAATCAGGGAATGAAAGTGAACCCACAGGACCTCTCTAAAGGCACAAATGATGATTCATCATCTCTCCTAGGTGAGGCTCAAGAAGACATTCAACCTCAAAATCAGCCTCCACAAGAGAAAGAGGACTGCTGTAGTTATATCCAAAGAAAGAGAAAAATGCCTCCTTTTTTAACTGAAGAGGAGATAGATCAGCTGATAAACATGCAGTTAGCCTCTAATATTTCATATGAACAAAACATTTCTATTTATTTTTCTTCTAATCCTAGCTATCACATAGCAGAAAATGGATTTATAGATCAATTCAAAGAGAAAAAATCTGATAGTCCAATATGTGCGGTTGGTAACATTAATTATATTGATGATTCTCCAAGGTTTGATCAATATGTTGATAATGATGATGTTCTAAAAAAAGAAGCTAACTTTGCAGATTATTCAGCACTTGGTTTTTGGGAGGAAGCTCAGTTTCATCAACTTGAGAAAGGTAACCAACCAATGCATAACAACTATGACAGTGATGAGGAAAGCTTAGAAAATTTGGAAGCAAATGAAGGCTTGAAAATTGATGATCACAAGAAAGTTGCTGCATTTCTTTCTCAAGAATATTTGTTGCCAAGGAGTGCTCCTACTCATCAAAATGGTGGTTTTCACACAGAACTCAGCCCACTTTATCAAAATCCATTAGGTTTGCTAAAGGATAACATTGCAATCTATGATGAGTGTACCAGTTCAGATGATCATGAGGAAGAGGTAGATTTTCTTTCCCAAAGGATTCCCAAGCTCAACCAAGTGGAGGAAGAAGCAGTCATGGATCAAGCTTATTTACCAAATCTTCACATTCAGGTATTTTTTCAAGATCCCTTTGTTGATTTGTTAAAAACATTTGAAGAGGGAGTAAATCATGTCAAGAGCAGTTTGTTGCAAAGTGTAAGAAAAATTTTAGGCACTACAGTTCAAACACAAGTAAGGTGGGAGTGGCCTTTTAATATATTCAGCACCCTCAAAGAGTTTAACCAAGATCCCTCATGCAATCATCTGCTTGATTGGTTGTATTGGAAAAGAGAGTTCATCAACTGAATGTATATCATGTAAAAATTAGATTAGGATAGATAAGGATGAAAATAAGCTCAACCTTTGAGAATCTTTTAGTTATAGATTGTTTTGAAAATGAAAATACAAAAATAGAGAAAAGGTCAAAAAAGAGGGCATATTTGAAATGAGGTACAACCCCATACCCAAAAAAATAGTAATGCTGAAAGTGTGCAAGCCTAAATTCCACTACTTGTGCCAAAAAAGTCTTGTTTAGTCATCTAGCCTTCATGACTGAACATGTTTTCAATTTATTGCCAATAATTTAGTGAAAGAGACCTTGTCAAATCATTCAAACTTGACTTGTCAAAAAGGATAGATTAGGAATGAAAGATACTGGTTCCACATGCTCAAAACTGAACCAAAGAGAAAGATGGGGATGCATCCCAAATGATAAATCACAGCCCTGGTTTTTCTAGTTTTGTTTGTACAAAAATAATGTTTGTGTGTAGCTTGTCCTAATGCCACAAATCATGGTAAGTCAGATTTCCTAATCCTGATTTAAACCATGTTTTCAATTTCATGTCAATAGCTTAGAGAATGAAGTCTATCATACAACTTAATCTTCACAGTCAAATAGTCTAGGTAGAGAATAAAAAGAGTTCAGTAGCCTAATTTGAACTCTTGGAAGTGATAAGAGTAGAAGTAGATAGTTTGTTTTGCTTTCAAAAGAAGAAAATGTCAAGGGTTTGCTAGTCGAAGTGCACCCAAGGAAGAAAAAATGTTATGCAAGTAGGTTGGGTAGGTAGAGATGAAGCTGAGCTAATCATGTTTTTTCAAATTATTTAGATCATAACTTCAAAGAAGCATCAACAAATGAGAAGAAGTAAAAATCTGCCCAATGGATGAGGCATTGGTCTTCATAAAACTAGAGACCTGATGTTCTGGACACCTCCTGAAAAGGAGTTTCCCTCTCCAAGGGGAGCCACTGTTAGTCATCAGTAATTTTTGCTTTTCATAGATGACTAAATCCTTATCCTATATTTCTAGAAACAAAAGTCATGAGTATTGTGAGTTTTAGAAATCTCACCGCCTTCATTATTCTTAAGATAAATTTTCAATATATCCCTACTCTATCATGTCATAGTCAACCTATCACTCATGGACGATCCCTCATGGACTCATGCCTCTCATCTCTGTCCCATTTTCACACCCATAATCTCATTACTCTGTTTGTCCCTTGCCCATGACTCCATTATCCAACTAGGGTTTTTGAGGGTATTTTTCTTGGTTTCATGACCTCCATGGTTAAAAAATTAAAAAGGCTTGTATCCTGATGCTATTACACCTCCTCCTATCCTTAATATACCTTCATAAACACTTCCCATCACTCCTATCCCTCAAACTCATCATTTTTCTACAAAACCTATCCTATTGCTACAATTTGGCACGTTTCGAGACTAGGCCTGTGTTTTTCCCTTTTGGACCCTTTCCCCTCACTCAATTCTTGAAAATCCACTTTCCCCTACTCTATAACATCTATCCCTATCCCCCAAAATTTCCCCAAGAATTTAGACAACCCTTAACCCGTTCATTCCCCTCCCTCTACAAGGCAGTCCTAAATCCCCTACACCAAACCCCAATTTCCTCTTCCAACTAAGCTAGGGTTTGCTACGGGAAGGAGGAATAAGATAAAATGATCCATTTGATAGATCGTATCAGCAAGCATAAGTCCATGCCAAATCATAAACATTATGCCTCCATTATTTTCCAAGAATTCATTCCAAGGGCCAAGTCATTTGCCACACCTAGGGTCAATTTTGTTTAAAAATATGTTTTTGACCAAAAAGAGATTAATTTGGAAAAAGTGAGAGAGGTTTTTTTCCATCATAGGGCCATGAAGAAAAAAATCCTTCAGTTTTTACACAGGTATCATGGTTTGGGAGCAATGTAAAAAATACAGGTGTCACAGATAATTTCTGCACTGCTGGAGTGACATTGGGAAAATGAGGTTTTCTCATAGCTGGAGTGTCCAAATGAATTTCTTAATGGGTAAAAAGACAACTATACTGGAAGAGATTTCCAATGAGCTATAATTAGCTAAATTTTAGGTTGAGGAAGGCATCCAAATGTTGTCTGCACCAGCACTTTTCATTTCTGCACCATCATTCAACACTTTTTGAACAGTCTTGGGAAAATAAACTTTTGGCAGGGAAAATCAACTTCAATCAGGGATAAAATTGTATATTTGGAAATTAGATAGGTTACGATTTCCAACGAGCTATCACGGGCCTAAATATGACATCGGGAAGGTCATTAAAACTTGGCTTTAATTGGACCCTTTTTTGGTGCTGCACAAATAAGTGGCGCTGCGCTAATGCAGAGGCCCCTCAAACAAGGAAAGAAATTTCCCCAAGGCTAAAATTCATCCTCCAAGTTGCATTCAAAGGGCTGCAGAAGAGTTAAAGTTGGTAGGTGGCCTCTCCTCCTTGTCCTCTAAGAAATTTTTCTAATTTGGTGGCTAGAGAAATGATTAAACCCTAGTTTGGAAAGATCTAGGTCCTGATTGCAAAATTACTTATTCTGACCTCCAAGTAAACCATCATCAAATCAGAAAGGTGTGAAAATACGGTAACCAAAATCTGGTTCAAAAAAAACCGTCTATCAAATTCAAGGTAAAACAATCATACACTTGTCTCCATATCACTCATTTGTAAAGGCTGCCATCACCATCATTTCATTTTTATCCTTCAAACCCTAGTTGTGAAAACCCTAGGTCTTAGATGAAAAGTGACCCTCTGTTTTGACCTCCTTGAGCATGAACGGGTAGATGATGAAGAAGAAGTGGAAGATATGGAAACAAAGGAGGGTCATGATGATGAGCATGAAGAAACAGAGGATGATGAAGATGAAAATAGTGAGCAAGACAAGGAAGCATGACAGTGAGAAAAACAGTGACATAGAAGAAGAGGATGACACTGATAAAGAGGACAGTAAGAAACAAAACAACAAGGAATAAGATAGTCATGACAGTCATGAAAAAAATCAACCTCTCAGTGATAATGACAGTAATGATAGTATAGGGGATGAAGAGGAAAATAGTCCTGGTGATGAGCTAAATCAAAGTGAAGAAGATATAGAGGCATACATTGAAGAAAGGGGGAATGAGCATGCTAATGATGAAGGAAATGAAGGTGAGGACAATACAAGAAATGATGAAGGAGCTGATGACAACACCAAGGATCAAAACCATAGTCAAGACACCAAAAAGGCCACCATCACACTTTTTTCATTTACATATCAGAGAGGGTCAAGGCCTATGTTTTCTGCCTCCAAAGGGAAATGTACCCTACCATCCACCTCAACTCAGCCACTTGACAAGGGAAAAACTCAAGAAGGCACTCATTGAAAATAAAGAAATAAAAAGAGGAAAATACCAAGAAGGCCTTAGAGTTTTGGCAAAATCTTCTCAACAAGTCTCTCAAACCCCATGAGGCACACCTCCACCAGTTTTGAGGAAATTTGGACAACTTTTGGTTTTTTGAGAATTGGAGGCCTATTAGTGCAGTGCCATTGGTGCTACGCTAATATATAGAGCATCCTCAAAAGGAAAACTCAGTATTTTTGGATTTCTCATCACTAGTGCACTATGCTCACAAAATTTTAGAGCAATTGGAGCAGTTTTGATCCCTCAAAATGTAAAAAAACACCTAAATTTTCACCATTCTACCTCCTTTTTAGGCCTAGCGCTGCAATAATAAGCAATGTTGGGATTTTTACATTTTGGACAGGTTATAGAGGCTGGATTATAACAAAAAGAGTATTTTTGGAAATTAGACTCATAAGGCTTTCCAACGAGCCATCACGGAAGAAAATTCGACATCGGGAAGGGGTCCAAAACTTGGTTGCAAAAGTACCTATTTTTGGCGCTGCGCAAATGGACTGTGTAGTGCAGTGTTGTGATTTTGGCATTTTGGATAGGCTACAGGATCTGGATCAGGAAACTATAAGAATTTTTGGAAAGTATACTCATGAAGCTTTCCAACGAGTTGTCACGGAGAAAAATCCGACATCGGTAAGTGGTCCAAAATTTGGCTACAACAGAGCTTATTTTTTGCTGGAGGTGGCGTTGTGCTAATAGAAGTTTTGGGAAATTAACTTTGTGAATAGGTTACAGGGGCCAAATCAGAAAAAAAAGGCATATATAGAAAAAGGACTTCGCAATATTTCCAATGTGCCATCACGGAGCAAAATCCGACATCGGGAAGGGGTCCAAAACTTGGTTGAAAAAGTACCTATTTTTGGCGCTGCGCAAATGGACTGTTTAGTGTGTTTTGGACCAAAAGTCAACAAAACACACTCATTTATTGCAAAATTATATTTTAGTGTTTTTGGAGGAAAATCACTCTAGAATTACGTGCAAGAAGTTATTTTAGCATTTATTTCATGAGATATTTTGTGCCTTGGGCCTTGCATGGTCTCTTAGGCATAAATGACATTTATGGGCGATTTTGACTTTTTCCAACCCTATCTAGGGTTTTTTCCCTCAGTTGATGAGTTAAATAGAGCATGAGGGCTTCATTTTAAATGTTGGAATTTTATGATCCTTTAGAGAAATACACGGTTTTTATGAGCTTGGAGAAGAAACTGGTGTTGTGGAGTTTATGAATGGCTTGCTTGGACTGATGATGGAGAAGCTTGTTTGCAGGATCCCTAAGCTTGGATAATGGTGATGTATTATTAATTTGTTCATGTTTTCTTGTTATCATTATGTTTCATCCTTCTTTGTTGCAGTAGAAAATAAAATTATAGGTTGAGAAATTCTCTTTGAAGCATCTTAGTCCTCCTGCCTTCTATTGCCTTGATGTTTTCCTCTGTTGGGTCAGCTTAAGGAATTCTTAACTGCTCCTTAGGCCCACCTAAACTTGTTTGTTTCATTAATGGATTAGTATGCTATTTTAAAAATATGTTTCATGGTAAGCCCTGCTTATTTAATGCTATCTAAACTCTGTCTTGAAACCTCTCTTTGAAGTACTGCTTGCTAGGTTAAGTCAAAGAGGTCTTGTTTTGATCTTGCCCTTTGTCCATGCCTATAAGTTTGCCTCAAAGTTATTTATAGCTTGATTTATGATGTTTAGGAGTTCCCTCTTCATGAATTAAAGTTAGTTGTGATCTTAAATTTTTTCTAAAGCTTGAAGGTGAAATCAATAGAAGTTAAATGAGTTTCTCGCCTTCTATATTTCATTGAAATTGTTTGTCTTGAATGGTTATTGGTTTAAGTATTTTCATTGAGCTTAATGGTTTTCCCTACCTCATGAGTTATATATTTTGCTTATCAGTATTTAAGACCTCCTTGTTATAGGTATTTGACAAAGGATTCTTGATTTCCCTTTGCCCTACCTTATTCACCAACTTGATGTCCATCCCACTTCACACGTAACCTTAAGGATCCATTAACCTTGCTAGATTGGCCCTGTAATGCACTCTGATTTATTATTGAGATACCCATGACTTTAATTGACTCCATAGCCCAATGATTTAAAGACCTCTCACTCCACCTATTCTACCTTTTCAACTTACCCAACCAAAACAAACAACAAACCCTACACTTAACAACTAGCCTAAAAATCAAAACCCTAAAAATAAACAAGTTCAAATCCTTTGCAAACAATAGAGAGAGCCCTCTCTGAGTCCAAGAAGGCTAGTTCCTAGGACTCCAAAGACTGGTATGATGTTACCTTATGCATTTGGTCTACCAATCTACCAAATCACGGGACCCTAACCTAGCCGAAAGGAAAATTTGCATACATGAAGGTGCCCCAAGGAGTTGTAAATGATGTTTTCTTATTATCTTCTTTCTCAATTGAAATCTAGTTATAACCAGAAAAGCCATCGATCATCGATAACCTGTATGATCCCATCACCTTATGTAGGATGTGATCGATTTTTGGGAGTGGATAGTTGTCCTTCAAATATGTTTTATTCAGATTTCATTAATCTATACACATCCTTATCTCTCCATTTTTCTTCCTCACGGGAATAAGATTTTCCACCCAATCAGAGTACGTTAATGGGACTACTATTTTCTCCTGCAACAATTTTTTGACTTCCTTTTCTATTGATGGAAACAAAAAAGGGTTAATCTGTCTCAACTTATGTTTATAAGATTTTACCCCTGGTTTTAAAGGAATATTTCGCTGAATAATACTAGTGTCATATGTTTTCAGACCTTCATATGACCAGGAAAAAACATCAACAAACTTATTAAAAAGATTTACATACCCTTGTTTAAAATTATCTACGACATATTTAGCTAACCTCACCATCTTTGGTTGCTGTTGTGTTCCCATATCAAAATCTTCAAGGCCATCTTCTAAGTCTATCTTTTTCGGATTGACTAAAAAATCATTCGAATTGAAAATTCACTCCAACGGTACTAAGCCTCTTGGTATGACATTGTCCTAAAGATGTAATATTTATTGATTTCCTATAGAGTCTTTAAAAGACAATCCCCCTTTCTTATTTTCTTCATTTTCTCCTTCCTGATCAATTTCCAAATCAGAAAACTCACCAATAATTCCTAGAAAATATTTAATTTTCTCTTCATCCTCGAACACCTTCCAATGCTTAATATTATCTGGAATAGATTTCCTGTGTATAATTTCAAGTTCATACTCCAGTATAGGATTTAAGGGAGGCTTGAAATTACTTGTTGAAATTTCTAGAGAATCAATGAGTCTGGTTCCTTCTAGGAACAAATTGTATGTTAAAAGCAACAAATACATTTTCTATCAAATCCAAAACTTCATTTTTGTAAATTTTCAGGCTCGGATGCCTTTCTTGACAGTTATTCTTGATTTGTTTAACTAGAACTCTGAATATCTGAAAAAAAAGACACATTGAATTCCTAAATGCTTAGAAATTTGGAGTCCAAGAATTAATTCTTCATACTCTGTAATATTATTTGTGGAGTCAAATTATAATTTATAAGAAAAATGCATGAACTAACCTTTTTGAGAAATCAAGAGTACTCTTGCTCCACTGTCATCCTTTGAATAGGCACCATAAAAATATAATTTCCAAACTCCACTGACTATTTGCTCCTTATCCTCTATTGCCAAAGGGAGCTGCTATTAGAGAACTTTTGAGGTCTAAAATGGGCCTCCTAAGAAAATGTACAATTAAAATAAAATTTATAAGAACTAATAGGATTCAAGATGATGGTGCCAACCATGGGGGATGATTCACCATTTTTGGGGTAAAAAAGTAAAAATATTAAAAAATAATAAAATAATACAACTACTTTTTCATCTTGTTTTTTCAACCTATCTCCCTAAGGTTGTTGGGCCTCAAAATAGTCCCTATTCTCACTCCATTATTCACCAATACCTTCACATTACTTCTATATTACCTTCATGTCACCTTCATTCCACCTCCACATCATTACATTTACCTCATCATTGGGTTATAACTATGCTTTTCCAAAGTTTATTAATTCTTAACATTTTTAAGTGGATTTGTGGTTAAACTTCAGAAAATAATATGATTATACTTATACCTAACAATTAGAATGAGTTTGTTGACATGTGTAGGTACAAAATAAGCTTCCTAGGCACCCTTATGTGGCACTATATGTTCAAATTCTAATTTTAGGAGATCATGGCCCTCATGGAGGAGATCATGGACCTCATGGAGAAGATCATGGAGGATAGGGTTATGTGTCACCATTGGTTGAGAAATATGTGGGTGAAAGGAGGGAATAGTGGATTTACATTTATGAGTTTTTTATCATAGCTTTTGTATAAATAGGAGTGTTATATCCTTCATTAGTAGTCTTAATCTTGATTTGTAATCTTAGTATCTTATAGGTTGGTAGTGAGAAGTTAGATTGGAGAATCAATGTAATGGTTGCAATTGAAATTTGCAATTGATAATGAATAAGACAGAGCTTCTTTGATCCTCTACATTTGACTTTTCTTTTTGTGTGCTTGTGAATCCTTCGAAGGATCCCCATTGCCTAGTAAGTACACTTTTATTTTAGTAGGCTTTTATTTTATGTTTTTTTGTGAATTTCATTAGATTAAATTATTAGGTTCATATGTTTGGAATATTAACGAATGACCTTTCATAAGAAAGTAATAATGTTTCCTTCAATGAATCTGATTTTTTATTTAATGTTTGATTTCATTAGTTTAAGTTTTTGATTTATATGCTTGAGATATAAACGAATGGTCTCTTGTAAGAGAGCTTTAACATTTCATGCAATCAATCAGAATTAGATTTAAGTGCTTTAATTTCATTAGTTTAAATAGTTTGTTGATTAAGATGATTAGAAATATTAATGAACAGTCTCCTGTAAGGGAGCCTTAATATTTCTTACATTTATCACAATTTCTTTAGATTTCATTTTGATTAAATAGCTAAATAGGTGTTGGAGATCCTAATGAACAACCTCCTGTAAGGGAGCTTTGGCATTTCTTCACCTAGCTTAGTTTATTTTGTCTCTAAGTCCATATATTTTGGATGATCCTCGAAGTTTACTTACCCAGATTGATAGTAAATGAAACTCTAATTTGCATCTGCATTTTAGAACAAACATTTTGTCGCCGTTGCTGGGGAGGATGATTTAGAGATAGAATTAGGAAGGCATTTTTATTGCAATTTCTTTTTATGGACTAACTTGTGAAACCCGGTGATAGCAGGATCTTCATAAAAAAGTTTAAGTTGAGATTTTTCATTTTTCTTTTCATACTTAGTTTCAAATTCAGTTTTTAAACCCCCCATTTCTTACTAATTCATCTACGGATGAGAAATTTGAATATGTTAAACATGTATTCTTGGAGAGCAAGGATAATACCAAAGAATGGTTTCAAAAGAACCTTGTTGGCAATATGATGCTGAGTGTTGTCCTTGATTGCAACCCACTTGATGAATATGATGGCAACCTACTTGATGAAGTTGTCCCTGATGAAATATGTCTTGATGAACTTGTTAAATGATGTAAATCTGATGTATCTACAATGAGTACAGAAGGTAATGATGGAAGGAATGTCAGTATGTGCCAGAACATGATGAAAAGAGTATGTCTCAAGGCATACGCGGATTTGTCTAGACAAATTAGCGTATGCACGCGGGAAATAACGTACCAAGTCACGTATGGGAAAAAGCGCTCTAAATATGTAAAACCAGGGGTAACCACCATGGTATTGACCCATTGTATTGAGTAATGATTTGTCTATGTGACCCCATCCAGGAATACCATCGAAAGTAATGTGGTTTTGGCTCATGGTATTGATAAAGGGTAAACCTATATAAGGAGAAGGGAAAATTATCAGGCAAAGGGGATTAAGAAGTCCTAGGCTTGAATGAATACTTCTCTCTGAAGTATATCTGAATGGAAAGGGTTACAGTTGAATGATAGATCTGAATGTATGATGCACCAATGAAGAAAATGATGAAGAAGGGAATCTAGATCTGAAATGTATTTGTATCTTCTAGATCTATTTATGGAATGATTAGATCTGAGATGAGGCGAACATCTGTCTGAAGTAAAGGGTTAAATCTGTGTGATGTATCTGTTCTGAAGAATTGCAATGACCTAAATGTCTGAAGAAATATACGCTAGTTCGCTGCAGAGGAAGCGCGTATATACGCGGGTTTGCTGAAGAGAAAGCACGTATGGGAAGTAAAATTAGCTCTGTAATATATATAGATGTATACGCGGGTTTGTATACATGAAGGCGCATATATACGCCGGATCAGTGAAAGGAAAGCGCGTATGAAGAACTAGGGTTTGCTGAAGCTTGAAGTATGAAAAGTCTGATCTGTTCTGCTGTGTTGCTGCTATCTGTTAATGATGTTTTGATGAAGTTATAAGTATCAGGTTGTTGTATGATTGAGCTTAAACGTGTGGAGTGGGTCCAGTCTGAAAATATGATGAAAAGAGGCCTGCAAGTTGTGCTCTAAAGGAAGCTTTTGGATCCAGTGTGAAAATTGATGAAACGTGGTCCATGGTGGTGCTGAGGGTTGTAGCCTTCAGTCAAGGGGTTGTAGCTCCCTTCCAGGTGAGGCTGGTAAATGAGATCAGGGGGTCGTAGCTCCCTTCCAGGAGAGGCTGGTAAACGAGAGCAGGGGGTTTGCTCCTTCTCAGAGAGGTCAAAACTAGCGTAGGTGGGTGCCTCGCGTACCTGCATGAGTCCGCGCCGCACACAAGTCAGAAGATGCTTTTTTATAATAAAATATTGAAGGTCGAGAACGACACAGCGGGTTTCTCCGACTCTGGGTTTCCACCAACCTCGGTGTTCATGTGTGTTGCTTATGTGTGATGATTTGTTCTGTTCTTACTGCACATGTTTACTGTTTATTGAACATCTAATGAATGAATGATGGAATGATATAAGTGAAGAATTATCTGCATAATAAGATCTCTGGACATACGCATGTTTTATTAAGGGGATCCGCGTGTATACACGAGTTGGCTTCAGGAAAGTAGCGTATGGGTTTTGAAATAAGAAAAAGTAAAATTTTTTAGTAAGTCCTGAATACTGATTCACCCCCCCCCCCCCCTCTGAGTATTTTTCCCAACAATTGGTTTCAGAGCAGGTCCTTCTGCTGAAGCTTGATCGCTTGAAGGAGATCCGTCGCAATGGGAAGTCATGAAGGAGTAATGTCTATAAGGCCACCTCTATTCAATGGAGATAATATTTTATTCTGGAAGATACGAAAAAAAGAATATCTGCAGAGTCTTGGTGCAGAAGTATGGGCAATCGTGGAAGAAGGTTATCAATATCCGGCAAGTATTCCTACTGATGCAGCAGAAAGGAAGAAGTATGAAATCAATGCCAAAGCAGTCAATGTCTTGTTAGGAAGCATGTCTGAACTAGAATTTGCTAAAGTGATGCAGCTAAATTCAAGAAAGAAATATGGGACAAAATCATCCTAAGCTATGAAGGAGATACAAAGGTAAAAAGTGCCAAAATCCAAACCCTCAGAATTGAATATGAAAATTTGAAGATGCATAGTGATGAGAGTATTGCAGTTTTCTTTTTACGTCTAGATGATATTGTGAATCATATGAGAAGTTTGGGTGAAACCATAACTGATACTACTCTGGTTGAAAAAGTCTTAAGATCTTTGACTTCAAAATTTGAGTCAAAAGTAGCAGCTATTGAAGAAAGGCAAGATCTGCAAACTCTTACTATTGTTCAATTGCATGGTATCCTAACTGTTTATGAAATGAGACAAGGAGGTCCCTCCCAAATTAAAGAAGCTGCTTTTAAGGCATGTGCAAAAGGAAAAGAAAATAAAGATGTCAAGGAATCAAATTATATATCAGAAGAAGAAGAAGCAAATTTTGTGAGAAAACTCCAACTCGGAACTGGAAGATTCAAAGGTAAGCTCCCCTTCAAATGTTTTGGTTGTGGAAGAGTTGGTCATTATGCTGCTAAATGTCCTTATAGAGAAAATCATGATAAAGAGAAACAATTTGCAAAGGGAAAGATTTATTATGCAAATGAAGATGATACGTCAAGTGAAGATGAAGAAGATTCTGACCAAGATCTGAAAGTGCTCATGGCAAAGAAGCAAAAGAAGAAGGCTACTCAAAGAAAGGAGATATCTCAGAAAACATGTGCAACAGAAAATGAAGAAGAGGAAACAAGAATTGATCGTTGTTCTTGTATCTCACTTACCTGTACATGCAATGATGAAGACAGTGAAAGAAGTGTTATGGATCTAGAAGAAGCCCTCAAGAATAAAGTTGAAGAACAACAAAGAGCATCTAATAAGCAAGAAGTTATCTACAATGAGATGATTTCAAAAATGAAGGGACAGATAGAAATACATCAAAGAATGTAGGATGAAGTAACCAATTGAAGTAAAAGCCTTGAAGCTGAAATCATCTCTCTCAAAGAAAATCTGGAAAAATCAAATAAGAAAAATGAAGAACTTGAAGCAAAAATCATCTCTGTCAAAGAAGAATTGTATAAGGAGAATGAAGAACTTCTACAAGCATTTGAAGAACAAGAAAATGGGCTGAAAGAAGAAATATTGAAACTGAATGATCAAGTAGAAGAAGGAAAAAGGATCGAAGAAAGTATGAAGAAGAAATGCCAAAGCTTGGAGGTTGAGGTAAACATTCTCAAAGGAAAATTAGAAGAAAAAGAAAAACTCTTGAGGTATCAAGATAGTACTAAGATTCTGGACAATATTCTTAGTAGTCAAAGGTATCCTTCTATTAAACTTGGTCTGGGTTTTCATGAAACGGTCAAAGGAGAATCTAGTTCACAAGGAGGTGCTAAAGAATCAAAGGACATCAATGCAAAATCTGAAGTGTTGAAAGAAACAAAAGGTCAACTGAAAATCATGAATTCTCAAAGGAAATAATTCAATAATGTTGAATGCTTTAAATGCCATAGTCATGGACATGTTGCAGCCAATTGCAGAAGCAGATTGTTTCAGCCACAAACAAACAGATCCTACATAGAAAGGTACTCTGGTTTCTTCAAGGGATATTGTTTTTCTTGTAACAAGTATGGACATAAAGCAACTGATTGCAAAAGAAGGAAGATTAGAAATACTCATTATGATTCTTATGCTTATTTCTCTGGACACATGAGGTGTTATTCTTGTAACAAGTATGGACATGTAGAAAAGGAATTCAGGTTGAACAGATCTGAGAAAGTGGACAATTTTCAGCACACAATTAGAAAGTTCAAGCAAATTTGGAAAAAGACGGAGGACCGGTCAGAAACGTAGGGAATATTGATCCTACTGCAGTCATCAGCTTCTGAAGTTTACTTCTCTTAATGACTGCAGAAGTGATTTGAGATACATTATAGGGATTTGTAATGTATCGTCACAGGGGGAGCGATGTATGATGATTCTCATGATTGTTTTGGTTATTCTAGTTATGATTATTTCTGACAGAGCATCTGATGTGAAGAAAACAGGTACAGGAGGTACAAATTCAGGGGGAGATGGAGGAATGTGAAATTTTTCTATAATTCACTTTCCATACGCGGGTTCAGTGAACTAAAGCCGTGTATAGACGCGAGTTCCAGCAGACACAGTCGCGTATGCATTGATGATAAGAGATTTGGGATGACAGCTGAAGATCAGGAGCAGAGGTTCAGGGGGAGCATCAGTCTGAGTATTAATGATTGTATTATTAGCACTGTTTCTGTTTATTTCTCAATGATGATGAAATGATACATGATTTCTTATGTTGAAGATTATGGATGAGATGGAAGTTTTATGATTCAGAGATTAGGACAGATCATGCAGAGATTGTTGCTGATAAATTGCTGTTGAAAGAGCTTTAGGTTGCACAAGCTAAGAAGGAGCCTTGGTCATATGGAAATGATACTTGGAAGCACATTTTTAGGGGGAGCATTAGCCTTGCTGAGAATAATGCATTGTTGGCATTATGATGGTTCTGCAATATGATCTCTCTCTTGAGGTCTTTCTGGTTTTGGTCATAAAAAGTCATACTTGTAAATTGATAAAAAAAGGTCGTGTTGAGACCCATGATGTAAAATTGTAATATTCAGTCATGTAAGGACTTGTCAAAATTTGTAAACCCACTTGGTTGGGTAGCTGAGTCAAATTTGTAAACCCACTTGGTTGGGTAGTTGAGTTGAGATGTGTAAACCCACTTGGTTGGGTATTTGAGTCTCATATGTAAATCCACTTGGATGGATCTATGATGTAAGTATGAGTCATTGGTGATAGGAAGGTCATAGAGTCATGTACTTCATTGAAAAATATGTTTGTAGGTTCAGCATGAACTCAGGGGGAGCATGGTCACTTCAGTGTACATCAGATCTGCAGAACGCTTCCTTCTACAAGAGGAGAAAAACCTTGTGTTGGTTTTGGTCCGCCCTTTGCCCTTGATGTCAAAGGGGGAGAGTGACATGGTGTTTGAATAAAGAGAAAGAATGGTGTCAAGAGTGACATGGTGTCTTTGTATTCTTAATGTATCTATCTGTTGTGGTGATCAAACACCATTGTGGTTGCCATCAAGTCCAAAGGGGGAGATTATTGGAAATATGATGCTAAGTGTTGTCCTTGATGGCAACCCACTTGATGAAGATGATGGCAACACTTGAAGAAGATAATGGCAACCTACTTGATGAAGATTGTCCTTGATGGAATGTGTCTTGATGAACTTGTTAAATGATGTAAATCTGATGTATCTACAATGAGTACAGAAGGTAATGATGGAAGGAATGTCAGTATGTGCCAAAACATGATGAAAAGAGTATGTCTCAAGGCATACGCGGATTTGTCTAGAAAAAGTAGTGTATGCACGCGGGAAATAATGTACCAAGTCGCGTATGGGAAAAAGCACTCTAAATATGTAAAACCAGGGGTAACCACCATGGTATTGACCCATTGTATTGAGTAATGATTCGTCTATGTGACCCCGTCCAGGAATACCATCGAAAGTAGTGTGGTTTTGGCTCATGGTATTGATAAAGGGTAAACCTATATAAGGAGAATAAATTCATTGTGCAAAGGGGAGCAAGAAGTCTGAGCTTGAATGAATACTTCTCTCTGAAGTATATCTGAATGGAAAGGGTTACAGTTGAATGATAGATCTGAATGTATGATGCACTAATGAAGAAAATGATGAAGAAGGGAATCTAGATTTGAAATGTATTTGTATCTTCTAGATCTGTTTATGGAATGATTAGATCTGAGATGAGGCGAACATATATCTGAAGTAAAGGGTTAAATCTGTGTGATGTATCTGTTCTGAAGAATTGAAATGACCTAAATGTCTGAAGAAATATACGCTAGTTCGCTGTAGAGGAAGCACGTATATACGCGGGTTTGCTGAAGAGAAAGCGCGTATGGGAAGTAAAATTAGCTCTGTAATATATACAGATGTATACGCGGGTTTGTATACATGAAGGCGCGTATATACGCCGGATTAGTGAAAGGAAAGCGCGTATGAAGAACTAGGGTTTGCTGAAGCTTGAAGTATGAAAAGTCTGATCTGTTCTGCTGTGTTGCTGCTATCTGTTAATGATGTTTTGATGAAGTTATAAGTATCAGGTTGTTGTATGATTGAGCTTAAACGTGTGGAGTGGGTCCAGTCTGAAAATATGATGAAAAGAGGCCTGCAAGTTGTGCTCTAAAGGAAGCTTTTGGATCCAGTGTGAAAATTGATGAAACGTGGTCCATGGTGGTGTTGAGGGTTGTAGCCTTCGCCGTGGGTTGTGCTCTCCTTCTGTGTGAGGTCAGAACGAGAGTGGGGTCGTAGCCTCCTTCCAGGAGAGGCTGGTAAACGAGAGCAGGGGGTAGTAGCTCCGTTCCAGGAGAGGCTGGTAAATGAGAGAAGGTTGTAGCCTTCTGCAAGTGGGTGCCTGCGTGCTGGTATGAGTCTGCGCCAGTACATGGTTGTACGACGTTTTCTTTATAATAAAATATTGAAGACTGAGACAACGGCAGCGGTGGTTTTCTCCCGACTTGGGTTTCCACCTAAAATCCTGGTGTTCATGTGTGTTGCTTATGTGTGATGGTTTATTCTGTTATTACTGCACATGCTTACTATTTATTGAACATCTAACGAATGAATGATGGAATGATATAAGTGAAGAATTATCTGCATAATAAGATTGTTGGACATACGCATGTTTTATTAAGTATATCCGCGTGTATACGCGAGTTGGCTTCAAGAAAGTCGCGTATGTGTTTTGAAGTAAGAAAAAAGTAAAAAAATTTGAGTAAGTCCTAAATACTGATTCACCCCCCCCCCCCTCTCATTATTTTTCCCAACAAACCTTGCACCAAATGCAAGGATCAAACAGGTTACTGACATCCTTGCAAACAATCAGGTAAAATTTTTAAATCTTGATGTGAGCATTTTCAAATTCTTAATCCGTAGGTGGCTTCATTGGAAGCATTATTTTACCTAGGAAATAAAAAAATCTTTCAAGCAAGTTAGATAGAATAAATTAGGAAAATAAAACGAGATCTCATAGAATTTTCTTTTAGTCTTGTTTAAAAATAAAAATAAAAATAAATAAATAAATAATTTTTTTTTGAATAAATTCAGTGGCACAGTAAGACCTGCTTCATCATCACATTTCTATATCTTGTTTCTGTATCACGGGTAAGCTAGGAGCTTGATTATCAGAAGGCTTTCTCCTCTAAGAGTCTAAATTCCCCCGTGACATTGCAGAAAGAGTATAGACAATGCGAGGTTTTGTCGCAAATCTTGATTGTGTTTATTATCCATCCACACTAACCTGCATAAATAAAAACAAATCAAGAGATTAGTATGCTCTCTTCTTGCGCTTTGTGCGATCAGGAAGATCAGAAAATCGACTGATTTATTTCAAATAAGAATAATCTCGCTGGAAAATTAATCTGCGCATTCTATCGATTATAAGAAATTTGCAAGCTTCCAATATCAATCTGCTGCAAAAATTTAATTTTCTGTTCAAACTAAATTCGCAGCATATTGAAAAAAATAAATGGCATTATTAATGCACATATGATTTTTTGATTTTGCAATTTTTTTATCACATTCTCTAGTTCTGGCTTCTCTATTTAAATATAATGTTCCTGCGCCATAATTTGCTCCTGTATCGAGATAACCATTACCCCTAGAAAGTTAAAAAAAACAAAACTTGAATTGTGTGAATTGAAGAATCTGCATTTCGATCTTATTTGAATTGGACAATATAAGATAGAATATATTGAATTTGAAACTCTTACATTAGGGAACATGCAGCCTACACTATAAGGCATCAAATTCTTTGACATTCAAGAGAATGAGATAATAATTGAACCTATTCTTAAATCGGCTAGAAACCCGAATATCATTATAGCAGTAAAAGCATTTGGTGTAAGGGAAACTATAAAATTAATGGATTTGCACATTTTCACTTTTCCACGGGTTATTTTGAAGCCTTTTGTGCATGCTTTGGTAAGATTTTAGTGTCCCTTATGAAGAAGCCATATGTTGACTTTGGACTAAAACTAGGAGAACTAGTTTGGCTTCATGCCAGCGCATTGCATTTCTTTAAAAAGTTAGAAAGCTTCGTTGTCAAACCCATGCTGCATATACCCTGTAATCATGGCCGTCCATAAAACTACATCTCATAACTGGATTATCAAACATTTCGCATGCATCAAAAATCTGTCCAACCTCAGGATTGTGAGCTGGAAGATATTAGCAACAATTTATTACTAAAATGAGTAATGCAAATCTCAGATGCTCAAGTGAATCAAACCATGCATCAAAGTCATCCTCTGAAACATTTGGGACATTCATATGTGATGACGTACTTGATCCGGGAGGTAATAAACCTGCAACTACAAATTTTCATCATGAATATTCTTCACATTAACCTCCTTCAGCCGATATTAACTGTTTCACCAAGAAAGCCACCACAGTTTTCTCCGGCATCTGTTCAAAGAATGACAGATGAACCCATAATTATCGATTTATTTTGATATATGAGCCCAACAAAAATTGGTCAAAAGGATATCACTACAGATGTGGGATCTCACTAATTTGCGGAAAATGCTATTCTTGTTAAATTCAGTGTCAGACATTGACGGAATGACATTTATTTGGAGATTATGAGTTCGATTTTGTGCTAATTTTATATATTTAATTATTCAACCATTATCCAAATATGCAATCCAGTTATGAGATCCAATTATTGAGCCTTATTTGGAGCGATTTGATGATTATGATGGAAATTTAAACGTGAATATGAGCGGCTGGTTGTTATGCATTCTGCAATAGTCAGTGGAAAAGGTTGAAGCAAAACTCATGATATATCGCAATCCCAATCTCACCCTGCACTCTAGTGATTGTTTGTTTGCAACATGGAGGCAAGGGAGAGCGGGTTCTTCGACGACCAGACTACTTTCTTCAACCCCGCTGGTGGATCAAGTATTGCTGGGTTCGAAGAGGATAATACTTATGGAGCCGGTACAGGTAATGCCTACGATTCCTACCGAGGCCAGCGAAACGGTAATGGTTATGTCTTCGGCTCATAATTGTGGGAGTTTTCTTTCAATACCGAGTAACATCACCTGTTAATGATGCATATCCACTTTGGCTGGTCTCCTTGATATGTGAGGTATGGTTTGCCGTGTCATGGATTCTTGACCAGTTTCCTAAATGGATGCCCATTAACCGAGAAACTTATCTTGACAGGATTTCTTTGAGGTTTGACAAAGAAGGAGAGCCATCTAAATTGGCTAATGCTATGTTATAGCGCAGGTATCACTATGGGGAATACCGCCTCAATATCAGTCCTGAGATTTTGTGGAAAGCTAGAGAGAATTGAGGATGATGGGTTTAGAGCTATAATTAATCAGGGCGAGTTCTGTGGAGAGGAGTTTTTGACATGGTGCATTGAAAATGCCGCAATGAGATCAAACTCGAAGAAAAATCTCGTTAGAAGGATAGGTCAAAGGGCACTTTCAAGCAGAATAGTCAAATGCACCACTAATGTTGAAGCCTTCACTCTTGAAGCCACAGATCTAGAATATGTCACCAATAACTTCATTCGTAGTATGAGGAATCCACGAGTTCAAGGAGAAATAAGATATCAATCCCCATACTGGAGATCATGGGCAGCTAGAAGAATACAGACCACTTGGAAATATAGGCAAAGAAAGCTTGGCAGGTCTGTTAATATGAAGGATGAGATGCAGTGAAAATAGAATGTCAAATGAATATTTGTTGTGTTAATCCTGAAGCATAAAGTTTGAAAATGGGATACCTGGTTTTGTACAATTTAAATGCCCATAATGACATAGTTTGAAGCATTTTTATTTGTTCATTTTTTAAAGCTGAGTATGGAGGTTTAAGAACTTTTTTAACCGCCTTGAAGGCCACTTTGGGCCCTGAGGCATGTGTGCTCTCATTGGAAGAATATTTTGGGGCTGTGTGCCCAATTTAGAAGGTTTCAGTGTAGCAGGTTGCAGGACTAATGGAAGAAGTCATGCTATCAAAGGGACTTTTAAGACTGGATGTTTCACCAAAAATACTTCATTCGTAGAAAAGGGTCATGTTTGAGGGCAATTTTTTTTTTTTTTAAATAGACACTACAACATTTTTTGAAAATCATTCACTATTGTCATTCTCAAAATGCCCTTTCATTGCTGATATTTTTACTCCTTCACTTGAAGGATACTTCGAAGTCTTCCTAGGAAATCTTACACAGATTTGATATTTCATTGATTTGAAAACATATAATGGAACATTTGGAAGATTAATTTAAAGAAAATTTGGTGGATTATTTAAATGCTGATTAACTTGCTTAGAGTTGGAAACTTCATATTGTTGTATTCTTTATAACATACTAATTTGCAGGACACAACAAATCTATAATGCCGAGCTCTTTTCCATGCACATGTGTTATCTGACACAAACAGGGATTAAATTTACTTTTCATGGTTATTTCTTTAAGAATGGATTGATACTAATATCATGAATTGAGTTAATTTCAACACTTTGATTTTTCTTAATCTGTTTTATTTGGTACGAAATTTTTGCGTAAGAATCATGAAGGAAATGGCCATTTCTTCTTGAAAACACTTATGTTTTCTTTATACCAAGTTTTTTTTCGCAGGTGATAGGTTAATCAAGTGATCAGTAAGGATATTACATTGTGACGACAATTGGTCTTCCAAAGACAAATTTCATGAGAAACTCTAAAGAACCAGTCCATGATCATAACCGAAATTTCCAGAAAATTACAAGTTCTTGCAACTTACTGTAATAGCTTAATGGTTTGACATGTTGCATGACAGATTAGAAAAATTCAAAGAGTCGGGGTTTGTTCCTAAATGTACAAGGATGGTGAAATACCTATCCAAACTTGAATTCGACGTCTACAGGTGGCTGGTCAATGCTGGTCAAACTCAGCTATTTTAGTAGGCAGTCCAGAATTAAGGAGCAGATTTGCTATATTTGAGAGTTTGCATGCCATAATTCATTTTTTTTTCCAGCAAGAGTCATTTCCATTTTCCATTACCACATACACTTCATTACATTTTCTTCAATCTTAACCCACCGATAAAACCAACAAATCTCATCTACAAGCTTTTTGGTCCACTTTACATATTCATTGTTAGTTTCCTTTTTCATACACTTGCAAATAAAACCTTCCTTCCATACACCATTGACTCCATAGTCCTTGAGTCTAAATATTTTTATTAAAACACCCTGAAGCTTGCATGCCTTAAGAGCAAGCTATCATGCCGATAAACAAAGGGAATACATCAATGTCCCTTTTTCATCGGATCTTCTAAGTTTTCAACAACAAAAAATTCATTCATAATTAGAAAGATGTGTTCGGGGCATCTTGACTCTCATCCTCATTAAAAATGGGAGCTCTCGTGTTGACTAGTGGCATCCATTAATGGCCACTAACTTAACAATTTCTTGTTATGTTCGACACCGAAACATTTATTCACATGACAAGAATTGTGCCAATGATCGTAGAAGACTTGAAGACCAATCATTTTGTAGCAGAGGAGGTAGAATTACTTTCATTACTTTTCAGTTTTTGATGTAAATGACTTGAGGACAAGTCAATAAATAAGGCTGGGGGGGGGGAAGTGTAAATTCATAATTTTGTATACCTTCCAAGCCTTATACATTTTTAGACGCATTCAGCAGTAGATTCCGAACATTCAGTAGAAGATCTAGCAGCAGATTTAGCAGCAGATGCAACAACAATAAAAGGTTCACTTTTTCGATTTCATCCACCATTTTCACAACCAAGTAAAGAAGACTATGAAAAGAATTTTTCAGCCACACGTGCGCAACTCTCATCCATTTTTGAAAGGGTAAGTTAAGGTATGATATTTTCTAACTTTTAACCATTTAATTCCTTGAAAAGTTAGAATGATAATTTTTGGAAAAACTTCACTTTCTTTCGTCATTTTGTCAAATTGCCAAAACCATCAGTTGAGGGGGGAAATACATTCACATTCATATGTTTCCACATTCATATAACATTCAAAAAATTCATATCACATTCAAAGCTCACATACTTTCAAAATATATTTACTATTACATCATCATGAGCATATAAATGGATTTTCAAAAAGTACTTAAAAGATAATTGGATGCCAACACAATCATGGTTGTCACACAAGAACCAACCATGATGCATTCCAACAAAAATACTCTGCAATAAAAATCACATTATCAATATGCAAAGATCATACATTAAAATTGAATGCAACAAACAAAATATGGTTGAAACACAAGAACCAACCAAGTTGCAATTCATCAAAAACACTTTGCAAAAGTTAAGTAAATGATATCATGCAGAGTTTAAGCCAAAGCTCAAGTATCAAAAAATAATGTAATAGATTGCATGAGGACATGCAATACCTTCAGTTTGGGGGTATGTTGGGCCTCAAAATAGTCCCTATTCTCACTCCATTATTCACCAATACCTTTACATTACTTCCATATTACCTTCATGTCACCTTCATTCCACCTCCACATCATTACATTTACCTCATCATTGGGTTATAACTATGATTTTCCAAAGTTTATTAATTCTTAAAAATTTTAAGTGGATTTGTGGTTAAACTTTAGAAAATAATATGCTTATACTTATACCTAACAATTAGAATGAGTTTTTTGACATGTGTAGGTACAAAAGAAGCTTCCTAGGCACCCTTATGTGGCACTCTATATTCAAATTCGAATTTGAGGAGATCACGGACCTCATGGAGGAGATCATGGACCTCATGGAGAAGATCATGGAGGATAGGGTTATGTGTCACCATTGGTTGAGAAATATGTGGGTGAAAGGAGGGAATAGTGGATTTACATTTATGAGTTTGTTGTCATAGATTTTGTATAAATAGGAGTGTTATCCCCTTCATTAGTAGTCTTAATCTTGATTTGTAATCTTAGTGTCTTATAGGTTGGTAGTGAGAAGTTAGATTGGAGAATCAATGTAATGGTTGCAATTGCAATTTGCATTTGATGATGAATAAGACGGAGCTTCTTTGATCCTCTACATTTGACTTTTCTTTTTGTGCGCTTGTGAGTCCTTGGAAGGATCCCCATTGCCTAGCAGGTACAATTTTATTTTAGTAGGCTTTTATTTTATGTTTGTTTGTGAATTTAATTAGATTAAATTATTAGGTTCATATGTTTGGAATATTAACAAATGACCTTTCGTAAGAAAGTAATAATGTTTCCTTCAATGAATCTGATTTGTTATTTAATGTTTGATTTCATTAGTTTAAGTTTCTGATTTATAGGCTTGAGATATAACTGAATAGTCTCTTGTAAGAGAGCTTTAACATTTCATGCAATCAATCAGAATTAGATTTAAGTGTTTTAATTTCATTAGTTTAAATAGTTTGTTGATTAAGATGATTAGAAATATTAATGAACAATATCCTGTAAGGGAGCCTTAATATTTCTTACACTTATCACAATGTCTTTAGATTTCATTTTGATTAAATAAATAAATAGGTTTTGGAGATCCTAATGAACAACCTCCTGTAAGGGAGCTTTGGCATTTCTTCACCTAGCTTAGTTGTCTCTAAGTCCATATATTTTGGATGATCCTCGAAGTTTACTTACTCGGATTGATAGTAAATGAAACTCTAATTTGCATCTGCATTTTAGACCAAACAAAGGTTTTACTCAAATTTAGAGTGGGAGCACTCTTTGGATGGATAATATAATTCCTCATCCAAGGAGTACCCATGTTGGATACTTTCGATGAACCCTGCTACATGAAAAACCTGATTGTAATAACATTGTTTTATGAATTTCTCATTTTTCGTGAAGCATGATCCATCGAAATTATGCAACATGGGTAATACTTGGATGAGGAATAAAATTATGCATCCAATGAGTGTTCCTTCTCGAAATTTGAGTAATACTATAGGGAGATAAGTTGAAAATACAAGTTGAAAAAATAGTTTTTTATTTTTTCCCTCTAAAATTTCATGATGTAATCTAATCTTATTTTATTATTTCCACTATTATTTTATAATTTCCTTAGGAGGCCCATTTTAGACCTCAAAATTCCCTTAATGAATTTAGTGTCTTCAACAATCTCTTTTATTTCTTGCAACATAAAACAGGAAAGGTCATCCTTTTCCTGACTATATACGAGAGAAATACTGGAGCCCTGCTTTGTAACCGTCTTAACAAACCTGGTATCCTTGTACAACTTCCTTTATTCACCACCAAAAACAAGGATGATGGTGTATGTAAAATCCAAATTCAATAACCCTCCTAGTTTATCTCCCCAGGACCGAGACAGAAGCATTCCAAAGCGTGCTGGGATATCAGCAAGTACTACGTCCATCACAATGATTTTGGCTGGAATTTGAACCAGAGAAACCACCAAGTATTTACTCAACCTGTTGTGTAGGTAAATCCCCTCTGCAGACAGAGGTGATCCCTTAGGGTGGGTCTAGCAATAAGAGGACATGTTAATGTGTCAATTCCTAGTTAACGAATGAAACAAGTTGGGATATATTGTCCTACTTGTGATCCAACACGGTTGTTGTAGCTACAATAGAGGTCTCATGATCCTTTTCCCGACATGTCGCGATCCTTCAGCAATGGTAGTCGTGTGCCTGCACAAAGATCAAAGGAAAAAAGTAGCATACATGACAATAATTGCATTCATAACTAGCTAATCAACCAAGGAAGATTAAATGTATTGCGTAAGATAAATCACATCAACACAAGACAGGAAACAAAACACCAGTCATGCATATATTAAGAGAAAGAAAGAGATTACAACCGGAGCCTTGATGTCGTAGCCTCCTTCAGCGGGTCCAGTCGAAATGTTTCTCGAGCATTCGTAGGGGAATTTGGACGTGGCGAGGCAAAATACTAAGCTCTCTCTCGACAGGGGTTTCTCTCTCTGCTCTATCTCACACCAGCTATATCAGACTGTTCCAGCAAAATGTTCAGTTCAGATAGCTACATCTATGTGAGATAGTTGTAATTATAGAAGGAGAGGAGGAGGTTTGGATCCCTCAAATGGTGGAAGGGAGACCTTATCCTTTGGGAGGTTTCCCCAAAAGGAGGAAACAAGAAGCCAAAGCAAGGTGCTTGTTGTGATGCAGTCAAACAATCCAAGCTGACTCGCTCATGAAGTAGTTAGCTTGGAAAATTCGCTTCTATATTTAAAAAAATTTCCAAAAATAGCTCGACGCGGGCAGCTCACTAGGAGAGAGCGCCAATGGGCGCAGGGCCCAGTGTTAATTTCCTTCATCGACGCGAGGCCATAAAATCTTGCCAGCGCCAAACCAAAAGCATGTGTTTTTGATGGTTTGTTTCAGGAAAAGTCAACAGAGGAAATTTTCTCCTCATGGCAAGGGATGCAATGACACTTTTTGCAAGGCATGACACTTCATATAAGTCACACAAATGGTCCTCCAATGTGCGGGATGGGGATTGCAGGGAAGGTGAAAAAATTCTTTGTAACAAATTCCCCCTAAAGCATGAGGTCTGAGAGAGAGGGAGGAGTGAAATGCTTTACGAGAACGTGTTCGAACCAAACACCGCTGTCGAAATACTTGCAAGTACAAATAGAACTGATATCTCTGATACATGAACATGTGGCATGGGCGTAGCCATCCATAATAGAGTATATAAAAACTGAGATCTGAGGTATGGAAGCAGCCATCTAGCAATAAGGATCAACAAATAGACTCAGGTATGGTCGCAGCCATCCAATCAAAAGAGTCATGCATATATTCATGATAAACCAAAAAATCCCACAGCCTAGATCTTATCAGACAAAACCCAGGGTCTTGTGCTCCATCCCGACCCAAACAAGTAAAAATTCAAGCATGCAAATATGTGAGCTAAAGTCGAACATGCAAGAAAATCACCTGATTACCAGCCAATGATGAAAGTTGCTAACATGCACGAGAGAAACCACCAATAATTAAAATGGATATCAAGGTACAACAGGTACAATCCACGGAATGTGAATAGTGATTTGGCATCAAAAACCCACAGAATCACTCGATCGAAGGCCAATGATGTGGACCTGTAATCGTATGCAAAGACCTTGCCATTGAGGCATGCAAGCTCCAAGGTACCGGAAGGGAGTCTCTAGATCAACTTCTTGGATAATGAGCTGACGTCGACAGGAAGTGAGCCGGTCGAAGGAGGGCTATAATGTTTCCCACATCATCGACACGAGATAGAGGAACATGATGATAGTGAATCAGGACAAAGCAAAGGATCAGAGGGAGGTTGAAAACTACAATCAAAAACTTCTCTTGAACATATCAACAACACGACTCTGGATTTGGCAGTATTTGATATCAAGGGATCTGAGGTCATGGTGACGTGGAAAAGAGAAGATGAGAGGTCAAAACATATTACCCAAACCCAAAGAGGAAAAAAATGATGAAATGATATGTCCCCAACCCGACACGAATGCAGATGAGTGTCATGTTCAAGAGTGACATACTGCCAACACGACTGAGAACTGGTTCCATTTTTCCCCACCATTTTTGGCGAGTACCCCAATTATTTTTGGAAAAAAAGCTTGAAGGGGATAGCATATGATTTTCATGTAAGTTTGTCCTTCAGACACATCCATCCTAGTAAATTTTACGATCCCTAGGAAGGAGGAACTCGATAACATCATGGTGACAATTTTCGATGTCAATTAGGGTTTAACGAGTCTGACAAAGGAAGAGCTGAACAAATTTTCATGTTTATAGAGTTTGAAAAGAAGCAAAAAAGAAAACTCCAGCAATCCCTTTTTGTAGGTAGTCTCACAGATCCGAAAAGGTAGAAAACTGTGTTTGAGAGAACCTATTAGTCGCAATAGGCTAAGGTATTCCTTTTTCCTAAATAATATATCCCAGCCCGAAAAAGGGGTAAACATATACTGGGTAGATATCGTTTTGCAGCCATTTAACGAGTTCAAAATTGCAAGAGTCTCGACAACCTTTTCATGTTTAGAGAGTCAGAAAAGAGATGAAAGTTGACTCCAATAGTGACTTTTTTGTGTTTTTACCAAGTCCGAAAAAGTATAAAATACAACTCGTTACTTCATCGCCGTTATATTGAAAAACCTTTCGCTGCACAAGAGACACATGTAAAACCCATTTCTCGAAATAACATAGCGAAAATAATTGAAAAATACGCTTTAAAACCTAATTAGGGTTTTGAAAAGTTATAAAATTCCAAATATGGTAAAAATAAATTACTTTTCACTTTTACCTCTTGTGAGGAATTTGTTACCTTTTTTCACTACGATTTTGCGATGTTGATAGCGGGAAACCCAGAAGACCAATATTGAATCCGTCAGTTCTAGGTAAGAGCTAACATCCTTCCCTGAATTTTGATTACACTTTCATTACCTGCAACCCCAAATTTGGAAATGTATGGGGGAATTTGCAAAAAATTGGGCGCAGCAGTTGGCGCGGGTATCGGGCACGAACCCACGCCAATCGTCCTAAAATTTGACCTAGGGCGTGCCAACCACGATAATTAATTTTATCATGTAAATGTAGAAAAGAAGGGCCAAATTAATGATTCAAAAGCTTTGTATTTGGATAATGACAGTCATATGAATATTTTTACAGGTGTGAAAAGGAAAAATGGTGATCAAATGGAAAGAACGAGAACACAATGAAGAAGATGAAGAAGCCATGAGCAATAAGAGATGCATGGAAGCTCTCAGAGATTGCGGGCTCAAGAAATTATTTATGACACCATGTCTCAGAGCTCAACCGGAGCTGTTTCAGTAATTGATCAGTGTCTGGGATGTTGATTAGGAAAAAATCATTATTCATGACCAGGAGCTTGATATTGAAGTCTCAGACGTTTATTTCATAACCGGAATGTTGTGGAGGGGGGCAGTACCAATCCTGAATGGAACTCGGCCCTCAATGGATAACATGAGTATGGTTATTTCCAGGGTGTGCCTAGGGGCAAGGAAAGGATCGGGAAGCAGAAAAGTGGACATCCAAACTATTCCGAATTTGGCACTAAAGGTAGTGCTGCACACCATCACACAAGCTGCATGATCGCAGGCGCCGCATGAGGCCACAAAGGTAAAACTACTTCTTGCTGTAGATTGCATGGCACCGACCCTCTATAACTGGGTAGAGGCAGTGACAATAAACATGAAGCATCACTTTAAAAAATGCAAGAAAACCAAGCTGAAGAAGTTCAGTTACGGGTCCATACTGGTATCGTTCATATTGGAACGACTACCAATATTTCAGCATTAGGAGGTGATAGTTCTGACACCACTAGCACAGGAGCCATGAATGGCCCATTGGGAAACTCTGATGCCAAGGTTAGGGGGCGGTCAATAGATGTCCTGGAGATCAGATTTCTTTGAGTGGCTCCGCCGATAGCTGATTGTCGTGGAGGATTCACCCTACTCTGGCACAGATTTCATCGGTGATGCAAACCTCCCGCTCCCAGAAGGAGAGGATTGGGATGAAGTTTTGGGTAAGAATCATTTTTTATTTTCATGAGTATTATGATTTTTTTTGTTATGCATGTTTTGACATTAATCCATGTAATTGTAGATGTTGGCCCAAAGAGACCTGCAGGTATGTCCCCGATAGCGAGGCAGATTCCTTGCGATTTTTATATAGCCCCTCATGGTAAGGGAGGCGAGGAGGAGGAAATCATACGCAACCTGGAGGGAATCTCATGTGGGATCCCGAACTATGCACGATTTGATGATGTTCCTCGTGCATATTAGAGGCACACTACAGGGGTGTCAAACCGTGTCCATCGCTTGCTGAGGCGGCTTGTACGGGCCGTGAAATGTTATCATGAGTGTCATGCCAAGTATACACCTAGGTTTTATTTCTGCATATTTTTTGAGAGACATGATGTCTCAGGATGTAACCGAAACATACATAATTTTTGAACTTATGATGCACAAGGATGAAAACATTCGATATATATATATATATATACACCTATTTTCCTGTATGGATCTTGTCATGTGATGATGATTTTTTACAAATTACACAAATGTCTATCTAAAAAAATGTTAGCTACTGTATCAGTTAGATAGTCTGCATAATAAGAAATGACCCAAAGGCAGGAAAACGCTCACAAAGCACACCAAGCCAAAAGGGTTTCATTTTTACGCAAGCTCGAAAACAAAATTAAACTATGCTTGGAATTGGTTTCATTGTTACACAAGCTTGAAAAAAAGGTAAACTATGCTTGAAAAGTGGGCATGCCCCCAACATGGTTACTCAATTCGAGGTACATGCTCCCCAAGCTTTAGTCCAGCTGCAATTAATCAAAAGTGGATGGAGTGAAGGTTCAAATTACAAGATCAGAGAAATACTCGACAAGGATCTCATGACATCTAATCAAAGACTTGAATTGAACAAAAACATGTTTCATTGTTTTAATGAGGTTGACACATTAAAATAACTATCCTCATGACACCTTGTTTCATGTTCTAATTAGCTTGGCACAAGAAAAGGAACTTTTCTCATACAACCTTGTTTCATTTTTTAAGGAGATTGACACAAGAAAATGAACTTTTCTTCGACGACTGTTCATCATGATGAATAAGAGGTCGTGGCTTCCTAGAGGTTCACATCTGATGGGAGAACAACATCTGGGAAATCACGATAGAATGCCCCCAGTAGATGGTACTCGATGGTACTATCATTGGATGATGGTAACAAACAAGTGGCCATATAATTAACACGTGGCAGGGAAGATAAAACTGGTGGATAAAGATCCGACAGAGACGATGGTGGGCCAGATGCCACCTCAGGACCAAAGAATGAAAGCTAATCAATGGTCACGATCCGACCTTTGTGTGGAAAACAAATCACATGAAAGAGGGAAGAGACAAGTGCACCCATGGCATAAGCATAGTTGCGCCCCAAGAGTAAATTGAAATCCAAGGGTCCTTGAACAACCATCACGTCTATATAGACAGTTTTCCTTCCCAAAGTAATCAACAACTTTAGAAGGATCCCTAACGGTTGACTTATTCCTCTGTTAAAAGCCAACATATTCTGAGTAATAGGCACAAGCTGTGGAGAACCCAAAGCTTTCCAAGTAGTTGAAGAAATAATACTAATAGATGCGCCTTCATCTATAATTGTGCTAGGTATGGCAACATTATAGGCTTGTACCGTTATCTCAAAAGGCACATAAGAAGGAAGACGGTATCTCGTGAATCTACTCCAATCGAAAGAAGCGACCAAACTACTTGGAGGGGGGACCACAGGTATGGAATGGTAATCCCCTGGTGTTACGGGAGTGAAACAACCACCCTCCCGGACCTCGGGAATGAGAGCAGGAAGATCACTTTCTGGAACTGTGGCGACAAGAATCGGAGGATCATCCTCCTAGATCATAGAAATGGGAGGATCGCCCTCCGATCTCGGGGAATCAGAGGAAACAAAAAGAAACTAACTGGGATGAAACCCACTCTCAACGGAAAAGACCTGATGAACTGTAGGTGGAACCAGGTCGTCCTTCTTCTCAACCAATGATTGGTCGGAAATGGACTCAAGATACTAAATTTCAGAGAGAGTGGAATTGACTAGAGAATTATCTCGATCAATAACTTAATCAGCTATATGAGGACTCGAAGAAATCCTCCTGTAACCAACGGGAAGACGAGACTCAGAAGATGAAAGGGTATCCAATACTTTAGAGGATTCATCCATATAAGGACAGAGGTCAATGGGATGGTTCTCTTCACACAAACTACAGGGAAATTCGATCTTACCTTGTTTCTTACGAGTCTCATGATTTCTAGCTGAAGGCTCATCATCATCACGATGCCCAGAGGCTGATGATGAAGGGCGAACTAACAAACCACACTTATAGTGCCTTGGGAATACCAGGGAAATCACGAAGAAGGTGGTCACCCTCACATAACTTGCAAGGGAATTTCACTCTGCGATACAGAGTGGGGGGTTTCTCAATATTAGCTGTGTGGGTATCAATAGGTGCTGATGTTCCCCCTAGCTTATTTTCCTTCTTCTTCTTCGACTTCTTCTTCTTCTTCTTAGCCACTCGGTTACTAGAATCCAGACTTTCACCAGGAAAAGAGGAAGAACAAGGTGAAGAAATGGGCGAAGAAGGTGAGGGGTCAACCTTAGAATCAACATGATGTTGTTCAGGTGAAGGAGACGGTTGAACATCGGTTGGGACACTCGGGACTAGCGAGGTTGAAAATAACCAAATAGGAAAACAAATACTTAACCCAAGAAGGGACAATGTTGCCATATAAGGAGCACAAAAATTCCCAAAAGAAGGAAAAGGAACAAGATTCCCTTTGGAGGGGATTCCTTGGTTGATAGACTCCAGAAATTTTGCCATTGGAAACAACCTTCAAAAATCACTAAGGAAAATAACTTTAACCAGGAATATTTCATGGACAGTTAATTTTTTAAGACACTGAAACAAAAATCTGCCTTTTCATATTTTAAGAGTCAATAAAAGGGAAAAAGGTGACTCTAGTCGCTTTCAGTTTGAATGAGCATGAAAGGAAAAGTGCTCGATGATATTTTCAATTTTAGAGAGTCACAAAAAGACCAAAATGACTACTCAGGTAATCTAATCAAGAGGGTGTACCAAGTTTCCGTGAACTACCATATACACCTTGGTGATCAAATGAAAGAGAAATGACCAAGGACTTGACGTACGTGCAGGTAGTCTCCCCAAATGCTGTGTTCGGTGTATCACGGTTACAGGGTGACAGACTCGGCTTCCTATGGATAAAGGATTGAAATCTATGAGGGTCTCCCTTTATATATGCGATGGTACGGGGAGCACAAGTCCGTACTAGCGCTGTCTAAAGCCAGGCGGCGAACGAAAGCTACTTGGTTTAATGACGCCGGAACAAGTCACTAGCCTAGACCTCTAAAATATGTGGATTAGGTTTCAATGCTTCCTTAGTTTCATTGAATTGATTTTAAGGTTGACCTTGAATTAAGGCTTCGATTTCAAGGCCCTACCGAATGTGACCTTGAATTCCTAAATGCATGCTACATGCAAAATAACATCATTTCCATTCAATGAATGCTAGCTAAGAGAAGGATAGGAAAATTTAACAAAGCAACAATCAATTGAAACATAAGAAGAAATTTTCTAATGCATCTAATACAACCAAACGAGAAAATGAAAACTCTTTCCTAGTTCGCTAAGAGCTAGTTATGAAAAAGAACTTTTCATTTTTGATTCAAGCGAAGGAATGAAATTTTTTGTTTAGATGAATGAAGCACACAATGCACTGTTACACTAAAAATAAAAAGAAACACTAGTTTTGAGCACTACGAATGTAAAGATATAAAACGAATAAATAAAATGCAATACAAACATAAAACACACTCAAAACAAGGATGCACTCTTCCAAACAAACAAAAGGATTTCAAAACGATCCAACGAGTAATGTGATCTATGCTCGGAGTGACAAAATGAAGAGTTAAACGAAAACAAAAGTGATCATCCAAAAAACGAAAGACACGAAGAATCGAGAAAGACTAATATAATCGATTAGTGAATTGAAACTAAAAAGATCAAAGTGACTTGAATTCATCTCAGAAGGCTCAGTGAGGAGAAGGCCGAACAAACAGCACAAGACGCTTAGAAACCCTAGGGCTACAAAACTTCACTGATGAGATAATGGACAAACAGATGAGAAGACCGAGGCTACAGAGTCAAAACAATCTCAAAAGAAAATTTCAATGCAAAGAAACAACCCAGAGCTAATAACTACTGACAAAAACTGAGGAAGAAGGTCAAATTGAATCCTAAAAGATTCGGCACGACTATCAAGCTATAATACGCGCTTAACAGGGGTTGGCGCACCTATGACAAAAGCAACAAGCGCAAATTGGCGTGAATGTTCAAGAAAAAACTGCGCCAAGCTAGAAAAATATGGGAAAAGGATAAAACCACTGAGTAGAGGTCGGTCTTGACACTCCGGAATTGAACAGGAGGAGTCAAAACAGTCATGCAAGTCAAGCAAGGTAAAAAAACAATCAAAAGACCAAAGTTGACTCGACAAGGAAAACTCTGAACAAACAACGAAACAAAAAACACACACTGATCCCCAGTGGAGTCGCCAACTTGTTGTGTAGGTAAATCCCCTCTATGGACAGAGGTGATCCATCTAGCCCTAGGGTGGGTCTAGCAGCAAGAGGACATGCTAATGTGTCGGTTCCTAGTTAACGAATGAAATGAGTTGGGATAGATTGTCCTGCCTGTGATCCAATGAGGTTGTTGTAGCTACAATAGAGGTCTCTTGATCCTTGTCCCGACACGTCACGATCCTTCAACAATGGTACTCGGGTGCCTACACAAAGATCAAAGAACAAAAGCACCATACATGACAATAATTGCATTCATAACTAGCTTATCAATCAAGGAATATTAAACGTATTGCGTAAGATAAATCACATCAACACAAGACGGGAACCAAAACATCAGTCATGCATATATTAAGAGAAAGAAAGAGATTACAACTGGAGCCTTGACGTCACAGCCTCCTTCAATGGGTCCAGTCGAAATTCATCTCGAGAATTCGTCAGGGAATTTGGACGTGGTGAGGCAAAAGACTAATCTCTCTCTCGACAAGGGTCTCTCTCTCTGCTCTATCTCACACCGGCTATATCATACTATTCCAGCAAAATGTTCAGCAATTCCTCTTCAGCTAGCTGCATCTATGTGAGATAGGTGTATTTATAGAAGGAGAGGAGGAGGTAGGGATCCATCAAATGGTGGAAGGGAGGCCTTATCCGTTGAGAGGTTGCCCCAAAAGGAGGAAACAAGAAGCCAAAGGAAGGTGCTCATTGTTATGCAGTCGAACAACCCAAGATGACTTGTTCACGAAGTAGTTAGCTTGGAAACTTCACTTCTATATTTAAAAAAATTTCCAAAAACAACTCGGTGTGGGAAACTCACTAGGACAGAGTGCCAATGGGCGTGGGGCCCAATGTTAATTTCCTTCATCAGCGCGAGGCCATAAATGCCTGCCAGTGCCAACCCAAAAGCATGTGTTTTTGATGGTTTGTTCCAGGAAAAGTCAATAGAGGAAATGTTCTGCTCATGAGAAGGGATGCAATGACACTTTTTGCAAGGCATGACACTTCATATAAGTCACAGAAATGGTCCTCCAATGTGCGGGATGGGGATTGCAGGGACAATGACAAAATTCTGTGGAACACAACCCTACACACTTATCCTTCTTAGAATCAAATGAATAAAAATCCTAGTAAGCCTTAATGATTTGTAAGTTCAATATTTTCATAATTGAAAGAGTCATGAAGTTATGAGAGGCTATTTAATCCAACATTGAATTATGAAGAATAAATGTATGTACCAGTAACGAAATATAAATAGGAGGAGTAGAGGAATCCACTTCCTCCACATGAAAAAAAAAAACATCACCACTGGTTTATCCTCCTGCAAATTTATTGTGTTTGTTGCATGGTTATCCTGTGTGAGATTTATAAAATCAGAAACTTGCTTCTTGTATGTTGGAGTTTTAATCAACTCGGTCAAAGGAACTGGAACTTTGATCTTCTCCAACTCCTTGACCAAGTAAAATAATGGCTCTATTTTGTCACCCTTTCTTGTTCTTCTTCATTCAATTTTTGTTTTGGAACCTCTTGAGAGCTATCAGCAGGCTGTTGAACAATCTTCTTCAATGCTCATGTACTTGAATTTTCTTTCGAACTTTCTCCTTGCTGAAATGTACCCTTTGGGGTCGAATTACCTTGTTGTTTTCCTTTATCAAGCTGTTTTGGGGGTTTTTGTGGAGTTTCCATTTGTTTAGGTGTCTGATTTTTTTTTATGTTTCTTCACCATCCTGAAATCTCAACCTTTTCCTTGATCAAGGGTCATACTTCTTGTGTAGCTCTGCTTGCATAAAATATGTAATTTTCTTACAATAATCTTCAATATCCTCTTCACCTAAGGAAACCTGAAATTCTGAACTCAAACCTTCACTTTTGATCTATCTTCCTCTTCCCCATATAAGATAGAAATTTGGTTATCCTGCTCTTTAGGATTCTCTTCCACTACCTCTTCTGGTTCATCTTCAATATATAGAGGAGGGCGGATCTGATCTTGATATTTCTTCTCCCTCTTCATTATTTGCAGTCGCTGCAACCTCCTAAATTGAGGATTAAAATTTATTTTTTGGCTTTGCTGAATCTGTCTAGGGGTTTTTATTTTCAAGTTCCATATTTTCAAGTTTGTTTGACATATTCCTAAGTACTATGGTCATTTCTTCCAACTTTTGTTCATGTTCATCCTTGGGATAGTTTACAAACTTTGCTTCTTCTTTTCCCTTCCTTTTGTCATCAACATGCTGCTTTGACTTGATCTTTCCAACATTAGACATGTTTGCCTCAATTTCAAGTGCATCGGTTTGGATATGATCTAAGGTAGGGGATATCCTTTCCCTCTATGTAAATATGAAATTAGATTCGAAAGCACTTTCAAACACCACCTTCGATCCAACAGGTGGAGGCTTTATATCAGCTGGAAAATTGTTGTATAATTTATTGAATCTTCTAATAAATTTATTTACATCTTCTTCTGATTTTCTTTTAATAGCATTGAATTATGTTAGAAAATAGTTGTGATCTTTTTTCTATCCCCATATTTGTATAAATGCATTTTCTAACTCCTCCCAAGTATTAATAGAATTGGTGGGAAGGGTCTTGAACCACTTCCTTTCTTCTCCATAAAATTATTTAACAAATAATCTCATCACCACGTCTAAATGTTCAACATTCAAATTTTCTGCAAAAGCACAGAATGTAGCAATATGTTTTTCAGCAGTCATTTCATCTTCACCTATAAACCTAGGCATCAACTTGCGATAGTCCTGTGGAAGAGCATCCATCGACTGAGGGAGATTTAAAGGAGCATATATGTTCATAAGAAATGCAGACACAACCATGTTTAAGGTTGGGTTGATTATAGAAGAACCTCTTTCTTGAAACACAAACGACTTAGAAGGTTGGACTAAAATGGGAAATGGTTGGTTAATGGAAGAAATAGATTGTTTTGAGGATAAAATATCAACTGCCTCAACAAGTTCTTGAAACCTTGGAAAAGAGAATGAAACTAACTCAAAATATTTATCTTATAAATTTGTTTCAGGAAAAAGAACTTGAGGAGATAATAGACTTTCTTGGAAAAAATTAAGATTTTGAAAAATTTCTTGTGAGAAAAAACTAGAAAATTGATGATTAGAGTTGGTACCACGAGCAGACAAAGTAGGCTATGGGATTATTGGTGACTTATATTCCCACATTCTCTGAGAAACTAACTTCTCAAGGTTAGAGAGGGCATAATTCTTCTGCTGCGAGATATCAGACCTCGTGTGTGGTATTCTTGGAGCCATGACTGTTAACTTGGTGAGAGACTCAACCTATTCACTTTATTTTCTCAGAAAACCAAAGAAATGATTCAATAAATAAAATCCAGGGAAAAATAATTTTGTATCTCTGTTCCCCGACAACAGCGCCAAAAAAATGTTGTACCTTGGGAGACAATATCTGGTTGAGGAGAACTCAGTGCCCAAGACATTCATGTAAAACTTGAAAAGAATTAATTATTTTTCCATTCATTTTATAAAACCCTATAAATATAATTTAAAACCCTTCAAATTTTCATATGAGAACAATGCTTCCAAAAATTCCTTCTGACATTGAATACAAATGACATAATGGAAAAAAAAAATGATCATGGAAAGTATAAGATAATAGGTTGTCTTACACAAAATCTGCTATCTTTAACTTTAGAAGAAAAATGGTTAGCATGAAATGAAATACAGAATAGAGGAGCACATCATTCATGATTTTAACTCTAATTCAAAACAATGTAACCTTAGAGACCAAAAAATTCATTACTCAATTATGAGAGAAGAAACATTAAGAAAATTTGGAATAAGAAAGACTAATCATACTCAACAAGTTTTGGAAACTACGTGAAAAATTTATTCATCAGCGTATGAAAGTAAAGTACAAAAATGTAGTACTCCGAGGTCCAAAAATCTAGAATCTCACTTCTTCTTTCCAAGTCATTTTATACAAAAATTCAAAAGACAGTTATGAAACTTTCAACTCCCTAAACTACTTTGGAACTAACTGTTCTCAACATATTACATTTGGAAAATGAAATTACATAGAAAATAAAGTATTTTTTCCAAATATTATGGAAATAAAAATTAAACTTCACGCTAGGATATTCTCTTCCATTGAATGATTTGTACTTCAGGAACAGTGGAAGACCCTTCTCGTGTATCGGTTTCTTGAGGGGACATCCATTCTCTGCACCTCTTCCACATTTCTACTTTTGGATTTGGGCTTTTCATGATCTTGATGTGAGCCTATTTAAATTCTGTGATTTTTTTGTAGGTTAGGTTTTCAATAAATAGAGTTATCATCATCCAAATAAGTTGGAAGTCTCTTTGTGGATAATTAACAATAATAGCCCCTTTCAACACCACTGTCTTTTCATAAGTTCTGCCAATTTTTATTTTGGCTTTTACTAGCATTGTTTCAAAAGTCTCCCAAGGCAATAGATTCCATGGTGATCCCCGCAAGATGGAAAGCTTGCCCTATTTCTCTTATCAAAATAATTATTAAAATTTTCTACAGATTCCTTCACCTCCTTTAATCTCTTCTCAACCAATTTCCTATGCAAATTCCTCACTGTCATTTTTCTGATCTCAACCAATTTCCTATGCAAATTCCTCACTATTATTTTTCTGATCTCAACCATGCACTCAGTCCTGTTTTATATTCCAACTTCCTTCAAGTGGTGTGCAGATTTGGAATTCATAAAGTCAATCATCTTTTTTGCAAATTGTTCTCTTTGTTGTAACTTCTGTTTAGGGGCCATAATTTCACCCTCCAGATCTCTGACAATTGTTTTATCCTCCTCCATAATCAGTAAAAAATTCCAGATGTTTTTAATAATAGTTATAGTATCATTCCATAGGATCTCTCTTGCTTAGAGAAGGGAAATATTTTCTTTCATTTTTTATTTCAACTCCTTGATCTCTTGGTATGCAAGCTGGCAATCCTTTCTATACTTTTCAACAGTCTCTTTTGTCATAAACAATTCCTGCTCGGTAACTTTAATGAATTTCATTTCTTTATCAAAATCACTCTATATTTTCTTCATCTCATTCTCATAAATATTTAACTCAGTCATAACTTGACTTAGTTTAGCATCTGGGTCTTCTGAATCTATCGCTATTAGAATTGTGCAAACATGTGAATCAATTAGTTGTTGTAAAGAAAAAATTATTTCCTCCAACTTAGTTACCTCCTCATTCCTCTGAAATCACTCATTAGTTGAAGTTTACTTTTCTGTTTCAACTTGGGCTACTTCTGAATTTATTGTATGCTCTCTTGAAGGTAGTTTTAATTTCTTCCTCAATACTTGAATTTTTGTTTCAGCACCTTGCAACATATTTTGAATTGCACTTCTGTCTTCAGGATTTACTCCAACCTTTATTAATAGTTTCTTCAACTGTTCATTTTTATTTGACATAGCCCTTGAATTTTACTTTTAATACTTTAGCTATCCAACAACCTTCTCTAGCATGGCTTCAACTTTGCTGGCAGCTGAGAATGTTTTGTTCAAATCATTGTAAATTAATTATCCAATTTGTCTATGGATATTATTCTTATTAGGTAGGGGAATATTTTTGGAATCTACATTCAAATTAACAATTATAAAACTTGTTGAAGAGGAAACATATAATGCAAAAGGATGTGAAAAATAAATTTTAAGTTGATTCCTTTCCAAATCCATCGTTGGCAGCAATATGGTTTGATAATCATAATATAATTGAGCTTCCATGTTTTCTTTGATCTTCTTATTATTACCTTCAATATTTTCAAATACTTGTTTGATAATTGGTACTGATCCCTGAGAAGTCTCATCAGGATCTGGAGAAGATGGTGTACATATTGTCTCTCCAACTGTAAATGAAAACTAGGAATTAATGATGTGTTACCCTCATCTAAATCCATGGTTTCTTCTCTGCCTCTCTTGCGATTATTTTCACTCTGTTAGGGTCCTATGATTCATAGGTTCAATTGATGATTGGATATGTTATTTCAGTTGATGAAATTATAAATTATATTGTATTCTACAAGTGATTTACAAAAAAAAAAGAAATAAAAAATATAGAAAGAAATAAGAAAGAGGGTATAAAAGGAATGTATATGTGAAAAGGGAAAATAGAATTAAAAAAAAAGAAAAATGAAGAAACCCAAAAAGGAATGTATAGGAGTGAGCAAGCCTATATTCCACTCAAGAAAATAAAAATTGCCTCAGTTATCACTTAGAAATTTTGAATAAATGTGTTGCTAGCCAAAATGCCTCATTTTAATAAGACAAATAGAGATAGTTAGTCTAATCACACTGTTTACTCGTAATTTGGCTATAATAAAATATATTAGGTTAGTAAATAAATCAATCACAAAGTTTAATCATGATTGGGTTTGATTAGTGAAGTCAATTACACCATTTAATTGTGGTTAACTGACAGAGAAAGGATCAAAAAATTCTTTACTAGTTCAAATGCAACATTAGTGAATTTTTAAGTAGTTTTTAGGAGGTGATTAAGCTTTTATTAAGTTAAGTTTTAGAAAATATTAATCATGCTATAAGCGCATGTAATAAATTTGAATATATAAGTTTTTATGCAAAGTTTTAATCATATGATAAAAATGGATGGTTGAGATTCCCCCCCGCTCGGATCAACGTTAGGGGAGTGTTTCCTCGAGCTTCATCGCACTTTGCTCGTAGGGGGTGGGGAGGGGGGTTCGAAAAGGTTGGACCCACTCCCTTATGTCCCTCATAATGTTTCACACCACCCCACCCACCCCAGTCCTTTTCATTCATTGCACCAACACCCCCCCCTAGTCCTTTTCACTCATTGCACCAACACCCCCCAGTCCTTTTCACTCATTTCACCAACACACCCCCCCCCCTCCGAAAAGTCTTCCAGCATTGACTGCTCACCCCTCCACTAAGGCTTATCCGCCACGACACCTTTCAGGACCCCACCATCACTCCAACCACCTTAGCCTACCTTTCTCTGCTCATCTTCTGCCAATTGATCAGCTTAGCGGACCCCACTCCCACAACCTTCCCTTCCGTTTGATTTATCTCAAGAGCCCATCCCACTCCCAATCAAAGGCTGCCGTCTAGCACTCCCCTGCCCGCATCAGTAATCCATTACAAAAATTAATGCTTCACACTACTGCTACAACGGACCCTCTCCTGGCTAACAGTAAACATGTAACCGTAATTCAAAAATTACTCTATTAAACACATTAAAGCTGTAAAATTCATTTTCCTCGCTGTTTTGCATTAACAGCTAAATTTTACAGTCTTCCAAGGTGTCACAACAACCAATAATTACAACGAAAATGATTCAATCTCCATCAATGACCCCATTCCAACATGCAGCAGATAGCTTCCCCTTTCCAAGTAATCTCATAGCCTTCATACCTCTGTCTATATGATATTTGATAATCGCCCCAAAAGGTAAATCCCATAAAAAAAGGCAAGAAGTTTGAAGAGAATCCAATGCTGCCCCCTCCCATAGACCTGGATCACCTACCTTTAGTCGACATGCGATATAAAATTGCCGATACCAACTGTGAATTCGACTTATTAGAACTTAAGAGTTGGTTAAAACAAAAAAATTTACATCAGTAAGATGAATTGAGCCTATGGGAGTCTTCCCTGCCCTAATTAATATTCCCATAGACACATCAGTTCCCTGAGTTAGTCTCCTGGTGTCAGATTAGCTATGTACCATCCCAAATAGCAATTGTGAGCTGCAATGGTGAAGTTTTTCTCAGCATCAAAGCTGAAGCCATTTCTTAAATGCTCCAAGTACAAAAACCAGAATCGTCCAAGCCATTATCAATAGTCTCTCTCACAAAGCTCTACAAAAATTTGAACTTCCCATAGAGAGCTAAGATATTTGAAATATTTCTCCTAGAAGATGCCCAATTTCCTAAAACAAACCCTCCATACTCATCTTCTATGTTCCCTAAGGTAACCAAACAAAACATCACCATCATCTCATATATTCCTGGTTACCACTCTGTTTAGTGGGTTGATGAGGCCATTGTTAGCTTCTTGTCAATTTTTACCACTAAGGAGAAACCTGCTATTTTTAATTACAATAAGTACATTGTAGATGTAATTCCTAATCAATTCATTAAGTTTCCTACAGAGGGAGATTTCAAATATTCGGTTGTTCTAGTTTACTTTTTTTATTTATCATCAGGTGGATAGGTTTCCATTTTCTTTGCAGAATATGGATAAGCAGGGAAATGCTCAATTAGTTATCCATCGGACCTCCTTGGCGAGGAAAAAATCCATAGAGTTTACTTTCATGGACTATGTTGATCAATTTATGTACGCAGTTATTTTCTTATTAAATAGTGATATGGAGCCTAGGATAGGAGCATACATTCAAAATATATTGCATCTTAATGATAAGGTAAAGACATGTGTCTAGTATCTATACCAGAACTACACAAATATTAGGATCTATGGGTGTGAATTTCCAACCTACAAGCTACCAAAATTTGTGCCCATGAGACTCTTTTCATTGGGTTACATTAGACAAATGATTCATATGGATGACTTGCATTTTGTGGAAGCTAAAAAGAAGGCACAGTTTAAAATCAAAGCATGGGTTGGACCATTTGTGTGCAATGCCAGAATAACTGCTAAAGAGGTAGATTCTATTTTGAAACAAATGAAATTCAAGTTGAGCTTTACTTGGTCTTATGACCCTTTCAGCCTGATTTCAAAGCTAAGGGTGTGTTATCAAAAAATTTCACTTGATTGGCTGTTGATCAGGAAAGTATATGTAACTATTTCAAACCAGCTTGTGACTGAAGCTTAGCCTCTTCAGTCTGAGAGGGCTCTCTCAAAGGGATTAATGATATTTGATAAAGATGAAACTAGATGGCTAACTCTATTTGAAAAATAACTTGATTGTGATGTGTGTAGGTTGAAAAGAGTACAAGTCTGCAACCATTGGGCTTATGGAGTCAACAAGTTAGTTGTTCAGTGGTAAGGTCTCTTGGCATGGAAGCTGAGGAAGGTAAGAGTTTTTAACAAATGAAAATCACACATAGAACATAGGGCAACACAGTCATTTCATCAATATAGGAAGTTAGAGAATAAACATATGAATTCCGAGTAATAAGGATGAAATCTACTACAAGTGGTACACATAAAAATATAGATTATAAAAGCATTAATAACTCCATCAGAATCTTAGGTTTTTCAAGAAAAATTCCTCTGTATTACTGATATCAGTCAATTTACATAAAGCTACAATATTGAAAAAAATATCCAACCCTTTACAATTTCCTATATCTTCCCTTTAATAGACCTTGTTACATGAGAGATGATTTTCCTCTAGGCTAGATTCATCAAAATTTTCCTATGACACCTTGCATAATAGGAAAGCATGTGCTTTAATGAGAAAATGACAGCTACACTAATAAACAATCCTTTTCCTAATAGGACTCAAACTACTACTTATTACATCAACTACCATATCTCTTAAAACAGTTACATCTCTGAAAACTAATGCTTCACATGTTCGAATAGGCTTTGATATAACTCATCACTACTTGGCATCTTAATTACCCTCAAAATCTGGAAACAAACCTTATTTTTAGGAAAAGAGAGGTCTATCTTCAGCTGATAAGTTGTCTCCCTTTCATGGTCTTCAAGTTATGTATGATTGCTGGCAAGGTCCCTTTACCTGTTTAATATGTCCATTTGTCCAAAAATGCTCATAAACCTACTCAGAAACCTTCAAAATAGCTCACTATGAAAGTATGACAATTTTGTAGCGTACAAAAAATGACCTTTGCAATCAAAATTTCTAATTCTTTGCTCTTGCATTGTGTTCATCATGTCTTGACACATCCTCACTATCATTTCCTCTCCTTGGAAGTTACCAAAAGTGGTTTTAAAATAAAAAATAAAGCTACAGGTGGTTTCGTAGCATTTTCCTGGCTTCAAGCCTAGGAAACGCTACAAAACTGTGGAAAACTATGTAAATTCTAGATTTTTTCCTTGTTTCAAAAATGTGCCTTCCAACTGTATAAATTTTGTTTTCAACATGCCATTGACCTTTCAAAATATAAACCAATTCAAACTAAGAGTCTGGAGGTGTTTCTTCTTCATTGATGATGAGTTGATCTATGGGCTCCTCAACTACTGTCATTTTTATACCCTTCTTCTCTAGCTCCTCATGGATCAATTCTAGCTATTCTTGGAGGTATTTAACTTGGTTCTTCAACTTTCTATTACTAGATTTCAAGTGCAGGTTCACTCTTCTGACATACTTCACTTCTTTCCTTAATGGCATAGTCCATTTGATTAATTGTTGTGTGTTATCTAGGGTCTTTGATACATTGTCAACTTGCTCTTCCCAAAAATCTTTCATCTTCTCAAACTGAAACTTCTGAACATTATGTTTCCATGCCTCCTTCTTCATGACTGCTATTTCATGATTAGCTAACCTCAACTGTTCTTCAAGGACTTCAAACTATGTTTTTTCAATGACTTTCTCCTTTCCTTTCTTTTGCTTTCTGACTAGATATTATTTTGTAGGAGATGAAAGGTCAATAATGCTTTGTGGTGGCTGGATAGTGTCAGTGGCTGGATGAAATTATTTACTGCTTTCCGAGAGTTTTCTAGCATGTCTTGTCACGGGCTTCCTAGCCTGAAACATAAAACCTACATCCTCACCTTCAAACTCTAACTTCTTTGCTGATTTAGCTTTCTTGAGTTTCTGTCCACCCTCATCTATATCCTTAGCCTAGACTATAGGAGTCACTTCAATATCAATGGCATGTAGTATGTCTTCTAAATTGCCTTTAGCCACTGTTTGGCTCCTTATAATCCTTTGGCTGCCTTGTTTACTCACATTTGGCTCTTGTTTTGCAGGTTTTCTCATTGTTGACTTTTGTTTTGAAGGTGAAACAATAGGTGTATCAAGTCTCTGCAACTGCTCTATTTCCATCATTACTGGTTCACTTTTCTCTGCCCCTACTAGTTCACTTTGTTCTGCCACTAAAGGTGATGGTGTACCTCTAGGTTTAGGAGTTCTTTTAGGGGTAATGATATCCATTTCAAAACCACTAACAAATAGAAAAGAAGACCAGTCTCTGCCTAGTATTTGTAGCTCATCTAAAACCAACAATTTTATTAAACCATGATGAAAAAGTGAGGTTTCACTTCCTTCAGATTCAGCTTGAACTTTATCCGCCATTTTTTCTAAGCTTCTGTGTAAATAAAAGGGTATATCAAGAGATACATTACCAACAAAATGTAGAAGAATCTTGAAGTAGCAAGAATAGACTTTATGATATCTCCCTTCACAAGTGAAATATTTCTGAATAGTTAGCATTAGCTTTGAGAAATTATTCTTCATGCAGCTCCTTGGAATGCCATTTGTAAGGTTAACCTCACTATTTTATGGCTTGATAAATTATTTACATTCCTCCATGTTGAGTTTTAAACCTTTGAACCATCTTTCTTGTTCTCTTGGAATCCCTGTTGCCGCTGTAATGGTCTCTGGTGTTATAGTGAGATTCAACATTCCCACTTTTGTAGTTGTTCCATTGAAGTTTAGGGAAAATTATTTAGAGACCTGTGCATGGCATCCTTACAATCTTTGACAAAACTGTAAACACCCTGTTCTTCTGAAAACTTCTACAGCTGTTGGGTCTTCATTTATCAGGTTCATGTCTGATGGTTCATATCTAAGACAATGTCCACCTTTGTTGGTCTTCCTCTTTGCAGCCATGGTTCTTTAATGTCTTCTCCGCCTCACTTTTTCAGTAATACCTGAAAACATTTGAAAATACCAGCCACATCTTGGGCTCAGTGAAATAATTCTCCAGACCTCAATAACATGCAAAGAGGGAATATCGAATGACAAATGACTCAATTTGGAAATATTTTGAAGTTCGATGACAACTCATAGCATAATGATGACTCATACATGCTTAAAATGGTGATGATGACTTAAACCATGATCATTATACCTTGATCCTAACCCTAACTGACTTGAATGGCATCTACCCTATCCCTTTCAATCATTTATTGACACCTAGCAACTATTTTGACAAGACAGACGAGAATCCTTACTTTCGTAGCGTACTTAGTGTATTTCTGGGCATTTTCGCTACGAAAGTATTAGAAGTTTCATAGCGAAAAGTGCAATTTTTATGTGTATTTCTCTACAAAAGTGTGGTTTCTTGGCTAAAATGACTCTTTCGGCGCTATAACCTTGGGAAATGAAAATTGTCAGAAAATTATGACTGATGTGACATGAAAGGATTTGAATGAGGGTGGGTTTAGACCTTAGGATAGGCTAAATAAGAAAAATTAAAAATTTTCCTTGACCAAGTAATGAAAAATGAATTATATGACCCTACCTTATGCACATGAAACCCTAAGACTTTTTCAAATGATGTTTCATTTTTCTGAGTGATAACAGGGTGGAGAAAAAAACCACAACCTATGCACACACACTCCTCGGTTAGAGATATAGCAATACATGAAAAAAAATCAGTGGGAGGATAACACACTACAGGAGGCTGAAGAACATGTTATATAAACAACCACCTCTCAAACTCCTACACCTAAAGAAAATCAGGAGAAAAGGATGAGAGAAGAATAATCTTCCCCAGTGACAAAAAATGGAGCTAAGGAGTTCCTTATATACAAGAAGAAATAAAAAAACCAACTTTGCACCAGTTTTTCAGCAGGAGAACAAAGAGAAAGAAACAATTGTTATCACAAGTCCTCATGTGTCTATCAGTGATGATGACATCTTCACATGATATTCCTCTTCATAAACATCTAAATAGCCTCCAGAAACACCACAAACAATTGACTTGGCTCAAGACATTGTTAAGCCTAAATTTTTTCCAAGTACAAGGCAATTAAACAAAAGAATGAGATGCTTAAAACCACCACATATACACAGTTCTGGAAGTAGAAAACCACATCACAACAGAGGTTCCTATAGGATTTGACACAAAGCAAGGAAAAATGCAAATTTCATTCCTTGAGGAAAAAGTGGTAGCCCCAAGGACACTAGCAGATTACAAATAAAATGTAATTTCATTTGATGCAATAAAATACATCCAATTGACGAAATGTAAATGCATAAAAAATCCAGTGAGATGATGTATTGTACATTAACTAATGCTACCATGTCATCTTCTATATTGCAAGTATTAGTCAACAAAACAAAAATAGAGCTCAAGTTGGAAATGATTTCATCCTTAGTCAAGGATACCAAGATCAAGTCACTTGAAGACTTGGTGATAAAACTGGGATACAATCCTAGTGATGTGAAGGAAACATAAGAGATAATAAACACAAAAAATGCTGATATGACAACATTAAGGAAGCAGGTTAAATTTCCTGCCACAAAGGATCCCCAAGCTAAGGAAGTTGGAGAGATGGAGAAGGAGAAAGAGGACAAGTTCAAAATAATCATTGAACAAAACAACCTGATCCAAGACATGGAGGTGGAGCTCAAGAAACTTATCAAAGAGAAACAACAAGCAATCAGTTGTCCATAGTTCCATTCAAAATTGTCCCAATTTCAGTAGCCACAACCCCAGGAGCATCTACATCAGCTTCAACACCAGCACAAAAATCAGATCCTGCAAATGGGCTAGTTAAAGGCATGGACAATCTGACCATTCAGGGGCAAGAAATTTGTAAATTAAAATCTCAGCTCAAAAAATTGTTAGAGAAGAAATTAAAAATTGATAATTCTTATGTTGCATAGTTAGAGAAAACCCACCACCTCACTCTCAAATTTGAACAATTACAAAGTGAATCAGTAATGGCTCAAACTCTAGCACAAGAAAAGGAAAACATATGGATAAAGATCAATGAAGCCATCACATAAATATGGCCTTCAATTCAAACTATTTTTGAGCAAAAAGATTTAATACAGAGATCCAAATAGGTATTAAAGAAAATCAAAGAAAATTTGGGACAGAAGCCTAGAGAAGCAACATCCATCATCAAAATCTTCAATTCAAAAAATTCAAGATGTATTTTTTGAAGTTATGTATTCAATCTTGCTGTATTTTTTATTCCGAGTGAGAAAGAGAAACAGGGACTGTGTGAGAGAGAAGAGGATATTACAACGGATCTACTATAGGTTGTGTCTCTTCATTTTGATGGATAATATAAAGGAAGGATTGGGTGTTTCTTCATGGATGTAGCTCAAGTTGGGTGAAACACATATATATGTATCTCTTGTTTTATATGTTTTATGTGTTTTTATGTTGCATATTTTTATGTGTTCCATTGCTATGTAATATATAATTTTCTAACATTTTCCATACGGTATTAGATTTCTTCTTCTCTTCTTTAATCTGCTTATTTTATTCCTTGATTTGCTTCCTCTCTTGCTTCATTGGTATACTGCTAGATCCTTTGAGTTTTTGTTGCTCTTGATGGATTTGGCTTGAGTAACGGGGAAATAAACAATCTCTTTCCATATTTCCAAACCTATGGAAAATATAACACTCCATATGGATAAGAGGATCAACTCTTCTACTTCTTATGCCCGACCTAAATCATGCATGAAATGTGCTTCTCCTCCATTGGTTGGATCAAAAATCACATTCTTTATGGCCAAATAGGTGACATGAGTAAAAATAACCATTAAAATCACAATTATACTTGAAGGCCATTCTCCTTGGCTGCTGGAATTGTTGGAATCTCTAATGATATGGTATATATGATCTTCTCCAACAATTTGCTGCAACATGCCCAAACTTGTGACGATTGTAACCCTCTACATTATGCATAAAATGAATTTAATTCCTTTTAAATCTTACAAATATGTCATGATCATCGCTGGGAGCAAAGGATCTTCTGAATGTAGGTGCTCCTTGAGATTCTCTTCTCTGCGGCTTGTTTTGCTTGCCTTTTTGCTACTGGTTCTTTTGATTGCTTATTGGATGATGGATCTGTTTCTTGTTTCCTTAGATCTCATTTTTTTATGTTGGTGTTGTTTGCTACAAGTTTCTTGGGTTTTTATTTGGTGGTCTTGCCTACATTTAAAATAGATTCACCCTTTTGAAATCCAATACCAGTTTTATCCATTGGGATCTTTGGATCTATTGTACCTTGGTAGAAAATCTCTGCCTGAGGAGAAATCAATGCCCAAGACATTCATGTAAAACTTGAAAATAATTAATTGTTTTTCCTTTCATTTTATAAAACCCCAGAAATATAATTTTAAATGCTTGAACAATGCTTCCACAAATTCCTTCTGATGTTGAATACAAATTATATAAATGACAGAAAGAAACGATAGTGGAAAGTCTCGGATAATAGGTTGGCTTACACAAAATCTCCTATTTTTAACTTTCTAGACGAAAAATGGCTAGCATGAAATGAAATACAAATTAGAGGAGGACATCATTAAGGATTTTAACTCTAATTCACAACAATGTAACCTTAGAGACCAACAGCTTCAATACTCAATTATGAGAGAAGAAACATTAACAAAAGATGGAACAAGAAAGGCTAATCGTACCCAACAAGTTCTGGAAACTTTGAAAAAACTTTAGTCATCAGCTATGAAAGTAAAGTACAAAAATGTAGTACTTTAAGGTCCAAAAATCTGGAACCTCACTTCTTCTTTCCAAGTCTTTTTATACAAAATTTCAAAATACTGTTATGAAATTGACAACTCCGTAAACTAATTTGGAACTAACTGTTCCCAACATATTACATTCAGAAAATGAAATTACATAGAAAATAAAGTATTCCTGCTAAACATTATGGAAATAAAAATTAAATTCCATGCCAGGATATTCTCTTTCATTGAATGTTTTGTACTTCAAGAATAGTGGAAGGCCCTACTCCTGTATCAGTTGCTTGAGGAGACATCTATTATCTACACCTCTTCCACATTTATGCATTTTCATTTGGGATTTTCATGAACTTGATGTGAGCCAATCTAAATTATGTAATTTTGTTGTAGGTTGGATTTTCAATAAATAGAGTTCTCATCATCCAAATAAGTTGGAAGTCTATTTGTAGATAATTAACAATAGTAGTGCCTTTCAATACTGTTGTCTTTTCATAAGTTGTGCCAATTTTTATTTTGGCTACTACTAGCATTGTTTAAAAAGTCTCCCAAGGAAATGTATTTCCATGCTGATCCCAGCAAGATGGCAAGCTTGCCATGTTTCTGTTATCAAATGCAATATTAATTTTTTCTACAGATTCATTCACCGCTTTTAATCCCTTCTCAACCAATTTCCTGTGCAAATTCCTCACTGTCATTTTGTTGATCTCAACCACGTACTCCACCATTTTTTCTATTCCAAATTCCTTCAATTGGTGTGCAGATTTAGAATTCAAAAATTCAATCATCTTTTTTGCAAATTGTGCTCTTTGCTATAACTTTTGTTTAGGGGCCATAATTTCACCCTCCAGATATCTGACAATTGTTTTCTCCTCCTCCATAATCAGTAAAAACTTCTAGATGTTTTTAACAGTAGCTATAATATGAGTCCATAAGATCTCTCTTGCTTGGACAAGGAACATATTCCCTTTCACTTTTCCTTTCAACTCCTTGATCTCCTAATATGCAAGTTGGAAATCCTTTCTATACTTTTCAACAGTCTCCTTTGTCATAGACAATTCCTGCTCAGTAACTTTAATGACTTTCATTGCATTATCAAAATCACTCTGAATTTTCTTCATCTCATTCTCAACAAAATTTAATTTAGTCATAACTTGAGTTAGTTTATCAGTTGGGTCTTCTGAATCTATCTCTATTAGAATTATGTAAACATTTGAATCAATTTGTTTCTATAAAGCAACATTTATTTCCTTCAAATTAGTTACCTCCTCATTCCTCTGCAATAACTCATTAGTTAAAGTTTCCTTTTCTCTTTCAACTTGGGCTACTTCTGAAGTCATTGTATCCTCTCCAGAAGGTACTTTAAATTCTTTCCTCAATAGTTGAATTTTTTCTTCAGCAACTTGCAACAAATTTTTAATTTCACTTCCGTCTTCAGGATTTACGGCAACATTTTTTAATAGTTTCTTGAACTCTTAATTCTAGGTTGACATAGCCCTTGAATTTTCATTTTCATACTTTTTCTGACCAACAACCTTCTATAACATGGCTTCAGCTTTGCTGGAAGTTGAGAATGTTTTGTTAAAATAATTGTAAATTAATTCTCCAGTTTGTCTATGGAGATTAATCTTATCAGGTAGGGGAATATTTTTGGCATCTATAGTCAAATTGGTAGTTCTAAAACGTGTTGAAGAGGAAAAAAATAATGCAAAAGGATGAGCATTTTTTTTTTAAAGTTGATTCATTTCCAAATCCTTGGCTAACAACAATTTGGTTTGATAATCAAAATATGATTGAGCTTCCAACTGAGCTTCCATGTTTTCTTTGATATTCTTATTCTTATCTTCAATCTGTGCGAATACTTGTTTGATAATTGGTATTGATCCTTGAGAAGCCTCATCAGGATGTGGAGAAGATGGTGTACATATTGTCTTTCCCAACTGCAATTGAAAACCAATAATTAATTCTATGTTACCCTCATCAGATAGCTTGGTCCTTTTTGTTGCATTTTCTGTATCTTCATCTAAATCCATGGTTTCTTCTCTGCCTCTCTTGAGATTCTTTTCACTCTGCACCGAGGTTTCAAACTCTAATCCCATCATTGAAATTGACTTTCCTCCATTTTATAGCTTATCAATTTTAGGTTTTTCTTCATGTAAAAATGGAGCATATCCATTTTCTACTCTTCTATTTGAAATGATATGAAGAGGATCATAAGCCCATTTCTCTCCTAATAACAAATCAATACCTTTAAGAATTCTTTGAGCTTCCTCTGCAACTTTCCCGATGTTAATAATGAAAGGACCTCATTAGAGGAAATATCATCCTAAAAGTGGCCTCCTAAGGAAAAATAATAAAATAATAAAATAAGAGTTCTGAGTTTTAGAGGGAAAAGGAAAAACTATTTTTTATAATTGTATTTTTGGCTTATCTCCTTATAGGTTTACTCAAATTTCAAGTGCATACACTCGTTGGATGCATAATTAAATTTCACATCCAAAAAACACCCATTATGCATATGTTTTAGAAGAACTACAATGATAAAAATTCAAGATACATTAAAAAAAATGTGTTCAACAAGTTTTTTAATGTATCTTGAATTTTTATCAATGCGAGTCTTCTAAAAAATATGCATAATGGGTACTCGTTGGATGTTAAATTTAATTACGCATCCAAAGAGTGTCTACACTTGAAATATGAGTAAAACTATAAGGAGATAAGCCAAAAATACAATTATAAAACAAGTTTTTCTTCTTTTCCCTCCAAAATATTTACATATACCTATTTTTAAATTTAAATGATTCTGATTGGTTTACATATTATGACATAGAAATTACGTGAAAATTTCATGCTAAATTTTAGGCTAAAATAAAAACTTCAATCTTGTTGTAGTTTGTATTCTGAATGAGAAAGAGAAACAGGGACTTTGTGAGAGAGAAGAGGATATTACAATAGATCTGATGTAGGTTGTGTCTCTTCATTTTGTTGGATAATATAAATGAAGCACTGGTTGTTTCCCCGTGGACATAGCCCAAGTTGGGTGAACCACATATATCTGTGTCTCTCTTGTTGTATATGTTTTCTGTGTTTGTATTTCCACATATTTTTATGTGTTCCATTCCTTTGTAATATATAATTTTATAACATTTTCCATATGGTGTTAGGTTGCTTCTTCTCTTCTTTAATCTGCTTATTTTCTTCATTGATCTGCTTCCTCTAGTGCTTCACTGGTTTACTGCTAGATCCTCTTTGTTTTTTCTGCTTCTAACGGATTTGGCTTGAGTAACGGGGCAATAAAGAATCTCTTTCCATATGGCCAAATATATGGAAAATATAACACTCCACACGGATAAGAGGATCAACTCTTCTACTTCTCATGCCCGATCTAAATCGTGCATGAAATTTGCTTCTCCTCCATTGGTTGGATTTGAAATCACATTCCTTATGGTTAAACAGGTGACATGGGTAAAGATATCCATAAAAATCACGATTATACCTGAAGGCCATTCTCCTTGGTTGCTAGAATTGTTGGAATATCTGTTGATATGGTCTATATGATCTTCTCTAATAATTTGCTACAACATTCCCAAACTTGTGACAATTTTAACACTCTACATTACGCACAAAAGGAATTTAATTCCTTTTAAATCTTACAAATGTGTCACGATCATCTCTAGGAGCAAAGTATCTTCTGAATGTATGTGCTCCTTGAGATTCTCTTCTCTGCTGCTTGTTTTTCTTGCCTATTTGCTACTAGTTCTTTTGATTGCTTATTGGTTGTTGGATCTGCTTCTTGTTTCCTTGGATCTCATTTTTTATGTTGTTGTTGTTTGCTACAGGTTTGTTGGGTTTTTTTGGTGTTCTTTCCTACATGCAAACTAGATTCACCCTTTTGAAATCCAATACTAGTTTTATCCATTGGTGATATTTGGATCTATTGTACCTTGGGAGACAATCTCTGGCTTAGGAGAAATCAGTGCCCAAGACATTCACGTAAAAATTGAAAAGAATTAATTTCTTGTCCATTATTTTTATAAAACCCCAGAAATATAATTTAAAACCATCAAACTTTTCATATGAGAAAAATGCTTCCACAAATGCCTTCTGATGTTGAATAAAAATGACAGAAATAACAGAAAGAAATGATAGTGGAAAGTCTCAGATAATATGTTGGCTTACATAGAATATTCTATCTTTAACTTTAAAAGAAAAATGGCTAGCATGAAATGAAATACAAAATAGAGGAGCACATCAATAAAGATTTTAACTCTAATTCAAAACAATGTAACCTTAGAGGCCAACAACTTCAATACTCTATTCTGAGAGAAGAAACATTAACAAAAGATGGAACAAGAAAGAATAATAATACACAACAATTTCTAGAAACTCTACAAAAACTTTAGTCATTAGCATATTAAAGTAAAGTACAGAAATGTAGTACTCTGAGGTCCAAAAATCCGGAACCTCACTTCTTCTTTCCAAGGATTTTTATACAAAATTTCAAAATACAGTTATGAAATTGAAAAATACATAAAATAATTTGGAACTAACTGTTCTCAACATATTATATTTAGAAAATGAAATTACATAGAAAATAAAGTATTCCTTCCAAACATTATGGAAATAAAAATTAAATTCCACGCTGGGATATTCTCTTTAATTGAATGATTTTTACTTCAATAATAGTGGAAGGCCATGCTCCTGTATCAGTTGCTTGAGGAGACATAGAATAAAAACTACCATTAGCAAGATACAAACTATAGTTAGATATTTTCAAAGAATTCATAGATGTATTTTCCTGAAGTTATGAGGATTTAAAATCCTATGACACTAGCATTATACAACGTAAAATTCCTTTCAAGTAAGACCATAAAACTTTCAAACAGAAACTTATAAGAATCAAACCAATGCTTTTACGCCTAGTGGAAAAAGAGGTTAAAAAGCTACATGATGCCAAAATTATTATACCATTGAGGTATTCTAAATGGGTATCAAATTTAGTCCCTACTAGGAAAAAAACTGGAGAAATCAGACTGTGTGTTGATTTTAGAAATCTCAACAAGGTTTCCCTAAAAGACAATCATCCTTTTCCCAAAATGGACCATATCCTGGAGAAAGTAGTTGGATCTACGATAATTTCCTTGTTAGATGGATTTTCTGGTTACAATCAAGTTCTAGTACATCCAGAAGACTAAGATAAAAAAACTTTCACTACTCCCTGGGGCACATTCAACGATATGTGAAAATGCCTTTCAGTCTAATGAATATTGGTGCTACATTCCAAAGAGCAACGGATATTTCCTTTACATATGAAATATGTAGGTTTATAGTCATTTATTTAGATGATATCACTGTATTTTTGAAGGAAGATGAGGAACATTTTCTTCACTTAAGGAGAGTTTTCAAAAAATGCAAAAAATATGGTATCTCTCTCAACCCTAAGAAAACATTGTTTGGTTTAGAAGAAGGTAAACTTCTTGGAAATATCATCTCAAAAGATGGCATAAGAATCGACCCTAGCAGAGTGGAAGCAATAATGAAAATAGATCTCCCTAGGAACAAAAAAGAAGTCCAATAATTTACTGGAAAAATAAACTTCCTTCAGAGATTTATACCAAATTTGGATGAGATATTAAAAGCAATCACCGACATGTTAAAGAAGGATACTGAAATCCAATGGCATAATGATGCAAAAGATTCTTTCACTAAAGTCAGTAAGGCATTAACAAGTGCACCAATTCTAATAAGTCCCGATTTTACAAAATATTTCATGATATTTTCTTTTTCATTTGATCAAAAATTGTTGATCAATGGTTGTCATTGATGTCAACCCAAGCAGCACAAGGGGCTACCTTGATCTTGCATGGGAATTTTGACTTGAAAAATTACTCTATTCTGATTCAAGGATATTTTGGATGGTTTCTACTTGTCAAGATGTTTCCGTTGATATATGGAATACCACGTAATTATTCACAGTTTGAGAGATATTCGTGTTTGAAGTTAGTAACCCTAGTTCGTGGGCTAAAACCATATGGGATTGTAGCATGACACTAATCATTGGTTGTGGTCATTGAATATTCAATAGTTAATAATTTTTTAAACTCCTAAAATCCATCCAACGTTCACATGTTGAAGACCCTCTCAACCTAATAATTTATATAAATTGTGACCCTCATATCCTCCCGATACAAGGATTTCGTTACTTAAAAAATGTCATCTTGGAATTATCACTATAAATTTTTTTTCTGTGAATCTTCAGATGCTGAAAAAAACAACCATTTGAGCTAAAATCCTAATGAAGCACGTGACCAAATTTCAGATATTAGTTCGGTATATTTTCAGAGATATGATCTGAGGAAGTTAGGGTTTATGCAGGCTCCTGAATTTAATTTCAAATACGTGACCTTGGGAAAATCGTCATAAATTTATCTCTGAGCATTGGATTCAAATTTAATAAAAAGTGACAAAACGATGACAGGTTTTAGTTTGTTGGATATCGTTTTCAGGACCAAAGGTTGAAACAGTGAAACGCGGAACTTCCTACAAGTTCTCTCTACTGGACCAGTCTATAATCGGGTCATCGTAGGAGATTGGGCATACCTATATCTTGAAGAATCCAATATTTATCAGACCTACGAGGTTGGAAAGAGAACTCAGAGGGCTACCACAGGATGAAATTTTAGACCTTGGAGATCTGAAATCACATAGATACAATAGATTCAATATCGAGCTTCTAGAAGGCAAGAAAAAATATGCATTCAAGGATCACTGTAGTAAGCACAACACATCAATAGTCAAGGGTAAGTCTGCTACAAAAAGGTATGTATGATTAGTGCTTAAATTTTAATTTTAATATCGTCTCTGCCATGCATTTTTGTAGGACGATGTAATTATTTTGTATGTATGTTTTATTGGGTTTTGTTCATAAATGTTGAACATCTTTACATTTGAATTTTGAATATTTCTCTAACATATGGTTTGCAGGACAATGTAAGTATTTTGTTTGTATATTGGTTTGGGTCTTGTTAATTAATGCATGTGCAAGAAGGAGGACACAATAGGACAACTCAGACACATACTAGAAGGACAATGCAACACCAAAGTACTGTTACTTGAAGTAAGCACAAGAATACCTCAACAACTGCTAGTGTTTAAAGAATCAGTGTCAAGTCAAGTATCAGGTCGTGTCAAAAGTCAGTATTGTAAAAATCATCATTGTAAAATTGTAAAAGAGTCATTATTGTAAAAGATTCAATCTCCCTAGAGTTGGAGAGGCATTGTTGGGAGGTATAAGGGTCATTCTTGGATAATGTTATTGTTGGGTTGTAGGTCATAGTGTGATTGGGTGATTGGTATAGTTCAAGAAAATCATTGTGAATCATATTATATCGTGGATAATTGTCCCTGGTATGGGATTCCACACTCTTGTCTAATTTATGATCATTATAGGGTGGCAGGGAGGTGCTAGTTTGGTGCATGAAGTCGCCTACAAGTTGGAACCTGTGAACAATTCAGGGTGGTAGGTCGGTCTAGGATGTCGGGGCATCCATTTAGTTGACTATTGAAGAAACCAACTCGTTGGGGTGTCCTTCCAGTGGGAGCTGGAGAAGAATGATTTTATCGAATTCTAGGAAGTTGTACCTTTCATTTTAGTTGGTCCTGAAGATTAAATAATTTATTAGAAAAGAATTCGGTGTTTTTTTACCCAGAGGGGGTTTTCCACGTAAAATTAATGTGCCTATTGTGTTCTATTGTTTACTATTGTTACTGTATAAAAATCAAGAATAATTGAAGATTAACTAATGCTTTAAAAATATTTAAAAGTGTTAATTGATAAGAAATACTAATTCGCCCCCTGCTCTCAGTATTTCCAAAAATTGGTATCAGAGCTTGGTTCCTTCAATAGTAGTATAACAATTGGAAGGAGATCATGGAGTATACTAAGAATAGTGTTCCTTTGTTCAATGGAAATAGCTATGCAATTTAGAGTGGAATAATGCAGGTTCATTTACTGGCGCAAGGATATGAAGTATGGGAAATCGTTGAAAAAGGCTTTACATCGACCCATGATGAACAAGGTAAGAAAAATATGGTATATGATGCAAAGGCTAAAGATCTCATTATCAGTGGGCTTAACGAATTTGTCTATCTTAAGTTACTGAGTTGAAAAAATTCTAAAGAAGTATGGGGCAAGCTTGAGAATATATATGTAGGTGACTCAAACGTGAAAGAAGCAAAGCTTCAAATTTACAGGGAAAAATTTGAGCAACTCAAAATTAAGGAAGATGAAAATATTGATGCATACTGAGAGTGTGTTGATTAAAAAAATGCATTGGAAGGTTTAGGAGAACCTTTTTACACAAAAATTTTTGTCTGAAAGATCCTTAGAACCTTTCCGGCAATATTCAACCCAAAGGTATCTGTCTTGGAATATAGTTTGAATCTAGCCAATCTCAACAAAGATTAATTTCATGGAGTTCTTACGACATATGAAATTAGGATTGAAGAATGTGACGACACATCTCACCTAGAAACAAAATTCACCACATCTAAGAAAACTAGTAAGGACAAGCATACTCCAAAAGCGAAAACTTGTAGTTGTAAGGAAGAAGATGAAGAAGAATTTCCAGATAAATAATTTTCCTACTTCACGGGAAAAATGGAAATAGGTACGGGGAAATTCAAAGGTAAACTTTCATTGATATGTTTCGACAGTGGTGAGGTTGGGAATTTTGTAGCCAAGTGTCATCACAAAAATGAGGCTGTTACGAAAGGAAAGAAAGGTATAAGGAAGTTCAACAAGCAAGGAAAGAAGAAATGGTTTAAGAAGAGTTTCTTCTCCAAAGAAGATATCTCCTCATCTGATGAAGATAGTGATAACGAAGAAGAAATCAATGGAAGAGTATTGTTTATGGCCAAGCATAATATGCAAGAAGCATATGACGAAGAAGAAGAGATGACTGAGGTTGAATTTAAAAACGAAGTGATCAAGTTTATCAAAGAGCTCAAGTTCGAGAAGAAGCATGTCAACACTCTTCAAGACGAATTAGAAAGGGAACAGGTCCTAAATCTTAAAATCAAGGTTGAAGAATAAAAACGAGTTGAAGAATCGCTCAGGGAAGAATTAAAGGAAAGAAAAAAGGAAATTTAAGCATTGGAAGATGAAATAGTTTCTCTAAGAAAGCAAGTAAAAAATGGAAAAAAATCTTCAAAACTACACCAACAGCTCCAAGGCATTGGAAGAAATCATCAAAAATCAACGATCAAATAGTGACAAGACTGGTCTTGGTTACAAAGAAAAATATGAAAAGTAACCAAGTCCTTCTATGACAACAAAAGAAGATGGATATGCAAAATATAACAAGTAGGTAAATCTCCCATACAACTCAAGATATTGGGACTTGCACGAAGAACCATGGAAGGCTATTCCTCGAAGAATATTTCCTCCCAGGTATCAACCTATCTTCTATGGTCATTGTTATTCATGTGGAAGGTTTGGACATAGAGCTATATAATTCCACATGTATGTTTGGAATAAATGCAGTTTCAAGAGATCTTTTAGAAAGGAATATTTCAGAACTCAGTAGAATATTAACAAATTTGATCATTTGAGAGATGATGTCGAATGTTGCAAATGTAACAATTTTGGACACCTGGCTAAAGGTTGTAGACTTGGAAGTTATTCAAAGGAATTATTGCAAAACCCGAATGAACAAATATGGAAAAAGAAGTCTGAAAAATGTGATATCGCTCTCAAGGCTCAAAGAAACATAAACATTTGGTATGTTGATAGTGGTTTCTCAACTCATATGACTGGAGATAGGAATAAGTTCATATCCTTGAAGGAAACGAATGATGCAACAATGTATTTTGGAAATGACGGGTCTTAAAATGTCATAGGAGTAGGTATAGTCACACTTGGAAGCAATAATGTATTAGTAAAATATGTGTTGTTGGCTGAAAATATGAATCACAATCTACTCAGTGTTTAACAAATGTGTGATCAAGGACACACGATGCTATTTAACTCTAAGAAATGTGAAATCAGGAAAGGAAAGTTCGGTAAAATTGTGGCTACAACAAGCAGAGCTCAAAATGACCTATATATTTTGGATGAGACAGCTAAAGGGTTATTTTTGGTGAAAGAAGACGAAAGTTGGTTATGGCACAAATGAATGGGACATATAAATTTTGGCAATGTGGCCAGGATCAACAAGAAGGAAGAAGTAAGAGAAATGCCTAAAATTTCAAAACCTACAAATATGATAAGTGAATCTTGTCAGCATGGAAATTAGACAAAATTTTAGTTCAAGACAAAAGAACACTTTGCATCACGTCCATTGGAATTAGTACATACTGATCTATGTGGTCCTATGAGAAAAAAATGTTTAGATGGAGAATTATATTTTATGCTAATGATAGATGATTACACCAGAATCTACAAGGAATTGGTTAAAAATTAAACTGATTTGAAGATCAAATGTGTGAGATAAGATAATGGCGAAGAATTCACTTCCAATGTAGTTCAACAGTACTGTGATGAAAATGTAATAAAAAGGCAATTCTCAACAACAAGAACACCGTAGCAAAATGGAGTTGCTGAAAGAAAAAGCAAGACCGTACAGGAAAAGACCATAACAATGTTAAATGACTCAAAATTAGATGATAAATTTTGGGTTCAAGCAATCGATACATTTGTATTCATTATAAACGGAGGTTTTCTAAGGAACAGTTGTAACATGAATCCATACAAATTATGGAAAGGAAGATCGACTAACGTCAAATACTTCAAAATATTTGGAAGCAAATGCTACATCGAAATAGAAGATACAAATTTGGGCAAGTTCGATTCCCGTGTCGATGAAGGTATTTTCATTTGTTATTCACGCAAAAGGAAGGCTTGTAGATGCTACAATCCAAGGCGAAAACAAATAGTGGAAATCATAAATGTTACTTTTGATGAAGATCGTGTTACAAAGGATGACAATGAGATGGTCCCTTCAAGAAAATCTGAGGGATATGAGGGAGAATATATGAAGGATGAAGAAGAAACTCTAGAAAAAGACCAATCAAATAAGGAAACAACAATCAACCAGGAGGAAATAATAAAAGATCAGCAGGATGTACAAGAAAATTCTCCAAAATATTTAAAAGAATGGCGTCAAAAGATTCATCCGTCAAATCAAATCATCAGAAACATAAATGAAGGAATTGGAACTAGAAGAAGTCGACAGATTCATTCATCACAACAAGCCCACATTTCTTTCTTAGAAACTTTTGAACCTAGCAATTTTGAGGAATCTAGTCAAGATGAACACTAGGTAGCAGTTATGAATGAAGAACTGGATCAAATTGAGAAGAACGATACTTGGGAATTGGTTCCAAGACGAAAGGATAAAAATGATATTGGAACTAAATGGGTCTTCAATTTTTTTTTAATGAGGATGGACAGGTTACCAAGAATAAGGGAAGATTAGTCTGCAAAGGATATGCACAAGTTGAAGGAATTGATTTTGAAGAAACATTTTCTCCCGTTGCCAGAATGGAAGCTATCAGAATGTTTCTCACTTATGCATGCTTGAGAAAAATCAAGGTCTACCAAATGGATGTTAATTCAACCTTTCTAAATGGTGAATTGGAAGAAGAAGTTTACATTGAACAACCCAAAGGTTTTCTGCTCTCTGAAAGGAAGACTATGTCTACAGATTAGATAAGGCACTATATGGTCTCAAGCAAGCTCCTAGAGCTGGTATGCTCATCTTGATGGATATCTACATCAACAAGGGTTCAAGAAAGGAAGAGCCGAAAATAATATCTATGTGAAAGTGGATCAAGATACCTAACAATTATCGAGGTATATGTAGACGATATAATTTTTGGAAGCAATGATGACAGATTAAGTAAAAAAAATTCCACAAAGATGCAAAGTGAGTTTGAGATGTCTCTACTTGGTGAGCTGACATACTTTTTAGGGCTTCAGATATATTAGCAGGATAAATTAATATTTATATATCAAACCAAGTACATAAAGGAAATTCTCAATAAATTCAATATGGAAGATTGCAAGCCTGTCCTTACCCCAATGGTAACAGGTTGCAAGTTAAGTTTAGATGATTCGTCAATGGATGTGGACCAGAGGTTGTATAGATCTATGATTGGTAGTCTTCTATATGTGAAAGCTTCTTGGCCAGACGTAATGCAAGTAGTTGGAAAAGTAGCAATATTCCAAGAAGCACCAAAAGAATCTCATATTATTTCCATAAAAAGAATTCTCCGATATCTTAATGGCACAACCGAATATGGTTTATGGTATCCCGAAGGAAATAATCTAGTTATCCAAGCTTATATGGATGCGGATTGGGCAGGAAGCATTGATGATCGAAAGAGTACCAGTGGGGAAACATTCTATCTAGGTGACCATTTCCTTGTTTATGGTTAAGTAAAAAGCAGTCTTCAATCTCGTTATCCACAACAGAATCAGAATATATTGCAGCATCAACTTGTTGTACTCAAGTTCTCTAGATGAAGAAAAAATTACAAGATCTTCAAGTCAATTTTTATGAGCCTATTCCCATATTTTGCGATAACACCAGTGCCATAAATATCTCCAAGAATCTTGTGATTCATTCTAAAACAAAGCACATTCCAATCAAATATCATTTCATTAGAGAGCAAGTCACCGAAAATAATATCAAGCTTGAATATGTTGGCACAAAGGAAAAAATTGTTGACATCTTTACCAAACCATTACCTTGTGAATAATTTGAGTATCTTCGCCTAAATCTTGGGATTCTCCCAAGTTCTCATTAGAATATTTCTCTTATCTAACTAAGTGAAAAAAGAGAGGGAAATGAGGTGTGTATAGGTCCGCAGGATGATGTCTGTCAGGGTGAGTTACCCTTTGCCATTGATGACAAAGGGGGAGTGAATGCCATAGGAAGAGGTGTCATGATCACAATGGGAGTACTTATGTTGCCATCAATGCCAAATGGGAATATTTTTTATCAGTGGTTGTCATTGATTACAACCCAAGCAGCACTAGGGGCTACCCCGATCTTGCATGGGAATTTTAACTTGAAAAATTACTCTATTCCAAGTCAAGGATATTTTGGATGGTTTCTACTTATCAAGATGTTTCCGTTATATATGGCACACCATGTAATTCTTCACGGTTTGAGATATGTTCGTGTTTGAAGTTAGGAACCCCATTTAGTGGGTTAAAACCCCATGGGGTTGTAGCATGACACTAATCGTTCGTTGTGGTCATTGAATATTCAATAATTAATACTTTTTTAAACTCCTAAAATCCCTTCAATGTTCACTTGTTGAAGACCCTCTCAACCTAAGGATTTATATAAATTGTGACCCTCATATCCTCCTGATGCAAGGATTTCGCTACTTAAAACAGGTCATCGTGGAATTATCGCTATAAATTGTTTTCTGCGAAGCTTTAGATGCTGAGAAAAAACCCCATTTGAGCCGAAATACTAATGAAGCTCGTGACCGAATTTTAGATATTGGTTTGGTATATTTTTGGAGATAGGATTTGAGGAAGTTAGGGTTTATGCAGGCTCCCGAATTTCATGTCAAACAGGTGACCTTGGGAAAATCATCATAACTCTGTCTCTGAACATTGGATTCAAATTTAATAAAAAGTGACAGAAATAGGACGGACTTTAGTTTGTTGGATATCATTTTTAGGACCAAAGGTTGAAACAGGGATACGTGGCACTTCGTACAAATTCTCTCTACTGACCTAGTCTATAATCAGGTCATCGTAGGAGATTGGGCATAAATATTTCTTGAAGAAACCAATATTGATCAGAACTACGGGGTTAGAAAGAGGACTCAAATGGCTACGAAAAGACGAAATTTCAGACCTTGGAGATTTGAAATGACATAGATACATCATATTCAATATCAAGCTTCTAGAAGGCAAGAAAAAATATGCATTAAAGGATCACTACAGTAAGGAAAACACATCAACCGTCAAGGGTAAGTCTACTACAACAAGGTATGTATGATTAGTGTTTAAGTTTTAATTTAAATATCATCTTTGACATGTGTTTTTGCAGGACAGTGTAAGTATTTTGTATGTATGTTTTATTGGTTTTTGTTGATAAATTTTGAACGTACTTACATTTGAATTTTGAATATTTCTCTGACATATGGTTTGTAGGACAATGTAAGTATTTTTTTTGTATATTGGTTTGGGTCTTGTTAATTAATGCATGTTCAGGAAGGAGGACACAATAGGACAACTTAAACACATACTATAAGGACAAAGCAATGCCAAAGTACCATTACTTGAAGCAAGCACAACAATACCTCAACAACTGCTAGTGTTCAAAGAAGCAATGTCAAGCCAAGTATCAGGTCATGTCAAAAGTCAGTATTGTAAAAATCATCATTGTAAAATTGTAAAAGAGTCATTATTGTAAAAGAGTCAATCTTCCTAGAGTTGGAGAGGCATTTTTGGGAGGTATAAGTGTCATTGTTTGATAATGTTAAAGTTGGGTTGCAGGTCATAGTGTGGTTGGGTGATTGGTATAGTTCAAGAAAATCATTGTGAATCATATTGTATTGTGGATCATTTTACCTAGTATGAGAGTCCATACTCTTGTCTAATTTCTGATCATTGCAGGGTGTCAGGGAGGTGCTAGTTTGGTGCATGAAGTCACCTATAGGTTGGAGCATGTGAACAATTCAGGGTGGTAGGTCGGTCTAGGTTGTCGGGGCATCCATTCAGTTGACTATTGAAGAAACCAGGGTGTTAGGGCGTCCTTCCAGTGGGAGATGGAGAAGAATTATTTTCTAGAATTATAGGAAGTTGTACCTTTCATTTAAGTTGGGCTGAAGGTTAAAGAATTTATTAGAAAAGTGTTCGGTGGTTTTTTACCAGAAGGGGGTTTTCCACCTAAAATTCATGTGCCTATTGTGTTCTATTGTTTATTGTTTTTACAGGATAAACATCAAGAATAATTGAAGATTAACTGATGCTATGAGAATATTTAAAAGTTATGATTGATAAGAAATATTGATTCGCCCCCCTCCCCCTCTTACTATTTACAACAACAATAACAACTATTTTTTTGTAGAAGAATGTTGAAGGTCATGAACAACCCATTGCGTTTTTCAACAGAGCACTAAAGGATACATCAATGTAATACAATATCATGGAAAAACATGCATTTTCATTGGGTAAAGCACTATCGGGTTTCAGGGTTTGCGTTCTACATTCACACATCATTGATTTTGTCCCAAGTGTCATTGTTAAGTATATTCTGACTCAAATAGGTCCAGATGGTAGAAGGGGCAAATGGATTACTGTAATTTTGGAATATGACAATGAAATCATACCAATAAAGCTTATCAAAGGACGAGGGTTAGAAAAACTTATGGAAGAGTCTAATTGTAATGTGTTAGACATCAATTTCATTGCAGAATTAGATGAACAGGAAGAGCAGGCAACTCCACCGATCTCAGAAGCCTTCAACACATCACCATAATATGTAGACATAATTTTTTTCTTACAGAACTTATATTATCCTCCTAGTTAAACAAAAACCAAAGCAAGGTCCATTAAAATGAAATCCATGAAATTTTGTATTCTTGATAATACTTTATATTGGAAATATGTTGGAGGGATATTACTAAATTGTTTGATGAAAGATGAAGTAGATAGGGTCCTAGAGGAATTCCATCTAGGAGACTGTGGTGGCCATCTATAATGGAAATATAAAACTAACAAAATCCTTAGCGCTGGTTTTTACTGGCTAACTCTGTTCTTTGATGTGCATAAAAAGGTCACCTCTTGTCACCAATGCCAAATATTTGTAGGTAAAGGAAAGCTGTTACCTTTACCCTTAAAGCCAATTGCAGTAGAATTCCCTTTTCAATAATGGGGTTTAGACTTCATTGGTGAAATTCACCCTAGCTTCTCAAGACAACACAAATGGATTTTGACAGCAACAGACTACTTTACCAAATGGATAGAAGTCATACTAGCTAGAAAAGCCACTGATACTATTATCATTCAATTCCTGGAAGGAAATAAAATTTCTAGGTTTCGCTGCCCCAATAAAATTATAACTAATAACGTTGTTGCTTTCAAATCCAGAAAAATGACAGATTTTTGTAACAAATATCATATTAAGTTAGGTCACTCTACTTCTTACTACCCCCAGGGTAATGGGTTAGCTGAGTCTTCTAACAAGAGTTTGGTAAATATTATCAAAAAGTTATTGTAGGAGAATAAGAAGTCATGGCACAAAAAATTAATCAATGCACTATGGGTTGATCGAGTTACTACCAAGAAGTCCATTGGAATGTCACCATTCCAGATAGTGTATGGAACAGATGCAATTTTCCCAACTTCTTTGGGAATTCCAGTGCTCAAAATTATGCAACAAGCACAGGTAGAGACTAATGATATGAAAATAAGAATAAACCAGACTATTCAATTACAACAGTAAAGGGAGGAGGTTTATCATAAAACTCAAGTCATCCAAGAAAATATTAAAAGGATTTATGATAGAAGGACCAAAGCAGATGATTTTCAACTCAATGATATTGTTTTGAAATGGGATTCCAGAAATGAGGATAAGAGAAAACATGGTAAATTTGACAACTTATGGAAAGGTCCTTTTAAGATTCAAGACTTTAGGGGCCACAATGCATTCTTGTTAACAAATTTGAATGGAGATGAGCTTCAAGGTGGCCGACCTGTGAATGGCATACATTTAAAGCATTATTTCCTACCCAATTAGGACAATTCATTCATCAACCTTGTATAGAACCATTTTATTTTTATATTGCAAGGGTGCAGGTGAATTTCAGGAGAAGTTGAAGCCCACAGAGAAGACCCTAAGCTTCTAGTGATGAATTACCATAGGTATGAATAATACACAGATATAATAGTTCAGCTGGAACATTTTAGCAAATTGGCCCAATGGATCAAGATTATTAATCTACAGTGTTCTTGACACCTCACAAGGAGGATGTCATCGCTAGTTGGAGCCACCGTTAGGGTTATATGATTCATAGTTTCAATTGATGATTGGATATTTTCTTTGAGTTGATGAAATTATAAATTATATTGTATTCTACAAATTATTTACAAAACAAAAAGAAAGAAATAATATAGAAAGAAATCAAAAGAGGGTATAAAAATAATGTATATGTGAAAAAGGAAAACAGAGTAAAAAAGAAAATAAACATGAAAAAACCCCAAAAATAATGTATAGGAGTGAGCAAGCCTAAATTCCACTCAAGAAATAAAAATTGCCTCAGTTAACACTTGGAAATTTTGAATAAATGTGCTGCTAGCCAAAATGCAACATTGTAATAAGACAAATAGAGATAGTTGGTCTAATCACATTGTTTAATTTTTATTTGGCTATAATGAAATAGATTATGTTAGTGAATAAATCAATCAAAATCGTGATTTAGTTTTATTAGTGAATTTAATCGCACTATTTAATCATGGTTAACTGACAGAGAAAGGATCAAAAAATGCTTTACTAGTTGAAATGCAACATTAGTGATTTTTTAAAGTATTTTTTAGGAGGTGATTAAGATTTGATTAAGATAAATTTTAGTAAATATTAATCATGTTTTAAGCTCATGCAATAAATTTGAATATATAATTTTTTATGCAAAGTTGTAATCTTATGATAAAAATGGATGGCTGAGATTTTCCCCCGCCCGGATCAACGACGGGGGAGTGTTTTCGGGCCTCTCCAAGCTCCATCGCGATTTTCTTATGGGGGGGGGTTTGGAAAAGGTTGGACCCACACACTTACGTGTCACCCTCGTAATGTTTTGCACCACCCCGTCTTTTTCACTCATTCCCCCCCCCCCTCCCCCCCTCTGAAAATTCTTCCAGCGTTGAACTCTCACCCCTCCACTATTTCTTATCCGCCATGACACCCTTCACAATCCTGTCATCACTCCACCCACCTCAACCTACCTTCCTCCGCTCACCATCTACCAACTCAGCTTTGCGGACCCCACTCCCACAACCTCCCTTTCCATTTTATTTATCTCGAGAACCTATCCCACTCCCAGTCAAAGGCTTCCATCTAGCACTCCCCTTCCCACATCAACAATCTGTTACAACAATTAACACTTCCCGCTCCCACTGAAATGGACTCGCTCCCGACTAACGTTAAAAATATAATGGTAATGTGAAAACTACTCTATTAAAAGCATTGAAGCCATAAAATTCCTTTTCCTCATTGTTTTTCACGACCAAATGAATTTTACAGTCTTCCAAGCTGTCACAATGACCAATAGTTCTACCGAAAATGATTCAATCTTCATCAGTGACCATAATCCAGCATCCAGAAAATAGCTTCCCCTTTCTAGGTAATATAATAGCCTTCATACCTCTTTCTATTTGATATTTGATAATGGCCCCAAAAGGTAAATCCCTAAAAACAAAGGCAAGAAGCCTGCAGAGAATTCAATGCTGCCCCTCCCATAGACCTGGATCACATGCCTTTAGTCGAAATGCATTATAAAATTGTCGAGACCAACTGTGAATTCGGCTTATTCAAACTTAAAAGTTGGTTAAAACATACTTTTTTACATCAGTAGGATGAATTGGTCCTATGGGATTCTTCCCTGCCCCATTTCATGCTACCACAGACACATCAGTTCCCTGAGTTAGTCTCATGGTGTTATACTAGCTATGTACCATCCCAAAGACAAATTTTGATCCACAATGGTGAAGTTTTGTTCACCATCACAACTGAAGCCATTTCTCAAATGCTCCAAGTGCACAAACCAAAATCGTCCAAGCCATTGTTCGTAGAATCTCTCACATAGCTCTACGAAAATTTGACCTCCCCACAGAGAGCTAAGATCTTTGAAATCTTTCTCCTAGAAGATGCCAAATTCCCTAAAAGAAACTCTCCATACTCATCTTCTATGTTCCTTGAGGTAACCACACAGATCATCACCGTCATCTCATATATTCTTGGTCACCACTCTGATCAGTGGGTTAATGAGGCCATTGTTGGCTTCTTCTCAATTTTTACCACTGAGGAGAAATATGTTATTTTTAATTACAGTGAGTACATTACAGATTCAATGCATGATAAATTAACTATGTTTACTACAAAGGGAGCTTTCAAATAATCTATTGTTCTAGTTTACTTGTTTATTTATCACTAGGCAGACAAGTTTCACTTTTCTTTACAGAATATGGATGAGCAGAGAAATTCTCAATCAGTTATCCATTGGACCTCCTTGATGTGGAAAAAATCCATAGAATTTACTTTCGTGGACTATGTTGGTTTGTTTTTGTACATAGTTATTTTCTTGTTAATTAGTGATATGGAGCCTAGGATAGGAACATATATTCAAAAGGTATTGCATCTTAGTGACCAAGTAAAGATAGGTGACTGGTATCTATACCATAACTACATAGAGATCGGGATCTATGGGTGTGAATTTCCACCCTATAAGCTGCCAAAATTTGTGCCCATGAGACTCTTCTCACTGGAGTACATTAGAAAAATGATTCATATGGGTGACTTGAATTTTGTGGCAGCTAAAAAGAAGGCATAATTTAAAACCAAATCACGGGTTGGACCATTTGTGTGCAATGCCAGAACAATTGGTAAAGAGGAAGATTTTCTTTTTAAGAAAATGAATTTCAAGTTGAGCTTTACTTGGTCTTATGACACTTTTTGCCTGATTTCAAAGATAAGGTTGGAGCAAAAAACCACACCCTACGCACACACTCCTCGGCCAGAGATAGAGAAATACATGAAAAAAAATAAGTGGGAGGAGAACATATTGCAGGAGGCCAAAGAACAGGTTATATCAACAACAAACTCTCAAACTCCTACACCTCAAGAAAAGCATGAGAAAGGCATGAGAGAAGAATAATCTTCCCCAATGACAGAAATTGGAGCTAAAGAGTTCCTAATATACAAGAAGAAACATAAAACTAACTCTGCACCCATTTTTTAGCAGGAGAATAAAGAGCAAGAAAAAATTGTTATCATAGGCCCTCATGTGTTTATCATGGATGATGAGATATTCATAGGATCTCCCTCTTCATCAACATCTACAGAGACTCCAAAACACCAAAAACAATTGACTTGGCTCAAGACACTGTTGAGCCTAATGTTTTTTCCAAGTACAAGGCAATCAAACAAAATAATGAGATGCTTAAAACCACCAAATATACACAGTTCTGGAATCAGACAACCACATCACAACACATGATCCTATCAGCCTTTAACACAGAGAAAGGAAAAATGAAAATTTCATTCCTTGAGAAAAATTTCGTAGCCCCGAGGACACCAATAGATTACAAAGAACATGTATTTTCATTTGATGCAAAGAAAATCCATCCAATTGACAAAATGGAAATGAATAAAAAATCCAGTGAGATGATGTATTCTACACTAACTAATGCTGCCATGTCAACTTCCAGATTGCAGGTATCAGTCAAAAACAAACAAACATAGCTCAAGTTGGAAAGGATTTCATCCTTAGCCAAGGATACCAAAATCAAGTCACTTGAAGACTTGGTGATCAAACGGGGATACAACCCTAGTGATGTGAAGGCAGAAAAAGAGATAGTGAAAAGAAAAAATGTTGATATAGCAGCATTAAAGAAGCATCTTATATTGCTTACCACAGAGGATCCCCAAGCTAAGGAAGTCATAGAGATGGAGAAGGAGAAAGAGGACAAGTTCAAAATAATCATTGAACATAACAACCATATCCGAGATATGGAGGTGGAGCTCAAGAAACTGCTCAAAGAGAAACAACATGAATCACATTTGGCCATAGTTCCACTCACAGCTGGCCCAATTCCAGTAGCCACAACCCCGCGCACATCTACATCAACTTGAGCACCATCAAAAACATCAAATCCTGCAAATGAGCTAGTTAAAGCCATGGACAATCTGACAATTCAAGGGTAAGAAATTGCTAAATTAAAAGATAAAATCAAAATTTTTTTAGAGTAGAAATTAAAGGTTGATAATTCTTATGTTGCACAGTTGGAGAAAACCCACCAAATAACTCTCAAAGTTGAACAATTACAAAGTGAACCACAAATGGCTCAAACTCTGGCACAAGCAAAGGAGAACATATGGACAGAGATCAATGAAGCCATCACAGAAATCTAGCCTTCAATTCCGATTATTTTTTAGCAACAAGAGTTAATACATAGATCCAAAGAGGTATTAAAGCAAATCAAAGAAAATTTAGGACAGAAGCATGGAGAAGCAACATTCATCATCAAAATCTTGAATTCCAAAAAAAGAGAAGAACTAGAGCAACTCGGAATTCAAGACTAAACAAAGACAATTTTGGAGGTGAAGAGAATACACACAAAAAGGAAATTAAATGCTAAAATTGGAAAACAAATGTAAAAATATGGAAACCAGTATCCAAAGATTTCACAAGAATATGCCGGTGCTAAATAGGAAAGGACTACCAAGACTGGTTGATGGGGGAGAAAATATGATAAGCTTGAAAGAGTACCAGGAAAAATTATGAATAATAACTCAAGATAAATCAAGTTTTGCAAGTATAAAAGGGCATTTCATAGGGAAAGCATTCATGGAGGTCATTGATTTTGACTTATTTATCAGTCATGAAATTAGACATTTATTCATCATCAAGCCTACCTTTCAGAAGTACACAGAGGTGGATGATACCTACAGAAAATTAATTAAGTTTACTATCCCAACAGAAGACAGATGGGAAAAGATGTGTGAATTACTTGTGTAATTTTTTTTATCTCTAGACAAAAAGGTAAACAATGCATCAAATTTTTAGGCCCAGGCATCAACAATTATCCTCAACAATAGGGCCAATATTTCCAGCGGTTTTAGAATTCATAAATTTTTGTAATAAGTTTTTAGATATTTTAGGATTCTATCTTGATCTTTGAAATAGATATATTTTGTAATAATATTCTATAAGTACTTCATAATTCGAAGTATTAGTGTTGGGACTTGTTTGAAGAAGGAATAGTATTGTAAAGCAGCTCACAAAGCCACTATTGATTAGATTTTTAGTAATATAATGCAATCATTACAGGATTCTTGTGTCATTTTTATTGTTGAAGTGCATCTCTCTTTGTCAATTGGTTTTCTCTCTATTATCATATGTGTTTCTTAAATATGAATTATTCTAAGAAGATAAAAAACATAATTTGTTTAAATATACACTTTGTCTTTGGCTTAAGAATAATTTTTATGTTTTCTACTGAAGATTAAAATAAGAATTCTTAATTGCTCTGTTTTTAATTAGATTTCTAAATATTTTCCTCTCATCCACACCACAGTCTTGGAGGATCCAGTGAATTTTCCTACCCTGCCCTATAAGGTTAGCCTCTCAACTCTATATTTGATCAATATAAACCTATGACTGCATTTTCCCAATGGCCTATCTTCCTAGTTTCAACCAAACAACCCAAAAAACCCAAACCTGAACTTAATAACTAGCCTAATACCTTTAGTCAATCAAAGATGAATTATAAAGAGAGATCCCTCTATGAAATTGGAAGGGCTATATTCCCAGTTTCCAAAGTGGTTCTAAGGTTACCTCTTTGATTTACTCCGCAACCTCAAAAAATACGGAGTGATAACACACTCTACACCGGGGTTTCAACCTCTACCCCCAGCATTGGAACTGATTTTCCTTCATTTGCCAGCTTCTCAATTTCAGGTTTTTCTTCATGTAAAAATTGGAGCATATCCATTTTCTACTCTTCTATTTGAAATGATATGAAGAGAATCATAAGACCTTTTCTCTCCTAATAACAAATCCATCCCTTCAAGAATTCTCTACACTTCCTCTGCAGCTTGCCTGGTGTTAATAATGAAAGGATTTGTAATCCTTGGTAACCTGAATAAAAGGCCCTTTTTGGCTGGAACAAAATGAATTTTATCCACATTCAAGCTCTGCCTTATGCATTCTAAAGTAAACAACCTCATAGGAACAAAATTTTCTAACCTGTAGGGTTCATTGTCAGCTCCATACAATCTGATCTCTGAAAAATCATCAAATGAATACCAATCCCCCACTTTCAAATCATTGCTCAATTGAAGAAAGGACTAGGCTTTTGGAAATAAAGAAGGTGCAGGAGAACTATTGATGATTGAATAAACTATAGAAATAAATGAGGTGGAAAACTCCATCAATCCTTCATTCTTTGGACTACCCCTCACTACATCAGTCCAAAAGAGAACTGATTGTTTGTTCTTGTTGACATCCATAATATTTAACCCCAAGTGCATAAAATTCTCCACATTGGTATATAAGAACCAATATGTAATCAAAGAAGGGAACCTAAAAGAACCCGTAAGTGAGAAATTAATAAACTGGGCATTAACTAACCCCTCCCAGAAAGATGGAATATCTAGGACAACCCTAGGTTTCATCATTAAACTAAAAACACCCAGAGTGACTTTGTTAATGACTAATGAGTTATCTTTCCCCATAATTTTATTTAAAATTTGAAGGATTGGTTGAACCTCTTCTGCAAAAGTATCTAAGGGAAAATTATTTAACTCTAAGGACAGTGGCTTCCCACTGAGCATCAAATAAAACACAGTTTGGGCGTACTACTGGCCTATTAAATTCTCAAAATAAGTTAACAGGGTTTCCTCTGAGAAGGTATTGTATGAATCTAAGGATGGGAAATAAAGTGCTTACTGGATTAGAGTAGAATACACTTGAAATATATTTTCTTATGACATATCCATCACGAAACATTTTTTAGGATACATAGTAGACACTAGCGAGCTAATAAACTTGAGAAAAAGGCGAGTTTCAGTGATAAAAGCTCATAGAACCCTGGACTTGACTGCAACAACATAATATGGGAAATTGGACTTGTTCACAAGGATATGCTAATAGGTTTCAATATGATTTAAAGAAAAAAAAATATAAAAAATGTATGATTCAGTGTCCATTAATGGAATGTGAGATGACGAACCTACTATGACAAATTTCTTGGACATTTCGTACAACAGGAATAGTGGGTGACTGTGATAAATACATAGCGATGAATAGGAGTGATGACTGGGAACTATCGCTAATGATTTTGAAAACACTGACAACACGAGAAGACAAGAGGAGTACAAGAAAATGGATTAATAACGGAATTTATAGGCTGATTATGCAAAAGAGGGGGAAAAGAGAATTTAATGCCTTCGTAGGGAATTAAATGGAGGTTGACAGAGAGCATTAATGATGGAAATGAAATGCATGACTGACAGGTGGCGGAGGGAGGAATGACGTGGCAGAATGTATGTGGAGTCGAGCACGCTTGTTGACGTGATCAGTCTCGCTTGCTGATGTCACTGTGGGAGCAACCTCTAGTACATTTCAAAGTCAGAGGAGTGCCCTCGCAGAAAATATGAGCCGTAGATCTTGCGATTATGTGCACATTGAAAATTCATTGTGAAGGCACCTCCACTGTTATATGTCGAGCGATTAGTGATGTCGAGTTTTCCCCATCTCGTGGGCCCTAGAACATAACCCATCTCCGCCTTCTTAAATGTGCATTGTTTAATTCTTCGACTGTGACTTACAGGTCCCACCAAAGTAACAATGCTGCACTAATGGTGATTAGTACATTAATTTAAGTCACAACCCCTTAATAAATTTTTATCAAACAAAAATAATTCTGAGCGCATTCAAGATTTATTATTATTTTCTTCTTTTCCTTGATATTTTTTTTCAAAATATTGTAGTAGATATGTGAAAGCCAATGTAATACATCATTTATGTAAGCCACCTGCTACCACATATACACATGCATAGCCAACACATACCATGGTCCATCAATCTACAACATGAGGTTGGAATAAGTGTATGACCTCAAGAGTTGACTTCAATGCCAACACATCCATCTCACTGTCAATAATCAATGTCAACCTATAAGACCTCCATCACACACGATCATGACCATGAACTTGTTGAAATCAATGCCAACAAAACAATCCCAACAACAACATAGAAAAACCTACTGTTTAGAGATCCCTCAACCCCAGGAGCCCTCCATCTAAATTCCACACACTTAGAGATCAAACAGGAAGGAAGTGTTAGCTTAGTTTCCTCGATCAACGATGCTCTCTATAGATGAACAACATGTCATTGTGCTCATATATGGAAATCATCATGTATCAATAACAATTATCTCCTATTCATACAGGACATCAAAATATCATATTAGAACAATATATATATATATATATATATATATATATATATATATATATATATATATATATATATATATATATATCACAAAAAGGATACCCTATTCATCTTCCCTCCCACAAAGGTGCCAACCACAAGCCTAAGCTTGTCTCGTACAACAACACTCTCTTAATATATGAAGGTATCTCAGTCTCAAATATATGTGGTATTCTCTACCAATCGATTCCCATTATTTTTCATTGCATTGTATCCATGTCATATCCAAAACTTTTTCAAACGTCTTTCCAAATAGCTTCTTTATCCTCCCTCATAGCTAGTCATGCTAGCAACTTCGTACTCAACCTCAATCATGCTTAAAGCTATGAAATTATCATCCAAAACATAATAATAGATCTCATACTAAGGCAACACCCAAATTAACTGATCAATAATAATACCAAACATCATCAATACATCCATTTAGTCACATATCATAGGAAGAATATTTCCGAGCAAAATTAATCGTCCCATGCAAATATCTCGAAGGGTACTTGGTGACAACTCAATGTGTATGAAGCGAATCAATCATGAATTCACTCAAGTTGATTTATGTAAGACAAACACACACACACACACACACACACACACGCATACATACATACATACATACATACATACATACATACATACATACATACATACATACATACATACATACATACATACATACATACATACATACATACATACATACATACATACATACATACATACATACATATATATATATATATATATATATATATATATATATATATATATATATATATATATATATATATATATATATAGATAGATATATATATATAGCATTCACACTGAACATCAATTCTTCAATTGAATGTAATTGGTTGCTAAACCAGGTTCAACAATATCTCTTCATAACTTTGAATTCACACAGAGTGTCTAAGGATTACTTTCCAAGAACTCTTCAATAGATTCACGATATATATTTATTTACCCAAACTTCAGAAAGTGATTTTTCATGCCACGATTAATTATTATGAGCTTCAAAAGAAAACTCCCTCTTACTTTGATCATCAAAGGTTCATTACCTGTCAAGAATAGAAAATCAGTATATAAAACGAAAATCAAAGTCATAACTTGGACCAATTTTGAAGTAGAGGTTTGGATCGACACATCTTATTGGCTCATCAAGTAACTATCAATGCAGACATATTAGGCTTTGAGGACTTGCTTCATACAATGATTTCTACAAACATAACACTTTACCAAACCAATATTCTCAAACTTAAATAAATATTGTGAAATCAAATCAACTAAGTCAGCTTATGAAAGTTTAGATGTCAGATCAAAACTGATACCAAAATCATCTATAATATTGTGACGAATTCTTTGGACTAGGTGATAGGTAGAGATGACATCTAAATATCAAGTTATGACTTCATCTATTGTCATGCCAAAAAATTGCCATTGACCAAGAAATATGAAGCCATCCTCACGATAATAGCATGGATCATTTATGCTACTAAATATGAATGGATACATCAGGGATAAGTCATATAAGTTTCTCGCGTATACCAAAAATGAATCATACAAGTTTTACCCCTTCATAGTGATATTTTTTCATATTGAATCACAATTGTTTATACTTCAACCAATGTGCCAAATATAATGAGGCCAATACAAAATAAATGGAAACATTAATCACATAAAGTCATTATGTCCACATAGAATTGTTATCAAAGAAAATCATCAGTCATCAAATCAAATCATTAGTCATTAGGTCAAATCCCAAATCAAATAAAAACTCTAACTTGTTATCACCGTGAATTCAAATGATCCATAAACCAAAACATGTCATCAACCATTCAAGCCAATATGCTCACTAAGTGAAGCCAATAGATCAAATCTTGTCAAACCCATGTAATTATTATAATATAGTGTCATACACAAGGTTAAATCATAATGATATATCGATATGCATATCTTAGTCACCTGCAAACATAAGTTTATTCAAGACATTCACATTCTCTATAGTAAGTCAAACATTAAAACTTCCATGCTCACGATAAATTCTATTATCTGCTCCATGTTTGTAGGATTGTCATCCTTTAGATGTACTTCTGATTTGATGCACACATCTTCATTTTTGTGACCTATAGGCATAACCGCACCCATAGGTATTTTTCCTTGTGGTTGAGAGGCTATAGTCGCACCAGTAAGCTTGATTCCATGCGATTGGGCCTTAGAGTGAGGAAAAACTCTATCTTTTCATGTCATAACTTTGTTGTAGACCAACACTATAAGATATTTTTATATTCATTCCCATAAATCATATGTCAACAGTAAAGAGTCTTCAATACATATAGTGAAAATGATAATAGGAGTAAGGATCTTATGGAGAGATTCTCCCTTTGAATGGGAAGCTACTTCACTCATCTTCATTCAATTCATCAACTTGTCTATAATACTATCATGCATCAACGAATCTGTTTAATCGTAAATTCAAACATATATACATCATGGTCATAACATGATAGCATCAACTATTTCTTCATCACATCATCACATCGATATTTTATCAAGGGTTAGAGTCAAATAGCTAATAGGAATATATGTCGTATAACTCAATCAAAGTAAGGGAATCCAATTTTACCATATGTCATGATTACTAATCACATAAAATCATAACCATAGTCAATAAAAGATGTTGAATATCAATCTCATTTTTATACTTCTATCATCATGACTACCATGATTTTCACAAAAGTTATCAATAGTATCAAGTTACCATTTATTAGAATCAAGGTGCTAGACTTCTTTATGGGATCAAGATATCTATAATGATAGGAGTTTCATAGAATCAAAATATTCATCATGTCTAAAAGGTAAAATACTTGTTCACTACCAAGTGTATCATTTCATCATAGTTTCCATGAATTCAAATCACTTTAATATGAATGCGTGAGGAATACTTTAGGGCTATATTTCCATCCGATAAAACATAACATTGAAACAATATAGAATGCATACCTTGTAGTATTCAAATACTTGTGAACCTTCTTATTTTACATAGGCATCTTATAATACTTTGTCACCTTTTTCATCAGGTGCCTCTTTTGCTAGTTCTTCTCTTCCTAAGCTAACCATGATCCTCGAGATGGATCCACCTATCATAACTCATGAGGAGGTTAGAAACATCCAAATACTTAAATATACATGAAATAAGTATAAGTAATGATAAAAAAAATAATCATATCAATACGTGTAAACAAAAGTAAGGACATAAAGGAGCATCATAAATAAAAAATAATTATCTTCAAAGAGAGGTGATCATTTCTCTCTTGAACCAGCCTTCAAGAGGCATCACTGTCCATTCATCAACTTCATCATAAACCAGGCCTACTAGAGACTATCCCATCTAGGGCTTCATCAAATATTCATAAGTGCTTGGGCATCTTCACATTGACCATACTATGGTTTCTCGATTTCATATCTCAAATATTTTCCATAAACCAAGGTTTCTACCAAACCCTAACCTCATAATATCCATCAAACCCTAATACAAAAATTGCCTAAGGTTTTCTTCAAACCCTAGAATTATTTTAGGTCTCCACATAAGTGCTTGAGCATATTCACATTGACCATACTATGGTTTCTTGATTTCATATCTCAAATATTTTCCATAAACCAAGGTTTCTACCAAACCCTAACCTCATAATATCCATCAAACCCTAATACAAAAATTGCCTAAGGTTTTCTTCAAACCCTAGAATTATTTTAGGTCTCCACCATCCTCTCTTGCATCTCTCAATGGTGTCACCATAGGGGTTGTTGTGGTGCATTTGACGCACGGGTGTACGAAATCGCACCAGTTTAAGGGGTGTGGTCTACCCCTATAAAATATTGGTAATAGGCAGAAAGTGGTGGAGCTCAAAAGCATACAATCTAGAAGAAAAAGGTATGAAAATGTATGATAAGATTAAAATAAAACTAAAAAAAAAAATATACAGAAGCTACTGAAGAGAGTCAAAACAATAATAATGCAAACAATGGCTATATGCCTCTTCTTATTAAACATTTGATATGGAGAAGAAATTTTACCCACTTGCCAAAGGGCCCCTAGACAATGGTGCTAGGTCCCAATGCAAGGATGTTGTTTTCTAAGCTCTTCCTCTGGTGCAATCTCCCTCTCTCTCCGCTGTGATGGACTAAGTTTGTTGGGTGGCCAACAATCGAGTCCTCTCTATCTCCAGCTCTGGGTCACACACTGCTGGTGATCATCCATTCTTCATCTCTTGGTGGCTTTATATAGGGGATTCCAAATCCTCCTTCCCTCCCTTGGTACATGGTGGATGGTGACCCAAGGGAGAGGTATGATTCCATTGTGTGCTCCAAATATTCCTTTGTGTGCTCACATAATGTCTAAGGAGGTGCTGGTGGCTGTCCATAGGTGGCTTCATGCAAGGAGTAACTGTACTTTACTTTGTGTGGTCCCGAAAAGCGACATTTTTCCACTTTTAGGAATGTGCGATTATCGGGAAAAAAGGATCGCAGAAGGCATTCTTCTCGAAGGATAATGCATGCAATCAACATTTTAACTAGTTCAAATTTGATCTTCTCAAAACCTTAGAGATTTTAAATACTTTATTGATTCCATAATGTCTTCCTGCCCTGTAAATCCTTTGGCTTGACATTAATTAATGCCATCTTCTGCTGTACAATTTTCCAGTGTTAACAGGGGTGATCTCCATGACTTGTCTTCAGCTTAACTATGATACCATGTTAATTTTTCTTAGGGATATATTGTTCTTTTCTTTGATAATTACATTTTATCATTTCCATATTAGTTTCACCCCATGAAATCATAACATTTTTCAGATTTACATCATTATTCAAAAACATATGCAACTACGTAGAAATAAGAGTATCATCATCATCAATGCAGTAGAACATAAAGGAGTAATAGAAGAAAATCATTCACACATAGAGGCACCATGATTGGTTGGAGACTAGGGAAAAACCCATTATGGGGAAAATATTTTCAAATTATTCTTCTTATTAGATTATCATTGAATGATTTAGAAAAATAGAGTACAATTATTGATATCTTCATCTATGGAACTATCCAACAACATCCATGAAATAAACCCATCAATGCTAATATTCAAAACCTTTATTCTAAAGCATGTAATGAACTGTCACTGTCTACAGTCAATGAACGAACTTAGGATTAAAAAAAAACCAACATTTATGTCTTGGTCGCATGGAGGAGGAGTCATGTGTGCGACTCGAAAGGTCTAGTCACTCCCTTGAGGCTGTAAGAAAATGACTGTAGTCGAATTCAGCCTTTGTAAATTCTGCGACTGCGATTATGGAACCCTAGATGCCGGTCGCATGGAGGACGAGTTGCGCGTGCAACTGATATGTTTTGATTGCATAGATGAACCTGCCAATGAGAGAATGTCGTTGAGTTATTCATGTTTCATGCCTAATGTTGATCAACATTTAGCATAAGTCATTGATTTATTAAATGTTGATGGGTTATGCATCAAACATTATATCAAAGGGTGAAACATTGGAAGAGACGGTCGAAATGAAACAAGGTAACGAAAGTCACGTGCATAAAGGCCAAAGGCGGAATTAATACGAAAAGGCTGGAGTATAAAGAAAAAAGGCTAACGGAAACACAAAAGTGCAAATAAGTGGTACAGAGGGCGCAAAACGCGAATATTAAAATAATTACCACCGCGTGAATATGCACACAAGGGAATACTACGAAGGGAAATTTTCGCGGGGGTCCAGAAACGAGAGAGGGAGGAGACCCATACCCCCGTGGAATTGCAATGCTGTGACACGGTGGGGACCCAGAGCCAGAATGACGTGGCGAGAGCAAAGCGCGGAGCTATGGCGACGTGGCAGAATGCAATGTGGGCCCTTGCGACTGGTAGATTATATGTTTAATTCGGTTTGCGAGTGATGTGTCTCAAAGATCATATGGTGTATGCGGCAAAGAGGTAAGGTAAGTCTATAGGTAAACTGGTACCGAGACCCGTACCAGTATTAAACCCGGCATGCGGTGTTCACCTGTCTCCAAATAACGCCTAATCCCTACACGCCGCGTGTCACACTGTCAGTGTCCTTAAGACACTTACCCTACTTATTTCACCTCTAAGCCTTTTTCACCTCAGAACTACCAGTCTTATACAGCAGTTTCCCGTATCTTACTGCAGTAAAAGTCGCAAGACTTCCAGTCACGGTATATACTAAGCGGGAATAAGTACTAGGTCTACCCAATCATCACCAGACTACTCCCTGCGTCGCTTTCCCAAGCAATTTTACCTAATGTACAGGTACTCCGTCCCTTTCATTCCCTTTGTTTCCCTTTCATTTCTCTTTTTAGATTTCATATGTCAGTCATGGGAAGGGGCACACCCAAGAAAAACGAACCAGAAACTCCCCAGGTATGAGAAACCAGAAACCCTCCCGAGTTCGAGCCTTTCATCGACCAGCAAGCTGGAATCTGCGATCACCAATACCCTTTCCCCATTAGCAGTATAAGGCCTCAAATTTTTTCATGTCATGTTCATAATAGGGATCGATACCGGGTGGTTGTGTCAGGCTTTTACCATAAGATTACCCCCCCAGTTTTCCCGGTGGTCGAGTTCATCTACTGGCTCAGAGACGCCTACAATGAAAACCGAGGCGTGTTTACCTCCGCTCAGGGAAACCAGATTTTATCCCTTTCACCCGACGTCATCAAGCAAGCCCTCCGTTTTCCCACCAGCGCCAATTACACTGCTTTCAGCGAAGAAGATTTAACTTCCCATTTTACCAAATCGCCATGGGAGCATAAAAAAAGCTTCATTGCTTCTATTTCCAGCAGCCAGGCTACTACCCTTCCCGGTACGGGACTCCTCCCATTAAACATGTTTAAGGATAAAGTACAACCCATCCTCGCGCTCATTGCGGGTCTGTTAGGTGTAGGCGGGTTGGGGGAAACTTCCAAAGTATGTGTTTTCTTTCTGTGGTTAATGTCTCAGAAGGGGGTTGTCCTAGATATCCCGGGTTACTTATCTGCCAGAATCCACACCCAGTTCAAAGAGCTTCCCGAAACCAGTCATTTTTCGTTTATGTTCATTGGTGTTCTATCTTTTCTTATATCAGCATGCTGATAGGTTCGAGCGTTTGGGCTTGGATAGGGTATACAAGGTCAATTCTCAGCCCCGACCTGTTTTTGACTGGAACTCTGCGGTGCGCCAATTGCCAAAAGGGGTGGGTTACTCTAGTTTCCTAAACGATTTCATGTCCATTTCTTACACCATCATTCATGGTTCGCCCTCACCTAGGGTTTTTCCTGAAATGAAGAACTAGCTGCAAGCTGGTAAAATCCAGAGCACCGGGGACTGGTATCTCTCTGATAACTATACTGAAATTCGGGTCTATGGAGCCGAGGTCGCCCCTTACCTGCTACCAGTGTTTCCCACCCAACGAGTTTATGCTCTAGAGTATATTCGGCAAGCCCTCAAGGATGACCAACTCCACTTTGTCCCCGCTAAGAAAGGTTACATACTGAGGCTTCCTACCCAAATCGGCCCGTTCGTCGTGAATTCCAGACACGCCCTTCCCATTGTCGAAAAGCTATTGCAGGGTATGGACCTAAGACAGGGGAAGACTTGGGCTTATGATCCTCGGGAGATTATTTCAAACAGAAGAAAGAGGAATCGGTCCGCACCTTATGCACATGAACCAAGACCGTTTATAGAGTGGAAGGCTAACATGGAAATTTGGCCTTTGGTTTCGCAGATGGAGACAGATTCATCTGCCACAGGGGAAGAGGAAGGCATCAACAAAGGCCAAGAAGAAGAAGTTGGTCCTTCAGGAATAGGTTCTCCCTCTCGTAAAAAACAAAAAACAGTCTCAAGTGAGGCCGAAATTATAGGAGAGGAACAACTGCTTGAACCGTTCATACCATATGTGCCACTTGACATCAAAGTGTTGAGGGACAACACCACCTCCTCCGACTTCACTGAGGTATCACAGGCCATGGGGGACTATAATTCATCAGTGGCAGCCGAAAGGATCAAGAAAAATAGGATAATCAGAGATAAATACAAAACTGAGCTAGAGGGGTATGTAGAAAAGTATCACACCAGGATTGCCGCTACCATGAATGTGGATACTGAGCACCTGGTATTGTCTATGGCTGAAGCCCTTTTGGACCCTGACACAGGCGCCACTAGCTACCGGGTACTCCAACATGCAATTGACATGACTAAGGTGCCAGCAACTGATATGTGTAACCTGTTTCAGGTTGTAGCTGATATGCTAAAGGATGAGGTAATGCGGGCTACCATTGCATTGAGGAAACTCGAGAAAAAACATGAACATGTGAGGACTACCCTGCAGAATGAACAGGCTAGTACCCGCACACTGGCAAATCAAGTGCGTGGCCTCCAGGAGCAAATTAAAGGGAAAGATACCGGGACATCAAATCCGCAGGGCTTTTTAATTGAACAATTGCAGAAGCAAGTTGCCTCATTGAAAAAGGAAGCTCGCATGCCGGCCTCCCAGCATGTGCAGACAGCTGAGTTGGCACAAGTAGAGAAAGAGAAAAGGGAATTGGCCGGCACCTTGTCAAAAGAAAGAGAAGATAAGGAGAAGTTAGTAGGAACAATCGCTACTCTTCAGAGTAGGTTGACAGAGCTACAGAACACTTGGGACACACACAGCTATGCACCAGCTACAACGCCACCTGAGACGAGTTCACTTTCAGAAAATCTGGACGCAGCGAAAGCTGCAAATGACATACTGGAGAAACAGGCTTCCACTACAAGGCAAAGGATCACGGATTTGGAAAAATCCCAGTCAAAAAATACCAGAAGGATAGAAGCATTGCAGAAAGAAATTGAACAGGAAAAGAAAACGAGGGCTGACCAACATAAGACTATAAATGATCTCAACGCACGCCTAAAAGGTAACCTCACTCTCAGAGAAGGTAGAAATATTATTTGGTCCGAGATCATTTTAGCTGTAACAGAGCAATGGGAATTTCTGCAAGTCATCGAGGAGATGAAATCTTCAGTACTTTACCTCAAAAGGCGATTTCAGGAAGGGGATCTCGATTTAGTCAACAAAGCTCAGCATGCCAGAGAGTATGTGTCATTCTTGAAAGGGCTGAGAGCTAATGAAACAGAGCAACACGGCATAGTCAGCCGACACAAAGAGGCCTTGGAATGTCAGAAACTCATCAATAAGGAATCAGCTCGCGTCGTGGCTTCGAAGGCCTTGCAGCAGTTGATATACCGCGTGGACCGGTTTGATGCAGTTTGGGCTGAAATTACGACAGCAGGGCTTCCGACGTGTTGGGACTCCACCACCCCTTCCGTGCTGCGACCATTATCGGAATATGAAGCATGCATAAAGCAAGAAAGGGACCAGACAAATGTCCTGTAAGATAAAACCACCCAGCTCAAGGCCGAAACCATGATCGCATCACTACACCCAGAGTTTTCTCTCCTCCACTTGTTAAAACAAAAAGTCCCTACTGAGGCAAATCCGAGCGATCTCACCGAGGCTTTCATCAGGGTAGAAGGATTTGCAATGATGCCTGAGCCTGCCGCGGACAGTCAGCAGAGGTGCGCCCAGTTCGTTAGCCAAATTTCCAGTTCATCCGCAAACGCGCCTCCTCCAGTATCAGCAACAGCCTCGATCCCCTCTCACAAATGATGCATTGTTATTTCATGATTCGGCCCTCGCGGCCTTTTTACTTTTTACTGAACTAGTTAATTTTTAAAGTTTCAAGTGGGCTGCTTTCTCCACTCCAGCATTTTACCTTTTTATCAGACTACTGTTTAACTTTCTGTTTTAAAAACGGCCAAGTGCCTGACTATCCATGATGAGAGGCCTTATTACTCATCGTGAGTTTTGTTGTTTTGATAAGGACCTCTAACAGATTTTGGTCATGCGAAGAAGATATTTTTTCAAAAAATATCTTCTCGCTGAGATAGGAAGAATTCTATATAAGCAAGATTGAATGAGAAAAAAGGGTTCCAGATTTTCTGAAGAAACTTGCTGTGTAAGAATATTTTGTATTCTTGTGGACGAATGATAAATGAAAATGCACAGAGCCCGTAGGGTCTGAGCGAAGAGAAGTTCTATTTTATGTGAGGATTCCGGTCTGGATGTTGTATGGTCTATGACTCTTTCTTCATAGTATTGTTTCATTGTCTATTTCGCTGTCTCCATTTTCTTTATATCATGTTGTGGAATGCGAGTGACTCACCAGTTATGATATAAATTTATCGTTATTTGGTACTTATATGAGACTGGTCTAGCTACTTTAAATATGGCTCATGCATGATATGGTGTTTCATTTTACACTTCATTCAGATTTCTTCTGTATTGAATATCGTGGCATCTTATTCGTTCAGAACTGATTAATATGTATGGATTCTTAGTTCTTAAGCCAATGCTATGTCAAAATATGTTTTCCGAGTACCGTTCCATTGGTAATTAGTACGCCTCTTTTACCTTTTGCACCGCAAATGTCTTGATTTAACAATCCCTATATAACATTTAGAAACTGGCCCTCCTGATGAAAGCTGTTTCTAAGCTGTCTGATGCATCTGTGTAAACATTTCCCCCTTGCCTCTGCAGCGTTTTTTATATTTCGCTGAATCTGAAAACTATCTGGTCCCATTTAAATTTGTGACTTATCAGAGAAGTTGATATGGTAAAGAGCCCTCTAAATTGATAGTGGTTTTAAGACATACCTTACACTCTTTACTATTTAAGATGTCCTAGGCACTGGTCTTTGACAACTCGAGGCTGTATCTAGGAACTACAACACCTATGACTGAGGCCCAAAACCGTAAACTAGAAATGAGAGCTTCGGGCCCTGCAATTTGATCTATGAACGAACTTGTTCCTCTGCGAATCTGCTTTAGACCTATGTGAGCCAATATCAAGAAAGAGAAATAGAAGATTGTCTCATGATGATCTAAAAATGAGGTAGAGTTCACTTGTATTTATAGCCTTCCAAGGGTATCCACTTTGCTTTAGGCTCAACCTGATCAAATATGCACATGTGGGATTATAATTCAAAAAATACACTTTCCCTTATTCACATTAGGTGATATTTAGTTCGATTTTATCATCTCCATCAAATGAGTTTCCAAAAGTGGAATTTCACGGTAGTTTAATATTTTAACAAAAGATAATTCCAATATCATAAATTTTTTTTTGTTACATATATTTTTTAGCATTTACATGCAAATAATAGGAGTGAATTAAAAAGTTTTTCAATGTCATTTTTGAGGCATGAGGTAACATAGAGAATAGTCATATTGAAAATTGTAAACATGACACAAAATGTGGGCTTAGTCTACAGATGGAAATAATGAATCCGCCATCTTATTAAATATCAAACATTTTATGAATTTGTTACAATATCCATCCTTGGATGGTTGTGTAAAGAAGTGCTCGACACCTAGTGTTTTTGTTTCTTCAAAAGCATTCATTAATAGCATGGATGTTTATTGGTATATATTGATAATTGTGAAGTTAATTCTAAGAAATTGAACTAAAATGCATGAAAATTCATGACCTTTACTTGAAATGTTAATTGTGAAGTACAATGTAATGTGTTTGAAAATCCATTACTTTAAATGTTTTCAGGAAAATTAACAATTCAAATCTTATAAAATAATTCAATCTTTTTGATAAATGAACCAAAAAATTTTATATATAATTTTTTTTTGGTTTTATTATTTTGGTATATCATTCTTTTTACCATTAGGGTTTATAGGTAAAGACAAAAATATTATCTTATTGTCCACATACTGATGAGGACATATATTCAACTATTATATAAATGTTTCTTGGGTGTTATTATGAAGGATGCATGATTATATTTTCATGCATAATGCTATTTTCATCGAATGAAGAGAGATTTTAATGGAAAAGTTGAGGAAAAAAATTACCTCATTTTCTGTAAAGAATGTATTGGGGAAAATACCTTTTAGAGTGATCAATATATTTTTTGGGTATCATGATGTATATTTTGTTAAAGAAAAACATACAAGGTAAAATTTCTCTTTCTTTTTACACCATAAAACATAGGGTTTGATCTCAAAATGGTAATCTCCAAATCATTGATATATGAAACCATTGATCCATACTTATGTAGGAACGCAATAAAATATAGAAATACAAATAAATGTAGAGATGCAACAGAAATAAGACTTCATTTCATTAATATCACATAACTAAAATATGCTTACAGACATAATGGAAATAAACTAGCTAGGGTGTTGGTAGCTTATCTCTAAAAAGAGATGTGGTGGCTACATGCCTCTGAACTCTGTTACAATGAGGGTTGAAGGCCTATTTATTATTTAGAAACAATGGAAAACCCTAAACATCCAAAAACCCAATCCTAGGAGATGAAACCCAAAACTATGGGCCCCGTTGGGGTAAATTCGTACATCAATTTCTCGGGGTCGTAACTTTGGCATACGATATTCGTTTGAAACACATGATACCTCGTTAGAAATATCTATCCGAGGAATTAAACTTCTAACAAAAAATTGAAGTTAAATTAACGACTTCACGGGAGGTGATTTTTCAAAAAAAGTGTCATTTAGGGCCTCAAAACGGCTCTGGAAGTTCAGGACCTGAAAACTGCCAAAAATAATAAATTGTGCTACAATTAAGGAAACTGAAAACTGAAAGAAACAATGGTGGGGGTCCAAGTGGAATAGGTGGGTGGCCACCAATATCCACTTGGATCATTCCTCCCCCCTTAAGGAGCAATGGTGCTTATTGTGTTGAGTTCCTCCATGAGATGAGGAAACTTATGCTGAACTTGGTCCCTAGTGAGCCACTTTCCGTGGTGAAGAATTTGGCATGCTTTGAGAACTCGATATAGATGGATCCTCTACTGGTGGGTGTTATTGATCTATGTGTCCATGATCCGATCAGTTTTGGTTTGTGCCATGCAGTTTTGGTTTAAAATCTGTTGGTGTGAGTTTTGCTACCATGTCAGATGTGTCCAGTCGAGGTGGAAAATAGGGCCGAAGGCAGTCCACATTGAATAGTGGGTGCAAAACAAGGAATGGTGGATTGCTGAGCTTGAAGGAATTATACCCGACAACCTTGGTGATGGTGTGTGGTCCATATCAGAGCTAGAGAAGCTTACGATGGGGTCCATCGAGGCACTCCTTCTGCAGATGTAGCCACACTTTTTTGCACACCTGAGAGTTTTTTGTCACTCGATGATGATTGTGTCGCTACTTGTACTTAGCATTGAATCTTTCCAATATGTCATGAACCTGTTCGTAGATGTGCTAAATGCACTCAATGAAGATGTTCGCATTGTTAGATTTAGACTCGACATGAGATGAATTGGCCTGAGTAGCCGCAAATGGCATGGCTACGTCAATGGGACATAGTGGTTGGAATCCCAAGCCCACCTAAAAGGGATTATGGCCAATTGAGCTATGGAGAGCCATGTTATAGATGCGTTTTACATAGGGGATTCTCTCATCCCATGTGCGTGGATGCTTTTATTTGTACATGCGCATCGGAGCATGCATCTTATTTAGAAGCCTTCAACTTGACCACTAGTGACTACTTGGCCTGACACTCACTTGTGTTGTGAGTGGAGCTCTTATGGAACTCACACCACTTTCCAGTGTCCTTCTTTGGCTTCGTGGTGTTGTTATTTGCTTGCATATTTGGTGGGTTATCTTGGGCCACCCCACCTTGGATTTTTCCTTTGTTCTATAATTTTGGGGCACCTTTACCTTTCTTCTGATTCACAGATCCAAATTCTTGCTTATTCTTTTTGAACTTCTGCTTAATCTTAACAACATACCAGTATGCTGCACAAAGCGAGGAGATGTTGAGGAAGTCCATTTCCTCCTGAATGTAACTATGTAGACAAAAATATGGTACTTCAACACCAAATGTTTCTTCGAATCTTTCATACCCAATTTTTTGCTCAGGGTATGGAACAGATTCTTCAGCTCAAGCACTTATTAATCCCTTTGTTGTTGTAGTGTAGTCCATTGTATGTAGTTATCCTCATAGCTCCCCACAGGATAATATTTTTCCTGAATGGTGTCTTCGAAAGAATCCTAAGTGGGTGCGGCCGAAAACAGAGAGGGTTCCCTCTCATCCTTTCGCTCACAGTAGGTTTCCCACCAGTCCTTGACATGGGGGGCGACTTTGAGGAGTGAAAAATTAATGTTTTCCCGGTTGGAAAAGTTATGAACCAAGAAATATCCTTGTAATAGATTCAACCATCTATGTATGACGTCTTCATCTATTTGGCCCTCAAATATGGGAATTTAAAATTTTACTTGTACCTTAAAAGGAGTTGCGCCTCCAGAGTGGTTGCTGGATGCAGATGTGCCTTCGGTGGGCAGTCGTTAAAGGATCTAGGTAAAGTTATCCGTCATCTCATTCCTTTGTTTATCAAGGGCCTCCTTGAGCAATATTTTGGTAGGATATCCCGCTCCCTTGTCTTTATTTTCATCCCCCATGGGTGGCTGTCGGGGTTTGCGAGGCTGATCTTGCAAAGGTTCAACCAGATCGATCCCTAACTCCTTATACCTCGACCTTGTTGGGGACATGCAAAGAAGGACCGAGAAAGAGAAGATCACCCTTATACCACTCATCAAGACTCTTATGCAGGAACACAATAAAATACATAAATACACATAAACGCAGAGATTTAGTAGAAATAATACTTCATTTCATTAATATCACATAATTGAAATATTCTTACAGACATAATGGAAATAAACTAGCTAGGTCTTGGTAGCTTATCTCTGAGAAGAGATGTGGTGGCTACATGCCTCTGAAATCTATTACAATGAGGCTCTAAGGCCTATTTATTATTAATAAACAATGGAAAACTCTAAACATCCAAAAACCTAACCCTAGGAGATGAAATGCCAAACTATGGGCCCCGTTAGGGTAAATTGGTACATTAATTTCCCGGGGTCGTAACTTTGGCATGCGATCTCCATTTGACACATATGATACCTAGTTAGAAAGATCTATCCGAGGACTATAATCTCCTCTTCACCTAAGGAAACCTAAAATTCCAAACTCAAACCTTCACTTCTGATCATATATTCCTCTTCCACGTATAAGATAGACATTTTCTTATCCCGCTCTTTAGGATTCTCTTCCACTACCTCTTCTGGATCATCTTCAATATACAAAGGAGGTTGGATCTGATATTGATCTTTCTTCTCCCTCTGCATTATTTGCAGTGGCTTCTGCCTCCTAAATTGAGGATTAATATTTCTATTTTGGCCTTGCTGAATCTGTCTAGGGGGGGTTTTAATTTTTAAGTTCCATATTTACAAGTTTTTTTGGCAGATTCCTAATGAATTTGGTCATTTCTTCCAACTTCTGTTCATGTACATCCTTGGGATGTTTTGTAATCTTTACTTCTTATTTTTCCTTCCCTTTTTCATCGAGTGTATTCCCAAAAATCTAAAGACACAAAAATATCTTCTAACACACCATCTAGTTTGATTACAGATCTATCTGCTAATTGCAGTAATGTAGGTGTATAAAGAAGATTAGGAAGCTTGATTTGTTCAATGATCTGTTTTCTCATCAACCTGCAACTTTGACTTGATCTTTCCAGCAGCAAAAAGGTTTGCCTCAATTTCAGGTGCATCAGTTTGGATATGATCTAAGGTAGGGGATCTCCTTTTCCTCAATGTAAATCCGAAATCAAATTCGAAAGCTCCCGCAAACACCAAATTTTCTCTAGTAGGTGGAGGCTTTATCTCAGTTGGTAAACTATTTTATAATTCATTAAATCTTTTAATAAATTCATTTACATATTATTTTGATTTTCTTTTAATAGCATTGAATTCTGTTAGAAAATAGCTGTGATTTTTCTCTCTCCCCATCTCTATATAAATGCATTTTCCAAATCCTAACAAGTATTATGTTAAGTCCCCATATTAATAGTGTAGTCCCTTATTATGTTAGTGTAGCCCCCTTATTGTTATTTTTGTACCCCTGTAACCCCCATATTGTTATTATTGTGCCCTTACATTATTATTGTTAGGTCGGCTAGGATTACATTGTGGCCCCATGGACTCCTATATATAGAAATGAGGTTTTGTCATTTGTATCATCCAAGAATTGTTCATTCATGTAATGTATTGGAGGTTTCCCCCTCGAAGTGGATTATTTCTAAGGCGTTGATATCTCTTTTGTTCTATTTTTGGAGATGGTTTCACAACATTTGGTATCAGAGCTTTGGATTCTAGGGTTTTGCTGCTCCAAACAGGTCATCGTGGAATTTTCGCTATAACGTTTTTTCTACGAAGTTTCAGAAGCTGAAATTTTTAGAGTGCGAAGCTGAAATCCTATGAAACACCATCGCAAAATTTTATAGCTTGGTTCGGAATATTTTCAGATATATGATCTGTGGAAGTTAGGGCTTTTTGCAGGCTCCTGAATTTCACTTAAAAGGGTCATTGTGAAATTTTCGCTATAACCTTTTTTCTACGAAGGTTTAGAAGCTAAAATTGTTAGAGCGCGAAGACGAAATCCTGGGGAATTTCGTCGAACAATTTTAGAGCTTAGTTCGTAATATTTTCAGAGATATGATCTGTGGAAGTTAGGTCTTTTTTAGGCTCCTGAATTTCATCGCAAAGAAGTGATAATGGGAAAATATTCATAACTCTCTCTCTGAGCATCAGATTGGAATTCTGTAAAAAGTGACTAGAAGTACATGGACTATAGTTTCCTATCTATAAATTTCAGAGCCAAAGGAGAAAACAGTGACACGTGGCAAGTCGTACAATTTCACTCTACTGAACCAGTCCATAATTAGGTCATTGTGCGATATTAGACATAACTTTGTATTGAATAATCCAAGTCAAGTCAGAACTGTGGCATTTGAAATAAGAGTCAGAGGAATACTACAGGACCGAATTTCAGATATTGAGGATCTCCAAATATAGAGATAAGTCAATTTCAATATCGAGCTCCTCAAAAGCAAGAAAAAGGTGTGTATTTGGTTTTTAAAATTGCATAACGTTTGTTTGAAAAAGTAGTTTGAAGTGATTCCAAGGGCATATTTTAGAATTTTTATTAGTATTGGGTTCTATAATGCCTCCAAAAAATAATTCCATACCCATTAGGCCCTCAAAAATCTATACTATGACTCATGAAGAGGAAGAATTGCAGTATGATATATCAAAATTACGGTACCAAGTGCAACAAATTTCGATCTTACGAAGAGCAACCGAAGATGAAATAGATGGTTTAAAAGAAGAAATGGAAGCTAAGTTGGATGGTTTGAAGGATCAAATAATAGCTAATATGGATGATAAATTAGTGGAAGATCACATCGAGCATCAACAACAAGTTCTCCAACTCTTAAAGGATAACCTAACTTTGGTGCAGAATCTAATGAAACAACAGGAAGATCAACATTACATCGAAAGAAAAAATGAAGTAATCACATAAACAAGAACTCAAAAATTATGATTAATTTCAGAGTATCTCAACAAGTGGAAGAACTTTCTTGTAGAAGATTCCACATGGGAGGATGAATTTTTTTTACAAAAGCATCAAGAAATAATCAAGTGTTGAGGACAACACTTGTTTGAAGGAGAGGGGCATGTTAAGTCCCTATATTAATAGTGTAGTCCCTTATTATGTTAGTGTAGCCCCCCTTATTGTTATTTTTGTACCCCTGCAACTCCCATATTGTTATTATTGTGCCCTTACATTATTATTGTTAGGTCGGCTAGGATTACATTGTGGCCCCATGGACTCCTATATATAGAAATGAGGTTTTTTCATTTGTATCATTCAAGAATTGTTCATTCATGTAATTTATTGGAGGTTTCCCCCTCGAAGTGGCTTATTTCTAAGGTGATGATCTCTCTTTTCTTCTATTTTTGGAGTTGGTTTGACAACATTTGGTATCAGAGCTTTGGATTCTAGGGTTTTGCTGCTCCAAACAGGTCATCGTGGCATTTTTGTTATAACTATTTTTATAAGAAGATTAAAAATCTGAAATATTTAGAGTGCGAATTCGAAATCCTGAGGAACATCTTTGCAAAATTTCAGAGCTTGGTTCACAATATTTTCGGAGATATGATCTGTGGAAGTTAGGGCTTTTTGCAGGCTCTTGAATTTCACTTAAAAAGGTCATCGTGAAATTTTCACTATAAATTTGTTTCTATGAAGGTTCAGAAGCTGAAATTTTTAGATCACGAAGTTGACATCTTGAGGAACATCATCGCAAAATTTCAGAGCTTGGTTCGTAATATTTTCGGAGACATGCTATGTGGAAGTTAGGTCTTTGTTAGGCTCCCGAATTTCATCTCAAAGAGGTGATCGTGGGAAAATCTTCATAACTCTCTCTCTGAGCATCAGATTGAAATTATGTAAAAAGTGACTGGAATTACACGGATTTTAGTTTCCTGTTTATATATTTCATAGCCAAAGGAGTAAACAGTGACACGTGGAAAGTCATACAAGTTTTCTCTACTGAACCAGTCCATAATTAGGTCATTGTGGGAGATTGGACATAAATTTTCCTTGAAGAATCCAAATCAGGTCAGACCTATGGCATTCGAAAGAGGATTCAGAGGGCTACCGTAGGGCCAAATTTTATATATTAAAGATCTGAAATCACACCGATAACTCAGTTTCAATATCGAGCTCCTCAAAAGCAAGAAAAAGGTGTGTATTTGGTTTTTAAAATTGCATAAATTTTGTTTGAAAAAGTAGTTTGAAGTGATTCCACGAGCATATGTTAGAATTTTTATCAGTATTGGGTTCTATAATGCCTCCAAAAAATAATTCCATACCCCTTAATCCCTCAAAAAGCTATACTATGACACATGAAGAGGAAGAATTGCAGTATGAGATATCAAAATTACGGTACCAAGTGCAACAAATTTCGATCGTACGAAGAGCAACCGAAGATGATATAGATGGTTTAAAAGAAGAAATGGAGGCTAAGTTGGATTGTTTGAAGTATCAAATAATAGCTAATATGGATGATAAATTAGTGGAAGATCACATCGAGCATCAACAACAAGTTCTCCAACTCTCAAAGGATAACCTAACTTTGGTGCAAAATCTAATGAAACAATAGGAAGATCAACATCACATCGAATGAAGTTCCAAAGCAGTCACAGAAAAAATAACTTGACAAGTACAATCAATTTTAGAGTATCTCATAAAGTTGAAGAACTTTCCTATAGAAGATTCCACATGGGAGGATGAAAATTTTATACAGAAGCATCAAGAAATAATCAAGCATTGAGGACAACACTTGTTTGAAGGAGAGGGGCATGTTAAGTCCCTATATTAATAGTATAGTCCCTTATTATGTTAGCGTAGCCCCCTTATTGTTATTTTTGTACCCCTGTAACCCCCATATTTTTATTATTGTGCCCTTACATTATTATTGTTAGGTCGACTAGGATTACATTGTGGCCCCATGGACTCCTATATATAGAAATGAGGTTTTTTCATTTGTATCATCCAAGAATTGTTCATTCATGTAATATATTGGAGGTTGCCCCCTCGAAGTGGATTATTTCTAAGGTATTGATATCTCTTTTCTTCTATTTTTGGAGCTGGTTTCACAACATATTAATAGAATTGGCAGGAAGGGTTTTGAACCACTTCCTCACTTCTCCATCATGTGATTGAAGAAATAATCTCATCACCACATCTAAATGTTCAACATTCAAATTTTCAGCAAAAGTACAAAATGTAGCAATATGTTTTTTAGCAGTCATTTCATCTTCACCTATAAACCTAAGAAGAAACTTGAGATAGTCTTGTGGAAGACAATTCATCAGCTGAGGGAGATTTAAAGGAGCATATATGTTCATAAGAAATGAAGGTACAACCATGTTTAAGGTTGGGTTGATTACATAAGAACCTCTTGCTTGAAACACAAAGGACTAAGGAGGACGAACTAAAATGGGAGCTGGTTGAAAAGAGAATGAAATTGACTCAAAATATTTATCTTCTAAAGTTGGTTCAGGAAAAATAACTTGAGGAGATAATAGACTTTCTTGGAAAAAATCAATATTTTGAAAAATTTCTTGTGAGAAAAAACCAGGCATTTGCTGATCAGAGATGGTACCAGGAGAAAATAGAGTAGGATCAGTGGTTATTGGTGACTTATCTTTCCACACTCTCCAAGAGACTAACATCTCAGGGTCAGAGAGCACATTAGTCTTCTGCTGCGAGGTATCAAACCTCATGTCATGGTCTTCTTGGAGCTAGGACTGTTATCTTGGTGAGAGACTCGAACTATTCACTTTATTTTTTCATGAACCAAAGAAATTATTCAAGAATAGAAGCCCAGGGAAAAATAACTTCGTATCTGCATTCCTTGACAATAATGCCAAAAAAAATTTGTACCTTGGGAGACAATCTCTAGTTGAGGAGAAATCAGTGCCCAAGACATTCATGTAATACTTCAAAAGAATTAATTGTTTGTCCATTCATTTTATAAAAACCAAAAATATAATTTAAAATTATTCATCTTTTCATATGAGAACAATGTTTCCACAAATTCCTTCTGATGTTGAATGCAAATGACAAAAAGGGAAGAAAGAAATGATAGTGGAAAGTATCAGATAATAGGATGTCTTACACAAAATATGATATCTTTAACTTTAGAAGAAAATGGCTAGCATGAAATGAAATACAGAATAAATGAGCACATTATTAAGGATTTTGAATCTAATTCACAACAATACAACCTTAGAGACCAACATCTGCATTACTCAATTATGAGAGAAAAAAAATTAAAAAAAGATGTAACAAGAAAGACTAATCATATTCAACAAGTTCTAGAAACTCTGTGAAAAATTTATTCATCAGCATATGAAAGTAAAGTACAAAAATGTAGTACTTTGAGGTCCAAAAATTTGGAACCTCACTTCTTCTTTCCAAGTTGTTTTATACAAAATTTCATAATACAGTTATGAAAATTTCAACTCCCTAAACTAATTTGGAACTAACTCTTCTCAACATATTACATTCGGAAAATGAAATTACATAGAAAATAAATTATTTCTACCAAAAATTATGGAAATAAAAATTAAACTCCACATTGGGATATTCTCTTTCATTGAATGATTTTCATTTCAGGAACAGTGGAAGGCCCTGCTCTTGTATTAGTTGCTTGAGGAGACATCCATTATTTTCACCTCTTCCACATTTCCACATTTGCATTTGGGATTTTCATGAACTTGATGTGAGACAATCTAAATTCTATGATTTTTATGTAGGTTGGATTTTCAATAAATAGAGTTCTAATCATCCAAAGAAGTTGGAAGTCTCTTTGTAGATAATTAACAATAGTATCCCCTTTCAACACCGTTGTCTTTTCATAAGTTGTGCCAAATTTTCTTTTGGATTCTAATAGAATTGTTTCAAAAGTCTCCCAAGGAAATAGATTTCCATGTTGATCCCAACAAGATGGAAAGCATGCCATGTTTCTCTTATCAAAATAAGTATTAAATTTTCCACAGATTCCTTCACCTCCTTTAATCTGTTCTCAGCTAATTTCGTGTGCAAATTCCTCACTGTCGTTTTGCTGATCTCCACCACGTACTCAGTCCTATTTTCTATTCTAGGTTCCTTCAATTGGCGCACATATTTGGAATTCATAAAGTCAATCATATTTTTTGAAAATTTTTCTCTTTGATTTAGCTTCTGTTTAGGGGCCATAATTTCACCCTCCAAATCTCTGATAATTATTTTCTCCTCCTCCATAATTAGTAAAAACTCCGAGATGTTTTTAATAGTAGTTATAGTATCATTCCATAATATCTCTCTTGCTTGGACAAGGGACATATTCCCTTTAACTTTTTCTTTCAACTCCTTGATCTCCTGGTATGCAAGTTGGAAATCCTTTCTATACTTTTCAGCAGTCTCCTTTGTCATAGAAAATTCCTTCTCAGTAACTTTAATGAATTTCATTTCTTTATCATAATCACTCTATATTTTCTTCGTCTCATTCTAAACAAGCTTTAACTTAGTCATAACTTGATTTACTTTAGTCGTTGGGTCTTCTAAATCTGTCTCTATTATAATTGTGAAAACATGTGAATTAATTTGTTGTTGTAAAGAAACATTTATTTCCTTCAACTTATTTACCTCATCATTCCTCTACAATAAATCATTAGTTAAAGTTTACTTTTCTCTTTCAACTTGGGCTGATTCTGAAGTCATTGTATGCTCTCCAAAAGGCAGTTTTAATTTCTTCCTCAACACTTGAATTTCTGCTTCAACACCTTGCAACATCTTTTGAATAACACTTCTGTCTTCAAGTTTTACTCCAACCTTTATTAATAGTTTCTTCAACTCTTCATTCTGAGTTGACATAGCCCTTGAATTTTCCTTTCACGCTTTATTTTCCAACAACCTTCTCTGACATGGCTTCAACTTTGTTGGTAGATGAGAATGTTTTGTTAAAATCATTGTAAATTAATTCTCCAGTTTGTATATGGAGATTAATCTTATTAGGTAGGGGAACATTTTTTTCATCTACAGTCAAATTAACAATTCTAAAACTTTTTGAAGAGGAAACAAATAATGCAGAAGGATGAGAAAAATAAATTTTAAGCTGATTCCTTTCCAAATCCATGGCTGACAATAATCTAGTTGGATAATCAGAAGATAATCGAGCTTCCTACTTAGATTCCACGTTTTCTTTTATCTTCTTATTCTTATCTTCAATATTTGTAAATACTATTTTGATAATTGGTACTGATCCCTGAGAAGCATCATTAGGATGTGGAGAAGATGGTGTGCATATTGTCTCTCCCAACTGCAATTGAAAACTAGTAATTAATGATTTGTTACCCTCATCATATAGCTTGGTCCTTTTTGTTTCTCCATCCGAATATTCATATAAATACATGGTTTATTCTCTACCTTTCTTGAGTTTCTTTTCACTTTGCACCGGGTTTTCAAGCTCTAATCCTATCATTGAAACTAATTTTTCTTCATTTTATTGCTTCTCAATTTTAGGTTTTACTTCATGTAAAAATGGAGCATATCCATTTTCTACTCTTCTATTTGAAATGATATGAAGAGGATCATAATGCCATTTCTCTCCCAATAACAAATCCATCCCTTCAATAATTCTCTGAACTTCCTCTGCCCACAATGAAAGTTGCACACGATGATAACACAAAGAAATCAAATCATAAAAACGTGAAAACCTATTTTATTAAAGGCCTATAAACTTACTTGGTGTTGGTGTGCCAAATGCTATATTTTTACCCCCTTCCTATAATCATTAACCTCTATTTTATCTCCATAAACCTTCTCATTCCTGCACTAGTCCAAGAAAACTGTCTGTTCCTACATAAACTTCATATTTCATGATTAAGGTTTATTAGGTGCTTTATTAATCATTTTAAATAGATTTCGTGCCTTTAAATATTTATTTTAACTTATATTTACTTTCCTAAAATTATTTGATAAGATAAGTATTAATCATTATGTTAGCGTGATCTAGTGCAGGCAGATTCCTGCACCACCAACAATCATTGTTTTGTGATCTCCACGACAGCTCAATAACTCCACGCGAGTGTTTTGGTCCACATCTTCCAGTTTGGTTGCGGATTATCTGAAGTTAAACACAGACAAAGTATAGTCAGGGATGTTACCAAAGATAGGGTCTACGACCAGAAATTAGCTTGTGCCTTATTATAAATGTTGGCCCAATTTTTAAATTTTTTTTTGTTAGTCCATTTAGCTGAAAGGCTTGATTTCAGAACGACTCTGTAATTAGCAATCATGGCCATAGGCCGAAGGAATGTATAAAATATAGCTCTTAGATAGAAATAGGTTAGCGATAACAGCGTGACTGTAATCATTATTAATTTTTAATTTCGTTATCACCCTTGCTTTGGGCTGGAGTTGAACCATTATGTATGTTTGCTGATCGAAGTTAATACAAGGAACTGCGCCATGATTTTCTCACATTGCGTCTAATTTTTTATTGATGCGTTGATGAAAGTGCTGAAGAGTTTCAGTTCCTAAAATGGGAAATGAATAGGTTGGATAGGGCCCAGCCAACCCAACTCGTTTACCCTTGTGATTTCGTTATTTTAAAAGGTTTTTGTGTCGATTTATTTACTTGTAGATGTGTGGCTTAAATGTTTATTTTGTTCTTTCTTCATAGTTATGATTTAATTTCATTTAATAGTCAAGTGTGAACAGATCCATTGTGTGGAAGTCTAAATTGAATTTATTTATTTCCTAAAATTTCTTTCCTGGTTTGCTTCCTCTTGGATCGTGCAGGAAGATTATTCCTGCACCAGTGCATGTAGGATTCTGCACTATGGTTTTCTCATTTATTTATAGCAAGTGTTCTTTTCCTTTTCTTGTATACGATTTAATTTTCTTCTACAAGGAAGCGTTATCATTAGAAGAAATAATTCCTAATATTAAAAGCTAAACTTCTGAAGGTTAAGAATTTACTTTGTGAAATGAGAAAGAACACCATTACAACGTCTTAATTTACATCAACACTTCACGATTTAAGGAAAGGGATTAAAAGTAATCTGTAACATTATAAGTGAACTTGTCGAGAGCTAGATTTGATTGCATTCAAATTCCTTTGACTGAAAGTTTGCTTTTATCATTGAAGATTGTTTCATTTTATAATTTTATTTTTATTACAAGTTTAGTTGATTAAATCATTCTTTTGTGTGTGAAATTTATCTCAGAATTCATCTCGCAATTTCAATTCTTTTCAACACGTACTTTTATTCTTTCTAAAGTAAATTGGAAACCTTGGTGTAGGAAGCTTTGTCCCGGTGCAAGAGCCAGTGTCTTGTCATAGGAATAGAGTGCTCTAAGCCTTAAGGCTTAGATCACCTACACGAAGACATAAGTCTTCAATATAAGAGGGTAAAATATACTTTTCACATAAGTTTTGTACCTGCACTAGTGCAAGTAGTTTGCAAGAGTACAGGAACATTTTCTTAGTGTAAAAGGAAAATAATTTAGAAGGCAGATCTTTTCAAGGGACCACTTGTTAAACTTCCACCATCTAAACTGGAGATAAACATAGAGTTTTATTTCAGCATTTAAGATTGTTTCCAGTTGTGTGAAATTTCCTTTACTTTATTTCTTCGCAAATACATTATTTTACATTCTAGCACTAGAGTTGTTTTGGTGTCAATTTCCTTTGAAATTATTTTCTGTTTGATTCTTCAATATTTCAATTAAGAAGTATGAATATGAATAGAAAATTTTCATACCACTTCTGGCATTACCTGTGCTTCGTCTCTAAGTTTATGAAACCCCCGGGTTGACAATTAAGTGTTGAAGGAGTTTGCTTAAGTGCAATTCCTGCACCCAACATTTGGTTTCTAGCAAATGATTACAATCATATTTATACTCCTCAAATTTTTGGAGGAAAGAAAGAAAAAAAGGCTTCTTAATTTTAGGAGTCTTTCATAATGTTTTTTCTAAAAGAAATTTGTTTATAGTATTTTCTTGAAATCTACTAAATCTCGAATCCTCTAAAAACTTCTTACAAAATACATATTTTATCATGATGCTCTTGCATCAGAATCTTGAGGTGGAAAATTTTATGACCTCCTAGACATAAGCCTTTAGTTTTTTCACTCATCCTAGGTCCCATATGTAATGCTATTGTTTTTAACATGTTTGTGGCATGGTTTCTTCATTGTTGACCTTAGTTTTCCAGGATTGCAAACTTGATTTTTTAGTAGGGCATATGCCCTGTTGAAGTAAAATCACACAATCAATTGTATTTTGCTATTGGTTTTCCTCTTTTGGTTGTGTTCTCTCTTAAACATCCTCCTCAATAGCACCCACATCCTATCAATCTGATCATTCAACTTTGTCCTTAGCTAAATTTTATTGTTTCCATCTCTCATTTAATGGGCTGGAAACTTTTTATGGGATGATATTGTATTTTGATGAGGCATTTTCTTTCCTATCTCATCTCCCTTGTTATATGAAAATAAATAATTAGTTTGAAAATTAGATAATATATTTTCTCTAATTCGCCTTTAGAACAAGTTGACCTCTTCAAATTTCACAAGCATTACATCTAAATGTTGTTGTTGATAATTTGCTTAATCCTTCTTTTGGCTCTCAGCCTAAGAATTTTTTTCTTTCTCACTAGTACTTGGAATTTTATTATGAGATTGCATTTGTTGTCTGTTTATGGATCTCTCCTTGAATCTACTTATGATACAATATTTTCCAATCTTCTTTCATGAAAAATCCTAAATTTTGTCATTCTTCAATGTCTTGGGAAGGTGATCCATCCTCTCCTATCATCATGATAATTGTAATTGACTATCCTCCACGATTCTTGATACTTGCATCCATAGATAACTTGTTATATTTAAAAATACAAGGCTCTCTAACCTCATTTGAGATATCTTCTCTTGGATCTCCAAATTGATCTTAACTCTTCTTGAGATTCAATGTATTATTACTATTTTCCTCTTTCCTAAGAGTTCCAAAGATCTTATTCAATGTTGACTCATATGCTTCATATTTTTCCAATTCCAATATTTCATGTTGAAAATGCACCCTTAAGTCCATTATTCATTCTTCCATGAAATTTAGCTCTACATCAAAATAAGCAAAGTTATCATGAACTTGATTTTCATACTTTATGCAAGGTTCATCACTTGTAAACCATTCTTCTCCATATTTCTCAGGTCCTAGTTGCATTTCTTCCAGTAACTTAATTTCTTTGTTATACTCCATAATCATAACGTATGGACATTTTTTTTGTTCTCTTCTTACTCTGTATCAATTTCATTTCCAACTCCACCATATTCAATACCTACAAAAAAATTCTCAAAAAAAAAATTAGTTTTCAAAACTAGAGACTTATTCATTTCATTCGATAATTCAAACATCTGTTCCATGTGGTGCTCTGAGCATTCCATGAGAATGTCATGAAACCAGCTCCAAAAATAGAAGAAAAGAGAGATCAATGCCTTAGAAATAAGCCACTTCAAGGGGGAAACCTCCTTTACATTACATAAATGAACAATTCTTGGATGATACAAATGAAAAAACCTCCTTTCTATATATAGGAGTCCATGGGGTCATAATATAATCCTAGCCGACGTAACAATAATAATGTAAGGGCACAATAATAAAAATATGGCGGTTACAGGGGTACAACAATAATAGTAAGGGGGCTACATAACAACAATAAGGGACTAAACTAGTGTAATATTCCTAAATTAGCATACAGCTAATTGAAATATTAAATTTTGTTTTTCTTATTATTTGGAGGAATAAGAGGGTATAGAGACCCATAAATATCCTTAGTAGGAATAAAGACACTCCTAGTGTGAATGGAGGTCATCTAAAAAGCTGGATTGAAGACCATTAGGTGTGAAAAGGGGCTGGAACATGAAGATTAGGTCAACTTTGACCAAATCAACAACGTTGTTATGGTGGAGTGGAATTCAATGAGTGACAACGCAATTTTGGTTGGAGACTCTTTGCATGGAAGTAGTGACTTAAATGAGTGGGGCCAAAGGTGAGGAAGCTCATCGCTTATATAAGGAAGAGGATGGAAGCCATATTCATTCATGTTTTAGATTATTATTTTGTATATGGTCTGTTTAGACTTGTGCTCTCTTTAGCTGTTTAGATAAGATTGCAAGTGTTGTTTAGCACAAGGTGTTCCTGGTCGGGAATCCCACCTCTTTCCTTGAGAGGCCTCTTGGAAGAGTATTGCACTAAATTTTCCACTATCCAGTATCAGGCCAAGCTCCATCTTTGTTCTACAGTTCAGTTTCTGCATAGGGTTCTGTTGTGTTGTAGGGTGTAGCAGTGGAGGGTTGAGAAACCCAACTTCTGAGCTTATTTTCCAGTGGAGGGAGCATCCCTTCATCCGGGAGGCTTGTAATGGAGATTCTTGAGCCTCATTTCATCATCCAGCATCAGGATAATATACTTCTATCAGTTATAGCATAGTTTCCTGAAGGAACTACGTTATTTCTATGTGCAGTTGCAGTAGAGGGCTTGGAGCCCTAGTTGGGGGAGATAGGTTTTCAGTGAGGGGATTAGCCTCTCATTTGGAGAATCTATAGGAAGAGTTTCCATACATTTCCATATCAGATCAGTCACCTCCTATCATCTATCCAGTTGCAGAGATTATTCATCCCTAGGGCCATATTTGTATTTTCTGCATTTTGTGTATTTTAGGAAAACCTTCCCGTGTTATCTTGGAAATGTGCTTGGGAGATTAGGTCTCTGTTCCCGACATTATTTGAGCTATATAAATTCAGATATATGCATTGACATTCTTTTGCAGTAGTTATATCTAATAAAACTGTGCTGTCATAGCCTTGGGTATTATTGTGTAGCAGTGTTCTTCATGTTTCATGTACATGTTCTCTTGAGGCTTGTTTTTCCTAACTTGGGTGACTATTTCCTCAAGAACTTGTATACATTTTTCTGCTATTATCTTAATATGATGGCTATATGATCTTCTTACATTTTATGTGTTGATTTATCACTACTCTTTCCATTATTATGTTCATATATTGCTGCCTTCCCATTTGGGAATATTACAAATAGTAATATAGGGACCTAACATGCCCCTCCCATTAAAAAACGTGTTGTCCTCAACACTTGAGTAGCTCTGGATGCTTTGGTATAAAATTCTCATCCTCCCATGTTGAATCTCCAGTGGATTAGTTCTTCCACTTGATGAGATACTCTGAAATTGATCGATTTCGTAGCTGTCAAGTTATTATTTCCGTGACTGCTTCAGGTTCCAATATGATTTTTCCTTCCTCATCAAGTTTTGGAAATATTGTTTGAACTGGAAGTTTTTCACCTATAACCTTCTTTAAACATGAAACATGGAAAAATGGATGCACTCGATAAGAAGCAGGAAGCTCCAATTTGTATGCCATAGTACCAATATTTTGCAACACCTTTTATGGACCATAGTACTTTGGTGATAATTTATTATCCTTCTTAGCTTGCTTGAGGGACATTTGTTTGTATGGTTGTAGCTATAAAAATACCCAGTCTCCTACATCAAAAATTCTCTCGATGCAAGGTTGATCTACTTGTTTTTTCATTCGATTTTGTGCCAAATTTTGGTTATCCTTTAAGAGTTGGAGAACTTATTGTTGATGCTCGATGTGATCTTCCATTGCTTGAACCTTATAATTTTCTCTTAAAGATGATGTGATGGAAAGTGGATGATATCCATAAAGTGCCATAAATGGGGTCATTTTTTCTAAAGTATGGAAGGAAGTGTTATATTACCATTCAGCCAAAGGTAACCACTTGACCCATTGTGTTTTTTTATCAGATACAAAAAAACGAAGATATCCTTCCAAACATTTGTTCACTCTCTCAATTTTCCCATCGGATTGAGGATGATAAGATGAGCTATGAGCTAGTTGAGTACCTAAATAAGAAAATAATTTCGTTCAAAAATTTATAGTAAAAATGGGATCTCTGTCACTTATAATAATATTTGGGTTTCCATATAGCTTTTGAATTGTTTCCATAACTAAAGTAGCAACTGTACTTGCCTTAAATGGATGAGATAATACACAAACGTGTGCATACTTGGTAAATCTATCAACTACCACCATGATGACACTCTTTCCTTTAGACTTAGCTAAACCTGTGATAAAATCCATTGAAATATCCTCCCAACGTTGACTTGGAATGGATAAAGGTTGTAGAAGACCCGGGGTCTTAATTGTCTCAAATTTATTTTTCTAGCAACCCAAACATTCCGCCACAAACTTTTGAATATCAGATTTAAGGCCATCCCAAAAAAAAATTTCTTCACCCTGTGGTAAGTTTTTAAAAATCTTGATTGTCCTCCTAAGGGAGATGTGTGCAATTCCAAAAGAATATTTTGTTTTAGTTGGGAATTCTTACAAAGATATAAATGATATTTGTACCATAAGGAATCATTTTTCCAACTAAATGTATCAGATGTATTAGGATCTTGCTGCAACTTTTGAATGAGTGTCCACACTTCTTTGTCCTTATTCCATTCATCCCTTGCTTTAATTATCCAATCTGGTTGGATAATAGAAATGGCACAAAGCAATGCTTCCACCTCTTCATCCTTTCCTGAGAGTGCATCTGCAACAACATTTAGCTTCCCTTTTTTGTAGATGATTTCAAAGTCATAACCCAAAATATTTGTGACCCATTTTTGTTGCTCTTCTGAAGATAGTATTTGTTCCAAAAAGTATTTAAGACTATCATGATCAGTTTTTACCTTGAAGTGTATTCCCATTAAGTAAGGTCGCCATTTCTTTAGTTCATGTAGTATTGCCAACATTTCCTTCTCATAAATAGCTTATTGTAAATACTTTCCTTTGATTAGACGACTTTCAAAAGTAATGGGTCTTCCTTCTTGCATTAAAACCACACCAATTCCATTTCTTGAGGCATCACATTCCACAATAATGGTTTTTGTGAAGTATGGCGTAGCTAAGACCGGTGCTAGGCACATTTCCTATTTAAGATGCTAAAAGGTTTTAGTTTCTTCAGGAGTCCATGAAAATGCATCTTTATTCAATAATGTTGTTAGAGGTGCTGCTATTCTCCCATAATTCTTAACAAACTTGTGATAATACCCTGTTAACCCGAGAAATCCTCGCAACTGCTTGATGGTTGTGGGGACTTTCCATTCCTTAATGGATTTAATTTTGTTAGGGTCTACCTTATAAACCTTGTGAGATAAAATATGACCCAGGTATTCCACCTCTCCTACTCCAAAGAAACATTTGGAGGTTTTTTCATATAATTGTTTCTCTTCCAATAGTTTGAGCACCATGTCAAGATGTTGAACATGATCCTTCCAAGACTTGCTTTAGATTAGTATATCATCAAAAAAATACCAACACAAATTTTCTAAGGAAGGGTTTAAAAATGGAATTCATCAACCCTTGAAATGTAGAAGGTGAATTGGTAAGGCCAAAAGGCATGAACAAAAATTCATAATGACCTTCATGAGTTTGAAATGTTGTTTTCGGAATATCTTCAGTCTTCATTTTAATGTGATAATATCCTAAACAAAGATCCAATTTGGTAAAATAAATTTCTCCATGCAATTCATTGAATAATTCATCAATCACAGGAATGGGAAATTTATCTTTAATAATGAGCTTATTGAGCTCCCTATAATCCAAACACATGCGCCATGATCCATCCTTCTTGTGCACCAATACTGCTAGAGCAGAGAAAGAACTTTGACTAGGTTGAATTATACCACCCTCTAACATTTTTGCAATCATACGTTCAATTTCTCTCTTTTGGACATAAGGATATCTGTAAGGCTTGATGTTTGGAGGAACACTTCTTGGAATCAAATGAATATCATGATCATGATCACAAATAGGTGGGTGTCCTTTGGGAGTTTCAAACAAATTGGAATGATTGTCCAAGGCTTTTTGGAGATATGGAGAAATAGACGATTATGATGTTGGAACTTCTAGTGAGCATAATTGTGCAATTACGCCTTGTTGTTATTTCTTCAGAAGATTTGTCATGACATTAGAGATTATTATCTTTCACGGCTTCCCTGTGATACCCCGTAATTCAACTTCCTTTCCTTCCGAAAAAAATTTCAAGAAAAGTTCTTGAAAATTAAAAGCTACCATCCCCAAATATTGTAACCATTGTACTCCTACTACAACATACACACCTCCCATTGGATTGGAAAGCATTGGACTATTAAATAAATATTCCCCCATGGTTAGCTTGATATTATGGCATTTTTCAGAGAAATTTATAGTTCATCCATTTGCAACGATCACTTGGAATTCTGGTGCTAGGTATAGGAAGAAATTGAATTCCTTGGCTACCTTACAATGAATAAAACTATGGGTAATACCTGAATCAATAAACACTATTACCATTTTATTCTTGATATGTCCTTCTATCTTGAGAGTTTGAGGAGTGGTAATTCCTTCCAATGCATTACACGATATGGTCAGACTCATTTCTTCTTTTTCTAGGGTTGGTTCCTGGTGTATATCCTCTTCTTTTGAAGTTTCTTGTTCATTTTATTCCTCCTCTTCACAATATATGTAAAATAATTTCTTCTCAGCACACTTATGAACTTTATTATATTTTCTATCACAACTATAGAAAAGCCCTTTTTCTCTTTTTTCTTCCAATTTTTGTGGTGTCAGCCTTGTAATTTGTGGAAGTCTAGGAGTAGTAACACTTCCATATTTATAGATGTGAGTGGTAGAATTCCTTGTCTCCATAATTTTACATTCAATTTTTCTTCCAACCTGTTGTGCTATACAACAGCCCTCCATTTATTTTTATAAATATGGACCCTTTAGAAATAAATAGGAAATTTTTTAATTTTTTAAACAAAAAACTTAGAAAATAAATATTTTCTTTTAAAAAGTTTTCCGCTTTATTTTTCTTGAGCGCATCGCAAATCGCATAACTTATGAATTTCAAATACTTATAAACTTTAAAATATGTGAGATGCGATATGCGCTCAACTTTTCCGAAGATATGTTTGAACTTTGAAAAAAATTCAATCACTGTTATATTTACTTTATTGCATCACACTTCACTTAATAAATAAAAAAACATTAAAATCAAATCGATATAATTTGCGACTTCGCAGACCCGATGAGAAAATAAAGAAATGAATATAAAACCTGCAACAATCACAATCATTTAAGTTTTGCAAAAAGTGCAATTCGCATTTCACATAACTTAATAACATACGCCAAATTGTTATCCTACAAAAGTTGCGATCTGTGATTTGCGCAGATCACATTTCGCAATATTTAAGGGTAAGTGTTACGAATGGTTATAAATTGTGACTTTTGATACGTGCGCCGATGACATTTAATGGATCAAGCATGTGAATGAACTTGTGTCATATCAAAATGATATTTGAGACCTTAACGGCTTTAAAATGATTGATATATCTTACGCGTGAAGGTGTATGAGATATTAATTCAGAGATTATGATTGATGATTGATGTTATATCTTAATATATTTATGTCTTCTTGCGTATGTTTTAAATAAATGATAGATTTTTCTCTTTTATTCTCTATACTTGTAAAATTCGCTCTGTTTTCAGGAAACCAGTTAACCGATTGAGGAAGAGTAAAATGATCAAAAAGGGCAAAGAGATTTCTCAGACATCGTCTACTGAAGATACAGATATGTCTCCCTTATTTTTAGATACGGTCTAAAACAAATATTGTAGCAGCTTGACATGGGAGGAAATGTATAATATTTTTGAAAGCGAAGTACCAAGGGTGATAACCAAAGTTTCTTCAACAGGCATGTCATCTACCTCCGACGCAACTCTTTTTGACGTTGCATGCTCATATGTTCATAGGATAGCTACAAGACCAAATATTCTCCCTTAAAAAGACATGGTTAAGTGGGAAATTGATCACTTAGACATTGAAGATAGAGTATTCACGAATTCGAAGGGAGAAACTATGGGCTTATTTAGGGAAGAAGATTTAACAACACTGTATCATCTACCACCCCCGCAGCAGAAATATGACAAAGAATTTTTGAAAAGCTTTAGAGGGGAACATCCAGTTCTTATCAAAGTCATTAAAGAATGAAATGATGAACATGGGAATTTTAAGCAATATAAGTTTGGTACGTACCCAATCTCCCAAATTCCTAACCCTTACTGTTATGCTGCGGGGATGTTATGTAGACTATTTTCCAGACCTCATAGCACTATATTCTCAAAATAATGGGTTACCATGATTGACGCAATCATCAATTCATCAATATTGAATTGGGAAAACATTTTATCTGATAATCTAGCCAATTACATTACCGAATATAGGAATAAAAGGAGTATTTCATCCAGAGAAATACCCCCCTTTTATATGTCTACCTATGTCATGGATGCTATCTGTTTTTCTTCTAGTTTTCCTACCATGGGATGGAAATGGACTACCCAATACCTTACCCCAATTCACATTCACCACAAAGAACTTTGGGATTCAGACTTCCACCTTCACTTCTATAAAATCTGTTACAGAGTCATATTGCCTATGCACCAGATGATTTTCAATGAAAAGGCCCCTAGGGTTTCTGAAGAAGCCAATGCAGAAATTATTTTTGTAGCTAGATGGCTTGCAGAGGAGAATTTTACATTTATTAGAGTATTCAGGAGTTATGATTCTCCCCATGTTTTACCCTATTACGTTCTCGATAAGTTACTTGTAAGACAAATAGCCTATCAACTTGTTAATGGTGTCACAAAACAACTGAAAGATGCTAAAAACGATATTTGGCCTAATTACCCTGTACAGTGTGGCTCTTTTGCACTGTTTGACGTCGACCATACTTATAAGGAAGTTTCCAACATTAATTTATTGAAATTGGTAGTAATGCCAAGAAGGTTATATGATCCAAATGATGTAATTAAAAATTACATCACAGAGCTTAAGTTAAAACCTTTTGTAAAGGAGGAAGATGGATTTGATGATCTCTTCCAGGGCATGGAATTTTTTTTAGATATTATCAAGTATGCATCCAGTCAACTAAGTCGAGATTATTTTGAAGATTTCCAAATGTACAGAAACAGGAGACTAGATATAGTCCCTCTTAATTTGTTAACTATTGAAGATGACAAAAAACACACTCCAAGTGTCAGCCTGGATGATGAATTAAAATATATGATTGAAGATGAATCAGGTTAGTCACAGCAGCCATCTCATGATTCGGATCACTGTGAAAATGAATTCGAATATAAAAAGGAAAGATCAGAAAAGATAATTGAACAAGTAATTCATGAGATAAAGATGCTACAGGAAACGAGAAATAATGGAACAAAATCAGATTCTCAAACAGTTCAGCATAGTCATAATATACTAGATCAGTCCAGTTCACCACAAACAAAAGATCTTATAGATGAATGGAAGGAGTTTTTCGAAGCAATAAAAAATCGTAAAGAGAATACCAATACTGATCAGGAAACGAGTTTCCAGACACCTGAAAACTCCCAAAAGATAGTGGAAACTATTAATCCACTACAAAGAGTTCCAGCAATGCATGATAAAGAAATCATACTGGCCTACCCTACATATCAGATAGTTCTACAAATTGAAGATATTCCTTCATTGGATATTTTCTACAGTCCTAGTTATAAGGCTGTAGTTAAAAAAAACAAAGTAAGGAGAATTGATGAAACAAATTCAAAGCCTACAAATGAATCAATTTATGTAGTATGGAAAGATTCCTTATATGATCCTACGGAACATCTAACCAAATTATCACAGTATGCAGGGGCATATGCTACTGCTACAGTTTATAAAGCTACTGAGGTTAGAGTGTTGCTAAAACAAAAAGAAGCCAGAGTACAAGAACTAGAGAAGTTGTTGAATGAAGAGAAATATAATTCCAGTGAGCAAGTAAAAGTAATCACAGCCCAATTTCATAAATATTTTGAAAACCTTTGTTGCAGCATCAGACAAAGATTAATGAAAAACAAGCACAACTGGAAGTAGCAATGACCAAGTTACAAAGCCAACCACAATTAGAGCAATTTATCAAAGAAGCGCTGGATTTAAACACTAAGTTAAAGAAAGAACAAGAAGTTCTTTGTCATCAAGCTTCTATAATTGACTCTCATTGTGATTCAAATAAAATACTGATCCAGCAGATAGAAATCCAGAGACTTGAATGTGAAATAATTGAGAAGAAAATTGAAGAACACATTCAATGGAAAGTATCAGATTTAGGGAAGGAAGCTGATCTACCTCAAGTAGATAAGTTTCAAAAATAAATTCTATTCAGAGAATGGGAAGCACAAATCAAACAGACAAAGAAAGAAACAGCAAAGACATCCAAGATATCAAGTGAGATTATTGAATCTATGTGTGAACAACTATCTAGAGCAGAAATTATCAAGGAGAACATGTATAATGTGTTCTCAGAAACAAGACAGGTGGAAACATAGTGGAAGCAGAGAGCAGATACAGAGGATGAAATTATTAAAAAGGTAAATAAGTTTGATCAAGAAAATTACTGGAATTTTCTGATCAATCCTTATCATCAGCATCAGACTCTGCTGACTCTTACAGATTCAACTAAGAGATCCCAGTCAGTACTCTCAAATGCTATTTTCAAGGGACAGATCAGATCAAGGATATCGAAGCCAACTCAGCTCAAAGAAATGTTAGATATTTGTCAACTTCGTGACCACATTCATAAGAAAGGGTAGAACTCATAAATCAGAATTGTTAGTTCAATTTCCTAGATTGTAGTTTAAGTTAGCTTTATGAGGAAGGCTGTTTGAAACCTACTCTATATTTTGTAATAATCTATTTTAGTTTATATTTAGTTTAGTATTTAAACCTTGCTCATGCATTTAGAGAAGGGTCCAAAAATTTGTCAAAAACATTTGCAAAGAATGCACTATTGTAAGTTTGTGAGTGCTTTGATGAATTAATGGAACACATCTGTTATCATTTGACAATTAAATCTGTTTAACTGATGTTGCACTACTGTACTCTTTAAATTTCTTGAAAGTGAGAAGGAGAAGATTTATTGATGTCAGTTTACATGAGTAGAACTTCATACATATGGTACTTCTATTCACTTGTATTAAGTATTACTTCATAGATTGAAAGTCATCTTTTTATTGCATTATATATTTGAAACGTCATCATATATAAATATTACATGCACTTCTGTTCTAATATTTAGCTATGGTTTCTTATTGAATATGTAATCACACTGATAAATGCGATATTTATTTCAAAATTCTTCTATGCAAACTACTTCGTTAGAAGAATCATTTTACATAATTTTCATCTCTTTGAACCATTAAATGATCTATACTGGCAATTGAAAGATATCATTTTAGATTGCATAAAGGAAAAACATCTCGGGTATATATTAGACTAAATAGTTTAGATAGATGCATATATATTAAAATCATTATCCATTTGAATGCTATATTCACAATGCCCTCAAAATCATCCTTATTGGGAAACTGGGCCCATTATCCCCAGTCGGAGCCACTACACCAAATGGAAAAGAAGCTGCTTTAAGGTCTAGATCGGGTGGTTTTCCCCCATGTTTTGGCAGCGGAATTCTGAGGCCTCAAAATTTTGGCGCTAGAAGGAGGGCCTAATGAATGGCACAAAGGTCTGATCAATCTAGAGGTCAATCAAAAAGTCTCTCTCCCTCTAGATCCGAATCAAATTCTAGAAAATTATCTAGATCCTCATCTATAAAATCTAAAGTTGATCATCTTTCCCCTAAGTCTCCTAGCGATACTCAAACCATACTATTTCCCGAGTTTCACCAAGATTCTCCAGAAGTCCGGTCTTTGATAGAAAAGTTAGAAAAAGTATCTATTTCTACTTAAAAGCTTGAATCTTCTCAATTATCGAATCTTAGTATTTTGTCTTCTTTACAACCTCGAAGAATATTAACCCGATTAGAAAGTAAAAAAACAGGGATTCTCCCTTTTGAATTTCCTATCGGTAGTACTCGGAAGAAGTTAAAGAGAATTCAATCAGAGTCAATCACCAGCGAGATCTTATCCCATTCACCCCCATTACCTCCACTCAATTCCACAAATTTTATTCCAACAGTCAGTATCACTTTCACTAGTTCCAGTAGTCAAACTACTAGTCCTAGTGCTCAACCTACCTCATCGTCAATTCAAAATCCACTCAATCAACCCATCAAAAATCCAATGGCAGGTCAACCCCCTCCACCGAATGTAAACGCATGAAGAAATCCAGGGCTATAAACATGCCCTCTCCTCTTCATGCTCTGCCTAAAAATCCTGAAATATGGCTACCCAAATTTAATCCCGATGATGGTCTTCCTACAGAAGAACATATTCATAATTTTATGTTAGCCGTCAATATGAATGTAGTAGTTGAAGAATATTGTGTTGTATGGTTATTTCCATATACTTTAAAAGGATCTGCAGGATCCTGGTATTTTTCATTACCTGCTCACTCTATAACTAACTAGAATATGTTTGAAGAAAAATTTCTAGCTAAATTTGGAGATGATAGAACTACTACTACACTCATCAATGATCTTTCAAATCTTAAAGCTAAACCAGGTGAGACTATAAAATATTTTAATTCAAGATTTAATAAACTATTCGATAAAATTCATGTTACAGCAGTTCCTGGCGCATAAGTTCAAATTGAGTGGTATATTTCATCTCTTCCATCTAATATAGCTATTTTCGTTGATATAGAAAAGCTAGCAACACTTGCAGAAAATATGAAAGAGTCTCTATCTGTAGAGTAACGCATAAATGCTCTTGAGAAAAAAGAATTCTCAGGAATATAAAAAATCAAATAAGATATCTTTCAAAGATGATTCTAAGAAAAAGATGCCAAAGGATACATTTATCGTAGAAGGTATTCAAAAAGTCTTGAAAACCATGACCAATGAGATGGCAGATATCAAGAAACAATTCGCTGAAAATTCAAATTCAAAAAAGAGTTTCGGGAATTTTAAGAAAAGAAAATCCTCTAATTCTCAACCTCCAAATATTATATCTAATGTTGAATCAGATCAAGAAGAGGAGGAAGAAAAAACAGAGGAAGAATAATATGACGAAGAAGAAGAAGTTGAACTTAATGGAATGTGGGATTTCATCCTATCGAATGAAGAACAACTTGAAGCTTTGCCCGTCAACACACGCAGCAAAAATATTACTGAAGCAACATAGCCTAGTCAACAACAAAAAATTTCTACTCCTGCTAAAGACAAATCAGTAAGAAAAAAGTCTAATTCAAAGGCTACGCAAACAAGTACTGTTACCTCAGACTCTCCACCTATATCTAAAACAATGGTTCTCTCAGATACCATTGAGTATAATATAGTTGAAGACATGAATAAAACTAGGGAAAATATCTCAATTCATGAGCTTACCAAATTGAAGCAACAACAACAAATATTACTTAGAGACTTAAAAGTTGTTCCTGCTTCAAATTTACCTGCTCCAGTCATAATTCAAGCTGCTAATGAAATGGGTAAGGCACCTTTTCCTTCAATAAAATTAGATGCTTCAGACTCAATTATGATAGGTGATCGATCCATCTCTCATAGTCCTCCATTTCTCTTAACCTATGAGATTTATAACAAAAATATTCATAATTGTTTAATAGACTCAGGGGCCTCTTCTGATATAATTCCAAGATCATTTTGTGCCAAATTAAACATAACTCCTCAGAGTTCTCCAGTCCATATAGTAAAACTTGATAGAACTAGAGTAGAAGTGGTAGGAAAATTAAATTATGTTTCCATCAGATTGTCGTCTGAATCCCAAATTTTCTCAGATAATTGATATTTTGGTGGCAGATATTCTTGAATTTTATGGTTTAGTTTTAAGTCGTGACTGGTCTAAGAAACTTCATGGTTATTTTTGAACAGACTGGTCACATATGTGGTTACCACATAATGGAAAGCCAAACCAAATTCGAGTTGACCGTGAAAAGTTTATGAAACATACGGTGATTGATATTGAAGAGCTTAATGAGCCAAAAGCCTTCAATAACAACATTATTGGAAACTACTCTGCAGAGTCATTTTTAGGAAACTTTAATGCTCAACCATCACCTTTCTTTGATAACGCAGTTGTATCTCAGATTGAAAATTTTTCCCAGCCAGATAATTCTAGATGTATTAATTTTTTAGATAGAAAAATAAATAATTCTTTGTTTTGGACACTTTATTTTGATGGTTCTAAATCTGAAAATGGTGCAGGTGCATGTCGCATTTTAATAAACCTAGAAGGAAAAAAGACTATGTTAACCTGCCGATTAGAATTTGATTGTACCAACAATGTAGCCGAGTATGAAGAATTAGTTCAAGGTTTATTAAAAGCTATTGATCTGAATATCAGACTTCTGAAGGTTTTAGGAGATTAGGAAATCATAGTTAGGCAAGTGAGATATACTATCCATTGTAATTATGGACACTTAAAACATTATCAATCATTAGTCCAAGAATTAACTGCTCATTTCTTAGCCTTCAACATTTCTTCTATACCTAGAATACATAATGCTAGTGCAGATTTACTCGCTAATGTAGCCTCAAAATTAATCCCATCCCAAGAATTTAGTCCTGATAGATTTTCTATTGAATTGATTTTTAGACCATCTATTCCTGATAATATCACTAATTGGAGAGTATTCAATAATGACTCAGATATCATAGATTTTTTAATATCTGAAGAATCTTACAATAATCAAATCATGGATGAAAATGAACATGACACTCAGATTAAGAAAGAACAAGATGAAAATCCTATTCCAAAATATGTTGTCAAGTTAGAAGACTTATACGATCTGAAGGACAGGTTTAAAAGAGTAACTAACTCAAAAACACAAAGTTCTACCTTAAGATTTGAGTTAGTTAATCTAGGAATTGAAGAAAAACCGCAAAATATAAATCTAGGTCTTGGTCTATCTTCCGAAGAAAGATTATCATTCATTAGATTGTTTAGGATGTACAAAAGTGTCTTTGCTTGGGACTATTCTGATCTTAAAACATACAATACTTCTGTAATTCAAAACACGATTCCTATGATCTCAGAGGAAAAACCCATACAACAGAAATTGAGAAAGATTCATCCAAACTTGGAAAATCAAATTAAAACTGAATTGAATAATCTCCTCAAGGAAAAAATCATCTTTCCAGTTAGACATTCTAAATGGGTATCAAATTTGGTACCTGTCAGGAAAAAGAATGGTGTATTAGAATTTGCATTGATTTTAGAAATTTAAATAAAGCTTGTCATAAGGAAAATTTTCCATTACCAACCATGGAACAAGTATTGCAAAAAGTAGCTGGTTCTGAGCTCATGTCTTTTCTAGATGGATTTTCAGTTTACAATCAAATTCTCGTTCATCCAGATGACAAATTTAAAACTACGTTCAGAACTAAGTGGGGAACTTATGCTTAACAGAAAATTCCTTTTGGAGTAATTAATGCAGGTGCCACTTTCCAAAGAACCATGGACATAACTTTTAGGGGAATTATAAACAAAACAGTAGTTATTTATTTAGATGACATTATTTTCTTCTCTAAACAGGTAACTCATCATGTGAATGACCTAAAGCAAGTCTTTGAGCGATGCAAAAGGTATGGTATTTCATTAAATCCAAAGAAATCATTTTTTGCTTTAGATGAAGGAGAAATTTTATGATTTATTGTGTCAAAAAATGGTATCTATATTGATCCTGAAAGAATTAATGAAATTAAATGAATTTCTTTCCCTCATAACACGAAAACCATGCAATATTTCCTCGGGCAAATTAATTTTGTTAAGAGATTTGTCCCCGATTTTTCTCAAATAGTTTTACTGTTGCAGAACATGATTAAGAAAAAATCTGTCTTTAAATGGGACATAATGAAAGAGAAGCATTTGAATTGATTAAACAGTCAATTGTCAATGCTCCATTCTTGACCACCCCCAATTTTCTTAATCCATTTACATTATACACTTTTTCATCGGATACATCATATGCAATTGTTTTAACATAGTTGAATGACCAAAAAATAGAAGCATCGATATCATTCTTTAGTTCAAATTTGAAAGGTGTAGAATTGAATTACACATCTGTTGAAAAGAAAACATTTGATTTTTTTAAGGCCATAAAACATTTTAGACCTTTTCTCCTAAAGTCTCATACGAAAATCTTTGTTCCATTTTCTGCAGTAAGACAACTTTTGATTTAGAAAGAATTAGGAGAAAAAAGAGCTAACTCGGTGACTACGTTACAAGAATATGATGTAGAAATTAAACCCTCTAAAATTATTAGAGGTCAAGGTTTTTGCAGAATGCTTACAGGAGCATCACATTTGTCTGCAGAAGAAGATTCAGGCAATCATGTGCAAATATCAGAGGTAAGCCTCAATGATTCAGAGTCACAATATGCTGATCTTATATTTTATTTGAAGAATGGATATGCTCCAAATCATCTCAGTTACAAGAAAAACGAGCTCTTATATTAAAATATAAACAATATGAGTTAGTCAACGATGTGTTATTTATAAGAAATTATGATTATGTACTTCTAAGATGCTTAGAAAAATCTGAAGTAGAGAAGGTCTTGCAGGAACTCCATGATGGACCAGCTGGAGGACATTTTGGTGGAAATACAACAACACATAAGATCCTACATGCAGGTTACTATTGGCCTACACTTTTCAAAGATGCCCATGAATATACAAGAAAATGTAAAGTATGTCAAAATACATCTGGAAGACAAAGAAAGCCAACATTCCCATTACAGCCGGTCAACATTGAACAACCATTTGAACAATTGGGATTATATATAATTGGTGAGATTGTTCCTAACTCTTCCAAACAACATAGATATATTCTCAAAACTACAGATTACTTTACCAATTGGGTGGAAGCGATTCCATTAAAAGTAGCTAATTCAGAAAGTATCATTGATTTCATTGATCAGAATATCATAACTAGGTTTGTCTTACCTACTGCTTTGATGTTTGATAATGTATCTTATTTCTCTGGAACTTATATGATATAATTTGCAATTAAAAGAGGTTTTAAATTAAAATATTCTGCAAATTATTATCCATAAGGAAATGGTTTGGCAGAATCCACAAAAAAGAACCTGATTAGAATAATCAAAAGAACTGTTGATCAAAATCAAAGAAATTGGCATAAGTCATTAATTTTTTCTCTTTGGGAAGATCGAATAATTCAAAAAGATTCTATTGGTATTTCTCCATTCAATCTTGTCTATGGAAAAGAAGCAGTACTTCCCACCAACGTAGTTATTCCCTCTCTTTCCTTAGTTCAATTCATTGATGAAACTCCTACTTCTTCTTTACAACTTAGACAAGGTAAAATTCTTAAGTTAGAAGAAGAAAGAGAAAAAGCCAAACAAACTCATGCTCATCATCAACAGATAATAAAAGCCTCATTTGATTCAACTTTTGTCATCCAAAGAATTTTCAAATTGGTGATTTGGTATTGAAATGGCACAAAGCGCATGAGGAAAAAGGTAAACACACGAATTTTCAAAAACTCTGGCTAGGTTCATTTCAAATAATTGAAGAAATAGGCCCATCAACATTTTTATTACAAGATCTATCAGGAAAAAAGGATTCTTTGCCTGTTAAAAATATTTCTCATAGAAGGTAACCCCTTCTATCCTTGTATAATACTGTATTTTTCTTTTCTTTTTATAAGAAAATAAAAGTTGCTTAGTATTAATATTTGGATTTTCAAGTATAATCCCATATGATTTTCTTTTATTTTTTATAAAAAATAAAAAAAATGTTAAGGAAATAATCGAAAGATTTAGAAAATCAAATTGATTTTATTTATTTTTATTTTTTTCTTTCTGAAAAATGGAATATCCCTGAAATCATTTATTTTTTGATGAACTCTCATCTTTATATAGCATGAATATTCTATTATCAGTCAAGAAAAGAAAAGTTAACCTATTAAAGACCTGTTTACAGAAAAGAAATATGAAACTCAACATTATCATCCATAATCTTAAAAAGACCAATGATTCATCCCATCTGGAAAAACTTATAAATTTTCGAAAAGAATTCAAATGAAAATAAAAATATTATGATTAGAAGAAAGAATTAAAAGATAATAAGTCTCATCACGAGCTTGTTTACCATGTTCATAAGGAAATAGTTAAACTCACATTACCAATACTGCCTACCAAAACATGGTAATGACTTGAGATTATATCAAAAGGACAAGTGGTCTCATCAAGAGCCAACTTGATCAACTTAATTACTACTAGTGAGTGGCATTGTCATCATTTGGTTACCAAGCCAAGACAATGGCTTTTACGTAAATAAAATAATATATAAAAGAAAATTCTCAAAGGTTAGAATTTACTTCTAAAAATTATAAGAAATACTGGATGGGACAATGAATCATTGCTCAGTAAAAGGTAACCCTGCCAAAAGCTTAAATTTCCTATTGGAAAATAGGCTCTATCTGTGATAAAAGAGTAATTTTTTATAAAGCTGATCTATAAAGGGCACCTACTTTATCCTTTTAAACTAAGTAAGGACTGATATATATTTTCATAGTTATATCTTTAATAGATGAATTCTTATGAATAGTGAATAAGAGAAACTTTCATTGCTTAGTAAGATATTATTTATTTGAAATTTCATTCCTACAATTTTTTTATTTTATTTTCTAAAAAGCTTAGGAATTTCAAAAAATTTTATCTGAGATATTTGGAAGTGAATCGCTAATTGTTGTGCTATACAACAACCCCCCATTTATTTTTATAAATAGGGACCCTTTAGAAATAAATAGGAAATTATTTAATTTTTTAAACAAAAAACTAGGAAAACAAATATTTTCTTTTAAAAAGTTTTCTGCTTTATTTTTCTTGAGCGCATCGCAAATTGCATAACTTATGAATTTCAAATACTCATAAAATTTAAAATATGCAAGCCGCGATATGCACTCAACTTTTTCGAAGATATGTTTGAACTTTGAAAAAACTTCAATCACCGTTATATTTACTTTATTGCATCGCACTTCACTTAATCAATCAAAAAACATTAAAAGCAAATCGATATAAGTTGTGACTTCGTGGACCTGACAAGAAAATAAAGAAACAAATATAAAACCTTTGGAAATCGCAGTCATTTAAGTTTTGCAAAAAGTGAAATTCACATTTCACATAACTTAATAACATAAACCAAATTGTTATCCTACAAAAGTTGTGATCTGCGATTTGCGTAGATTGCATTTCAAAATCTTTAAGGGTAAGTATTACGAATGGTTATAAATTATGACTTTTGATACGTGCATCGATGAAATTTAATGGATCAAGCATGTGAAGTAATTTGTGTCATATCAAAATGAAATTCGAGATCTTAACGACTTTAAAATGATTGATATATCTTACACATGAAGGTGTATGAGATATTAATTTAGAGATTAGGATTGATGATTGATGTTCTATCTTAATATATTTATATTTGCTTGCGTATGTTTGAAATAAATGATAGATTTGTCTCTTTGATTCTCTATACTTGTAAAATTTTCTCTGTTTTCAGGAAACCAGTTAACGGATTGAGGAAGAGTAAAATGAGAAAAAAGGGCAAAGATATTTCTCAGATGTCATCTACTGAAGATACAGATATGTCTCCCTTATTTTTAGATACTATCTGCAACAAAGATTGCGACAGTTCGACATGGGAGACAATGTATAAGCTTTTTGAAAGTGAAGGACCAAGGGTGATAACCAAAGTTTCTTCAACAGGCACGACATCTACCTCTGACGCAACTATTTTTGACGTTGCATGCTCATACATTCATAGGATAGCTGCAAGACCAAAGATTCTCCCTTACATAGAAACGATTAAGTAGGAAATTGATCACTTAGACATTGAAGATAGAATATTCAAGAATTCGAAGGGAGAAACTATGGGCTCATTTAGGGCTGAAGATTTAATAGCAATGTATCATCTACCACACCCATAGCATAAATATGAAAAATAATTTTTGAAAAGCTTTAGAGGGGAACATCCAGATCTTATCAAAGTCATCAAAGAATGGAAGGATGAATAGGGGAAGTTGAAGCAAGATAAGTTTGGTACGTACACAATTTCCCAAATTCCTAACCCTAACTGTTATGCTGCAGGGATGTTATGTAGACTATTTTCCAGACTTGATAGCACTAGATTCTCAAAAGAATGGGTTCCCTTGATTGACGCAATCGTCAATTCATCAATCTTGAATTGGGTAAACATTTTATCTGATAATCTAGCCAAGTACATTATCGAATATAGGAATAAAATGAGTATTTCATCTAGAGAAATACCCCCCTTTTATATGTCTGCCTATGTCATGGACGCTATCTATTTTTCTTCTAGTTTTCCTACCATGGGATGGAAATGGACTACCCAAGACCCTACCACAATTCGCATTCACCACAGAGAACTCTGGGATTCAAACTTCCACCTTCACTTCTATAAAATCTGTTATAGAGTCATATTGCCTATGCACCATATGATTTTCAATAAAAATTCCCCTAGGGTTTCTGAAGAAGCCAATGGAGACATTATTTCTGTAGCTAGATGGTTTGCAGAAAGAATTTTACATATATTAGAGTATTCAGGAGTTATGCTTCTCCCAATGTTTTACCCTATTACATTCACGATAAGTTACTTGCAAGAGAAATAGCCTATCATCTTATTAATGGTGTCACGAAACAAATGAAAGATGATAAAAAAGCTATTTGGCCTAATTACCCTGTATAGTGTGGCTCTTTTTCACTGTTTGACGTCGGCCATACTTATAAGGAAGTTTCCAACATTAATTTATTGAAATTGGCAGTAATGCCAAAAAGGTTATATGATCCAAATGATGTAATTAAAAATTACATCACTGAGCTTAATTTAAAACCTTTTTTAAAGGAGGAAGATGGATTTGATGATCTCTTCCAGGGCATGGAAAAATTTTCAGATATTATCAAGTATGCATCTAGTCAACTAAGTCGAGATGATTTTGAAGCTTTCCAAACGTACAGAAATAGGAGACTAGAGAAATTTCCTCTCAATTTGTTAACTATTGAAGATGACAAAAAACACACTCCAAGTGTCAACCTAGATGATGAAGTAAAAGATATGTCTGAAGATGAATCAGGTCAGCCATAGCAGCAATCTCATGATTCAAATCACTTTGAAAATAAATCCGAATCTAAGAAGGAAAGATCAGAAAAGATAATTGACCAAGTAATTCATGAGATAGATATGCTAGAGGAAATGAGAAATAATGGAACATAATCAGATTCTCAAACAGTTCAACATACTCATAATATACTAGATCAGTCCAGTTCACCACAAACAAAAGATCTTATAGATTAATGGAAGGATTTTTCTGAAGAAATAAAAACTCCTAAAGAGAATCCCAATACTGATCAGGCAACGAGTTTCTAGACACCTCAAAACTCCCAAAAGATAGTGGAAACTGTTAATACATTACAAAGAGTTCCAGAAATGCATGATAAAGAAATCATACCGACCTACCCTACAGATCAAATAGTTCTACAATGTAATATTCCAAAATTTCCACATCATATTTGGAATATTAGAGTCTTTAATAAACTTAATTAGTTAATTAAATAAAAGGGTGGAGGGACCCACAAACTTCAAAGATGAATAAAATCCACTTTTAATGTGTTTATGTGGATATTATAGATCTAGATCTAAAAACATGGAGTAGTGGAGTAGCTCCATTAATGGAGATCATGTCTCATTTATGAGATAGATTATGGAGGATGAAACAATTAAATAAGATCATGGATCTTAAATATAAAATCATGAGGATCTTTGATAAGGTCAACTAAGATCATAGTGCATTCAAAGAAGATCATGAAGCACTTATGATAAGATAGTGGAGGAAGTGATGCATTTAATACACATATGATGGAGAGGGTGATCACCCCATGTGAACATGATGGAGGACATGAAGCAACAACGCATTCAAACATGGATACTTTGTCCACATGTACAACACAATTTTGGAGTGGGCCTAGGCTATCGAAGGCTCATGCATATAATGAAGGTGAAGGTACAATGGAAAGCATGATTTGGATTATTCATTTCTTGATCTGTTTAGATCTAGATTTGTCTCAAGACATTTATATGCATACTTGGGCTGTTTAGCAGAGTTTGCAGTGCTGTTTAGCATAGGGTGTTCCCGAGCGGGAATCCCACCTCTTTCTTTGAGTAGCTGTAGAAAGAGGATTGTTATTCATTCCTTATCAGGCATTGGTGCCATCTTCAGGAGGTTTTTTCTAGCATTCAGCTAGGAAACCAATGGAGGATTCATCCTACCACTTTGTTCTTCACATCCAGCCTTTCAGGAGCAGCAGATTTACATCTGACATTCAGGCCATTGGGTTTTACCTCCATGCAGCAGTAGTCCCTTCAAGGATTGTGCAGTTCAATCCTATAGATCTATTGGAGGAAGTTTCCAGTATTTTAGCTAGAAATCCTATGAGGGATCATCTCCTCACATTGGATCTATTTTTTCCATCACTCTGGAGCTGATTTGACACATCTAGAAGTAGGCTATTGAGCCTCCCTCTCTGACAGTGCATTTTTCTGAAGTTGTTGTTCATCCAACAACTATTTTCAGTGGAGGAGATTGGAGGAGCTAGATCTTGAGCTTTTAGCCCAAGGATCTAGTGAAAGGGTTAGCCCTTCTTGCATAGATCTGATTGTGCATCATTGCAACCATCATATCATCAGATCTAGCTTCAGATCCGCGTTCTCAGCAGCATATATGTGAAGCCCTAAGAGGGTGTTTTTCTTAGACTTACAGATCTGAGAAACCATTTTTGGGTTATCTTGGGAATCCATCATTGAGTCTAGATCTACAATTTCAGCATCATCGGAGCTCCCATTCTACCTAGATTTGACTTTCTATCTTTCAGGCAGTTGCAGTCCCAACATTTGAAGCAAGGGTAACACAATTTACCTTCCTACAGTTCAACAGTTACGTAGTCCCTCTTGGGAAATCATTGCAGGGTCATTCTAGGCCACCCTTGTGGCTTTAGTGTCTCATATTTTGAGCACTGTTGTACTTGCTTTTTCACCTCCAATATAATAAAATGGCTCAACTATTTCTGTGCATTCTGATGTGTATATAGATTTATTGTTTACTTTGTTTCAGTTCTTATATTGTGTTTTAGTATTACTGCATTCTCCCTTTTGGGATATTACAGTGGTATCAGAGCATGATCTTTGGCTCAGCTTGTGGACACTTCATCTTTTGCATCAAAAGAAGAAGCAGATAGATGAGATCTATCATGAAGGAGGATTATTCTGCCACTCTTTCCCTTAGATCCATGCAAGATCTCTCCAAGGAGGTCAATCAAATGAAGAAGGAAAGGCAGAAAGAATATCCAAGAAGAATATTTGATGGGGAAGACCCAAGCACTTCCTATCAGCAAAGAAGAAAACCGGTGAATCATAGATCTCCTCATAGATCCACTATGCCCACTTTCTTTGGAGAAGGTGAAAGGTGTAGAAATGAAGAAATGAAGGAACCTGAGACTCATGAGACTCTCAGTCTATATCTTGAAGAGTACAAAGAATAGTCTAGAGCATTCAAAGAGAGTCTAACTCTCCAAGAGTTCTTCCAAATCAAAGAAGAAAGAGGATCCTATAGCAGCAATTAAAGAAAGAGGCACAATAGATTCTATTTGCCTACATTTGATGGATCTTCCTCAAGCACTGTTAAGGCTTGGAGGAAAGAGTTAGCTGCATTTTTCAGGCTACATACTGTGGCTGAAGGAGAGGCTGTTCAAATTGTAGCACTTCATCTCTTAGGTGAAGCAAATGATTGGTGGTTTGGTCACATGGAGCATGCAAAGGTGACTAAATATTTAGATTTATTTCACAAGTTGAGGAAGAAGTTTGATATGATAAAACCAAAGATGGATCACAAAGAGAAATTTCCTAAAGAAACAAAGGATGATGTCAATCTTGTCACTCTGGACAAGAATTCACTACTTTCACCACTAGCTGCAGAAGTACTTGTATCTGGAGAAGAGACACTTGCAACTTTGCAAGATAGTCTTGAGCTCTTGACACATAGAGTCCCATGCATGATTCAGGAGATGCATGAGGAAGAGGAGGAAGATTCCAGCACTGGTACACTTGGAGAAGAGCAACCATCACTCTTACTAGCAGTTGGAGACACTATTTTCCTAGTTGGAGGAACTCTTGTGTTCTGGCAAGATATTTCCACACATCAGTTGATCCAAGGTATGCATGAAATTTAATCACATATTGTTTCAGTAGATCCTATTGAAACTTATGAGGACATGCCATCAGGGCCAATGCATAACCAAGGGTTAGAACAAAATATTGATTTGAAGCATAAACATATCACAGCGCAGAGGACCCTTGATCTATTCAAGGAGGAGATTAAGAACTATCCCAGTTCACCATTGTTGAGTTACATTCAACCCTTTGAGTTGAAGTGTAGAGTTTAAGAAAATTGGACGAGCATGATCCTGTGTACAATAACTGGCTATGAGATCAGTATTGTGCCTTGCTTTGAGGCAGCACATGTATTACCATGCAGATCTACAACGCTGTCACTTAGTAGCTGTGAAGATGAAGAGGTCCCATCATTCTTGGAACATTCTGAAGGTAGCTTCACTCATGAAGCAATGGAGGTAAATATGATAAATGGTAGACATCTTGAGATGGGAAATATTTTCTCCTTTCTAGATGACCCTTTCTCAATGAGCATCTCACAGCTCAAAGAGAAACTTCTACCTGTAGCAGATCCAAAACCTCTTTGGTTTTGGAGGGCCTTTGGTGAAAAGAGAATCTCATTGAGAGATCTCATTGGAGGTGCACTTCAACATCTCATGAAGTGCAAAGTTCTTCATCAGTATGGGGAGGATGGTATTCTACAAAGGGAGGATACCATGTTTATGCAATACATCATTCATCATCGGCATTGGGATGAGTGGGTGTTGGGACTCAAAAATGTCATATTTTCATCCACCTTTTCCTTCACTATTCCTTACATTTCATCATTCCATTAACCTTTTATCATATCATTTTCATAAATACATTTGGGTTTCACCTTCTTATTTTCCATTTGATTCATTTTTGTATTATAAGTGAATTTATGATTAAATATTAGAAAATATACATATTTTTATATATATATCTCAAGAATATGTGAGCTTTGTAATGTGTAGGAAATATGTGAAGGATTAATTCCAAGATACGTCTCAAATATCTCCTCCACCATATTAAGGAGATAATTATTCAAGCCTATTCCTAAGAAGAAGATCATGGAGGATTTGGTTGGCATAACTTATCCAAGATATGTGAGAGATGTGTGGAGGATTCAAAGGGATAATATCTTGTAATAATGTGAAATTAGTTGAGAGTGCTTGAGAGAATATTGGATATGTAATTATGAGATGGTTATCTTCCTCATGTATATAAGAGAGTGCTCTCTCTTCATTTTGGGGAGGAATGGAAAAGTTGATTAGTTGATAGTTTTGAGAATAGAGAGATAGAGTTTTTGAGTTTTTGAGTTCATGATTTGTAATTTGATTCTTGTAATATAATTGGAGATAGCTTTATTGTTGTGAGCTCACATATGTTGTTTGTCATTCAATTCTTCACATGTTGTATTGCTTTTCCTTTATGCAATTTCTTGCTTTCCTAGTTAGTGTTTCAATTCCTTCCTTGATTAATTTGATTCCAGTAATTTAGATTAAATTAGTTCCACTTCAGTCCTGCATATATAGTGCATGTGTCTCGTAAGTCTACGAACCTCGGATTGACAAATTAAATAGTTGGGCAAGTACTACAACAAATTTAAACGAACATATTTGCACCCCAACATTTTGGCGCCGTTGCCGGGGAGGCACGATGGATTGAAGTTTAGTTGATTTTTCATGCAAGTGTGTTTAGACATGTTCCTAACTCCGAGGTGTTAAGGCGGTAAGACGTGGAGAACAGCCTACGCATCGCATTAGAGATACCGTAACGGGCTCGACCTCTTATGGATCAGGGCATGTAGGGTGTGTTTACATTTATGCAAGTGTGAATTTCAATTTCTGCAAGTGTGTTTGATTTTCGCAACTGTGAAGAGTGTTTGATGAATTCATGGTTCATGGTTGTAATTGAAGAATTCAATTACTAAATTAATGAGCAGTCCTTGTAAGAGGGTTTAATTGAGTATTGAATTCAATATTATCTCTGTGATCTTTGTTTTTAATAAATTCAATTTTTAGTGTGCTGATTTGAAAGAGTTTTTGTGAACTAAAACCTTGTAAAAGGATTAAAAGCTCAGACAATTATTAGCACTCTATTTTTAGTATGTAAGAATTCCTTTTTCAACATGGTTTTACAATGAGTTTCAGCTTGGAACTACTGACTCAGATCTTAGCAGAAGTCGGGATCTCTTCTTCCTTGGAAGAGGAGATCTTGACAAGACTTAAAGGTTCAATTACTCCCCAAGAAACAAACGAAGATTCAACATCTGAAGAATCCTGAATATCTGATGGCGAACAATCATTTGAACAGGAGATCGAGGAAGAAGAACAGGAGATTGAGGAAGAACAAAAGGAGTTACAACATGATCTAAGTGAGAGAAACTATGCCTATCAAAGCTTTATCGAACAATGGTTCCAGGTAAGTACTAGATTTGATTTATCTTTTTATTTTTTAGTTGATTTGCAGTTACAACAACTAGACTCATTCACTCTCGAATATTTTCATTTTGCATTTGAACAATTTCTACTGGATATATTGTTGTTACTGCTACGTGAATGGCTCCATTGGAAGTTTAATTACACGTAACTAATTTTTTTTTCTAATTAGTATAGAGTAGGTAGGCTTGCATTTTTAGTTTCTGCTTTCATTTTCAGTTTTGATTTTACCTAGAATAAGTATGCTCTCCTCCGCGCTTAGTGCGATCGTGAGGATCAGAAAATAGGGATGATTTAGACTAATTTCAGGAATAAATACATGTTTTGCAATATGCTTGATCAAAAACATCTTTCAATATGAAAATCATTGTGTCCATTTGTTTTAAAAATAAAAAATAAAAAATAAGTCTAGAGAAAGTTTAGTTTCTTTCTAAATTTTAGTTTTTCATTGATTAAAAAAAAAAAAAAAAAATTTAAAAACTAACCATTTTTGTTTTTGTAAAGATAGAGTTAATTTCATTTTTTTAGACTTTTAATAATAAAAATAAAAATAAAAAATTGATTTTGAATTAACAATTTTTCTAAGATAGGATACAATTTCATTTTTTTTTTAATTAAAAAAAAAAAAAAAAACGAAAACAAAAAAACAAAAAACAAAAACATTCATGAAAATAAAACAACGCAAAGCAATTTTAATAAAACAATTAAAAAATAAAATAAATAAATAAAACAAAACATAGGATTCAAATTCATTTTTTTTAGATTTTATTTAAAAAAAAAAAGAAAAAAAAAATTAAAATTTTAGGATAGGGTTCAATTTTTTTTTAGATTTCTAAAAAATAAAAACAACAAACTCATTAAAAAAAAAAAAAAAAAAAAAAAAAAATTTAAAACGCCATATCAACATTTTTTTAGAAATAAACAAAAACAATTTTGGACTCCTGCCACATATTTCAATTTTGGATTCATACCACTTCAAACATCTTTGGCATTTCTGTTACACTGGTTTTTATGAGAGAAACAAGCCATGGCACAAATTATAGCAGCGGGCAATACATGCTCTTCTTTTACATCGCTCTCCAGTGAAAATCGAATTCCCAAGGGTTCCTTTGAAAATTCCAATTCAACTTCTATCAAGCCATCTCTGCTGTCTTCAATTTAGAATTTTTTTTTTTGGGAAGAATTTAGAGGTAAAGGACTGTATCGATGCTTTTATGGATTAGATACAGCAACCCAGATAGCAGAGATAGAATTGCAGAAAAAAATGAAGATGGATGGGAATGTCACCAGCAGTCCAATCGAGAGAGCGTTTTTATCAACCTTTTTTTGAGTGCTTAGATATCTAAAACGCTGGAGAAATGCCGCTGATCCAATGGCAGTAGGTTATTAATTTATTTCTTGCTATGACTGAAATTTCAGAATCTATGGATTTCTGGTGCGAAGATATCGGATCTAATCCACAATCTGTTGCATTTGGTGTAGTGGTTAGAGAAATTCGACTTGTTAGGCGAAGATTTTGAATTGGATATCGAATTTTGATTTTCCCAAAGCATAGCTGGGGTGGACGTAATATGGATCTCCACCATAATAAATTCCGATTTCACTGGCTAGAAAGAAAACGGCCTGGACCAGAAGATGGCGGAAATCAGGTTTTTCTTATTTGCTTGTCATCACATTTGGAGGAGGCAGTTATTCCAGATATCCCTCCATGCAAGGATTTGATTCCATTGCCTCGAATTGGAAGCAGGATCTACGCCCATATCGTTCTGAATTTATGGTGGTAGATGACTAGATGACACGTTCAACCATCAAATTCGATTTGGATCTTTTCACTGACTAACGAAAATTCGGCCCTTGATATTCGAGATCTTACAGTCAGACAAGTCCACGTCTGAGGTAAATGACTAGGACGATGGCGAAAGTGGAAAGGGGATAAACTACGCCAAGATGATGAAGCCAAGGAAGACTGAAATCACAGATAAACTACGCCAAGAAATAAATAAGGTGGTTGATAGATATATAGAGGAAGGGATTGCAGAACTTGTTCCAGGTGTGCTTTTTATTGATGAGGTGCACATGCTTGATATGGAATGCTTTGCTTATCTTAATCGTGTTTGGAGAGCTCATTATCTCCGATAGTGATTTTTGCAACAAATAGAGGCATATGCAACATTCGAAGGGGCTAGGGTTTCGGACGAGTGAAGGCTTGTTCTACGCAAATACTGTTAGAGCCGCGATAGCTTATTTTTGTGTGAGACGGAGCCCAGGCAGAGCGACGAGGCGTGCGCTTCTAGGCATCAGGAGGAGGAGAAAAATAGGAAACATTCCAGAAGAGGACTTTTGTTGAGAGGGGGATTTGAATTCATTTTCTGAAGATGTCAGTCAGTGAAGTTGCCTGTACCTATGCAGCATTGATTCTTTGGGATGATGGCATCCCTGTTACTGGTGAGAAAATTAGCACATTAGTGAAGGCTGCAAAGGTGCCGATAGAAGCCTATTGGCCTGGTCTCTTTGCTAGGGTTTTGGAGAAGAGAAACATTGAAGACCTCCTTTTGAGTGTTGGCTCTGGAGGTGGTGGTGCTACTGCACCTATTGCAGCTGCTGCTGGTGGAGGTGGTGGCGCTGCTGCTGCTGAGGCTGCCCCTGCAGTTGATGCTTCTCTTATTTTCTAGCAGGCATACTTTCTGCACGTCCAATGGTTGTCTTTAATATAATCTGTCAGAGTTTGGGTCATTGTAACAATCTTTGAATTAACCTTATATTTCCTGATTAAGATTGTTTAAAGATATTGAGTGTAAGCCATATCTTCTAATAATAAAAAAATAAAAAATAAAAAAATAAATAAAAAAATAAAAAAATAAAAAATCGACATAAATAATAAATTAAAAACTTTTGTTTTTTTTTTAATTTGTTATTAAAAAAAAAAAAAAAAAAAAAATCTTGTTTAATTCAACACCAAAAAAAAAAAAAAAAAAAAAAATAATTTTGTTAAAAAAAAATAAAAATAAAATAATAATAATAATAATAATAATAATAATAATAATAATAATAATAATTAAAAAAATAAATAAAATAAAATAAAATAAAAAAATTTTGCCCTCATTCATTTACATAAAAATTCATAAAAACCAACTACTCGTTCCCTAACAAATACAAAACCTTTTCAAATGTTTTAAATCACTTTTACTACAAACCAATAAAAACATTTTGAAAAAATACTACACAATCAATGAATACATTGCATGGGGACATGCAATATCTCTAGTTGGGGGGAAATAAAAGTATGTTGGATTTTATCATTTATTTTACAGTGACTTTATGGGCAAAAGTTAGGATGCATATACTAACAAGTGAAATAAGATTGGTGTTATGTGTAGGTCAACAGGAAGTTTATGCAGAAAGCTCAACATTACGATGCGACATCTTTTTCATCCACAATTAGAGTAACTTCGAAAAATAATTAAAAAAATGGACATTTTATAAATTCTTGAAAATGAGCTAATTTGTTTTTGAGTCGACTTCATACAGGAATGATCGACGAAGATGGCACACAAAGGCGGAAATTTTTATGCAGGTATTGAAGACAATCATGAAGGCGAGATCTCTAGAGATCACATGCATCATGTCATGACATTTACCATTACACAAAAAACCCTTTTGCATCATGACATGATTACTCAAATTTTTCCTTCCAAGCGCCTAAATCATTCTTATGTTGCAGCCCATCTTCCATTACCTTATCTTTCACGACTTCATGCACGCCTATTTTTCTGAATCGCATACATTCCTTTATCCTTTTCAGTTTATTTTCGCCTTCTAGTTTGCCTTCTGAATAAAAATCATTCCCTTTCCATGATTACATTGCCTTGTTTTTCTCGCCATGCTGATCCACACTACTTACCCGTGAGTTCTTTCCATTTATAGTCCTACCAAATATTTTTGTACAAACTCGCGTTGACTGATGTGGGATTCCTTAAGGCCCACCTTTCAACAAGTCTTGCCCCATCGACATCAGCACTTTATCTGGGAAATAGACTAGATTTCCTTTTGAGTACCTTGAGACTTGCATGCCTTAATGGAAAGTTCTCTCGCTGACAATCATGGGAATACATCAATGTCCCTTGATCGTCAAATCTTGCAAATGGCTCGACGTCAACCCCTTTATTCGCATTTCGCAAGATGTACTCAGGTACCTTGGCACTCATTGACATCAATGGTGAGTTTGCCTGGCATTGGTTAACGGCATGCATCAATGGCCGGTAATCCAATGATTTCTTTTCATGCTCGACATCAACACATTCTTTCGCATGATTAGAATTGTACCAAGAAGTTTTGTAGCGGGTGAATACTATACATTTTTTTCACGAATCCCTCAGCAATTACCGCAGCATGAATTCTGATCGAAGAGAGTACCACAGTTCCACTTTCAGCCTTTATCTTTTCCATGATTCAGCATCAGCAGTTCAGATTCCTTCATTTCCCAGGATCCAGTTACAACAACATCAGTCACATTTTCCTGATCTAGCAGCAGCAGCAGCTACATTCCTATTGCATAGTTCATCATTCTTGGGTAAGTAGAGGTATGTTGTTTTCTAATCCTTAATCATGCAATTCCTTATATGCTAACTTGAATATTTTGGAAAATTCCCTCACCATGCTACATTTCCTTTCATGAGCCATGTCAAGTTGCAACCAATTCAGTTGGGGGGGGGGGAACTATATTCGCTACATATTCACTACCATGATTCCATTTCTCCACCACTATGGTTCCGTTGCCTCCATTTTTATCTCATTTACCATTCACCAACATTTCTTTTCCAACGATACTTTGTTGCACTTTGCTTCATATGCATTAAAATACATATTGGCATGCTTCATTAATATTACAAAAGGGCTTTCTTATGCACATTATGATTTCCAGTGAATGTTTACATTATTATTGCAGCAAGAGAACATAAAACGAAATGAATGTTGTTAACACAAGAACCAACATTCTTTGTATTCATGAGAACCAACCAAAAAAAAAGAGAACAGAAAACGAAATGAATGTTGTTGACACAAGAACCAACATTCTTTGTATTCATGGTTGTCACACAAGAACCAACCATAAGAAAATGTAAGTTGTTACTCATGTCTTTCACATATCCTGGAAACATTCATTATTAAAATACATCATCATGTAAAGCCAAAGTTCAAGATGCCAAATGTTCTTAGAGAGACCCATGCATGGTTGCATGAGGACATGCAACAAGTTCAGTTGGGGAGGATGTTGGGACTCAAAAATGTCATATTTTCATCCACCTTTTCCTTCACTATTCCTTACATTTCATCATTCCATTAACCTTTTATCATATCATTTTCATAAATACATTTGGGTTTCACCTTCTTATTTTCCATTTTATTCATTTTTGTATTATAAGTGAATTTATGATTAATATTAGAAAATATACATATTTATATATATATATATATCTCAAGAATATGTGAGCTTTGTAATGTGTAGGAAATATGTGAAGGATTAATTCCAAGATATGTCTCAAATATCTCCTCCACCATATTAAGGAGATAATTATTCAAGCCTATTCCTAAGAAGAAGATCATGGAGGATTTGGTTGGCATATCTTATCCAAGATATGTGAGAGATGTGTGGAGGATTCAAAGGGATAATATATTGTAATAATGGGAAATTAGTTGAGAGTGCTTGAGAGAATATTGGATATGTAATTATGAGATGGTTATCTTCCTCATGTATATAAGAGAGTGCTCTCTCTTCATTTTGGGGAGCAATGGAAAAGTTGATTAGTTGATAGTTTTGAGAATAGAGAGATAGAGTTTTTGAGTTTTTGAGTTCATGATTTGTAATTTGATTCTTGTAATATAATTGGAGATAGCTTTATTGTTGTGAGCTCACATATGTTGTTTGTCATTCAATTCTTCACATGTTGTATTGCTTTTCCTTTATGCAATTTCTTGCTTTCCTAGTTAGTGTTTCAATGCCTTCTTTGATTAATTTGATTCCAGTAATTTAGATTAAATTAGTTCCACTTCAGTCCTGCATATATAGTGCATGTGTCTCGTAAGTCTACGAACCTCGGATTGACAAATTAAATAGTTGGGCAAGTACTACAACAGATTTAAACTAACATATTTGCACCCCAACAGTGGGTGAGCATGATAAGCAAGGGGTTGCATGACCACTTGTAGATATATGACATGGGCCAGAAAGCTTGGTTACGTTGGTTTCTCTTGGGAGATTTTTGTCACTACCCAAAGGCTCCTATTTCTTTGATCCATGCCTTGAAAAACACTTATGAAATGAAGAAGGAGGCATGGTTGCACTGGCTGCTCTTGGGTGAGTATGGTTACCACCCAATAGCTTTTTTTTGTGATTCATGCCTTGTGTATCAATGATAGAATGCAACAAAAGAAGTCATGTTCATTTTATTTTCCCTTGAGAGAATTTGGCCACCACATGACATCTCCTATGTCTATGTGTTTTGTATTGGGTATAACTTGGCATGATGCTCTCATGATATGTATTGATGGTGTTTTATTGTATTGGGCTGATGTGACATTCCACATGTCTATCAGTATGTTTTTACTCCATGATGAACATGAGGAGAAGAGGAAGCAACAAGACCTCTTGTTGCTTTGGTTTCTTTTGGGGGAGTTTGGCTTGTCCATCTTACATGGAGGAGATGGGGGATGGCAGCAAAGGGCCTTACTTCGGTGGTTACTATTGGGAGAATATGGTTTGACATCTTTGTCTACCCATATGTATCTATTTATTATTTTGTATAATTTTGGAATGATGCTTAGATCCAACAAGGCCAACTGGGCTAAAAATGAGGGCATGTCAATGCTAAATTTACTTTATGAAACATGGGATGAAGACATGCTTTGTGAGATGGAACTTTTCCTTAGTTGAAAGAACCACTTTATTTTATGTATCTCATGCATTGATGATGATGTTGGACATCCTATGGTTGTCACTTGGTACTTCATGGTGAGAGGAGGGCATCTAACTACACAGTTGGAGGTCATTCTATGCTTTCTTAAGAGACAAATTTGGAACCAAACATGCATAACGCATTGCAGCAAATGGAGAAGGCCTTCCTTATGTAGATTCCATTTGGAGGGGAATAGATGTATTTGCATCTACTTTTGGAATTGCTTGAGGACAAGCAACATTTTTCTGGGGGGGACTGTAATATTCCCAAATTTCCACATGATATTTGGAATATTAGAGTCCTTAATAAAATTAATTAATTAAGTAAATAAAAGGGTGGAGGGACCCAAAAACCTCAAAGATGAATAAAATCCACTTTTAATGTGTGTATGTGGATATTCTAGATCTAGATCTAAAAACATGGAGTAGTGGAGCAGCTCCATTAATGGAGATCATGTCTCATTTATGAGATAGATTATGGAGGATGAAACAGTTAAATATGATCATGGATCTTAAATATAAAATCATGAGGATCTTTGATAAGGTAAAATAAGATCATAGTGCATTCAAATAATATCATGAAGCACTTATGATAAGATAGTGGAGGAAGTGATGCATTTAATGCACATATGATGGAGAGGGTGATCACCCCATGTGAACATGATGGAGGACATCAAGAAACAACACAGTCAAACATGGATACTTTGTCCACATGTATAGCGCAGTTTTGGAGTGGGCCTAGGCTATGGAAGGCTCATGCATATAATGAAGGTGAAGGCACAATGGAAAGCATGATTTGGATTATTCATTTCTTGATCTTTTTAGATCTAGATTTGTCTTAGGACATTTCTATGCAGACTTGGGCTGTTTAGTAGAGTTTGCAGTGTTGTTTAGCACAAGGTGTTCTCGAGCGGGAATCCCACCTCTTTCTTTGAGTAGCTATGGAAAGATGATTGTTCTTCATTCCTTATCAGGCATTGGTGCCATCTTAAAGAGGTTTTTTCTAGAATTTATCTAGGAAACCAATGGAGTATTCATCCTACCACTTTGTTCTTCACATCCAGCCTTTCAGGAGTAGCAGATCTACATCCAGCATTTAGGCCATTAGGTTTTACCTCCATGCAGTAGTAGTCTCTTCAAGGATTTCACAGTTCAGTCCTGTAGATCTATTGGAGGAAGGAAGTTTCCAGTATTTCAGCTTGAAATCCTATTAGGGATCATATCCTCACATTGGATCTATTGTTTCCATCACTTAGGAGCTGATTTGACACATCTAGCAGTAGGCTATTGAGCCTCACTCTCTGACAGCGTAGTTTTCTAAATTTTTTGTTCATCCAACAACTATTTTCAGTGGAGGATATTGGAGGAGCTATATCTTGAGCCTTTAGCCCAAGAATCTAGTGAAAGGGTTAGCCCTTCTTGCATAGATATGATTGTGCATCATTGCAGCCATCATATCATCAGATCTAGCTTCAGATCTGCATTCCTAGCAGCATATATGTGAAGCCCTAAGAGGGTGGTTTTCTTAGACTTACAGATCTGAGAAACCTTTTTTGGGTTATCTTGGGAATCCACCATTGAGCCCAGATCTACAATTTGAGCATCATCGGAGCTCCCATTCTGCCTAGATATGACTTTCTATCTTTCAGGTAGTTGCAGTCAAAACATTTGTAGCAGGGACAACGCAGTTTACCTTCCGGCAGTTCAGCAGTTAAGCAGTCCCTCTTAGGAAATCATTGCAGGGTCATTCTAGGCCACCCTTGTGGCTTGAGTGTCTCATTTTTTGAGCACTATTGTACTTGATTTTTCACCTCCAATATAATAAAATGGCTCTACTATTTCTGTGCATTATGATGTGTATATAGATTTATTGTTTACTTTGCTGCAGTTCTTATATTGTGTTTCAGTACTACTGCATTCTCCCTTTTGGGATATTACATAAAAATTGAATATATTCGTTGATTGGATATTTTCTATAGTCCTAGTTATAAGGCTATAGTTAAAAGAAAAAGAAGAAGGAGAATTGATGAAACACCTTCAAAGCCTACAGATGAATCAGTTGATGTATTATGGAAATATTCCTCAGATGATCCTACTGAACATCTAACCAAATTATCACAGTATGCAGGGGCATATGCTACTGCTACTGTTGATAAAGCTACTGAGGTTAGAGTGTTGCTAAAACAAAAGGAAGCCAGAGTACAAGAACTAGAGAAGTTGTTGAATGAAGATAAATCTAATTCCAGTGAGCAAGTCAAAGTAATCAAAACCCAATTTCATAAAGATGTTGAAAAACTTAAATTGCAGCATCACACAGAGATTAATGAAAAACAAGAACATTTGGAAGTAGCAACGACCAAGTTACAAAGCCAACCACAATTAGAGAATTTATCAAAGAAGCACTGGATTTAAACACTAAGTTAAAGAAATAACAATAACTCTTTTGTCATCAAGCTTCTATAATTGACTTTTATTGTGATTCAAATAAAATACTGATCCAACAAATAGCGATCCAGAGACTTGAATGTGAAAGACTTGAGAAGAAAATTGAAGAACACATCCAATGGCAAGTATTAGATTCAGGGAAGGAAGATGATCTACCTCAAGTAGATAAGTTTCACAAGGAAATCCTATTCATAGAATGGGAAGCGCAAATCAAACAGGCAGAGAAAGCAGCAGCAAAGACATCCAAGATATCAAGTGAAATTATTGAATCTGTGTGAACAACTTTCTAGAGAAGAACTTCTCAAGGAGAACACGTCTGATGTGTTCTTAGCAACAAGACAGGTGGAAACACAGTGGAAGCAGGGAGCAGATACATAGGATGAAATTAATAAAATGGTAAATAAGTTTGATTAAGAAAATTACTGGAATTTTCTGGTCAAACCTTATCATCATCATCAGACTCTACAGTCTCTTACAGATTCAACGAAGAGATCCCAGTCAGTACTATCAAACGCTATTTTCAAGGGACAAATCAGATCATGGATATCGCAGCTAGCTTAGCTCAAAGAAATGTTAGATATTTGTCAACTTCGTGACCACATTCATAAGAAAGGGTAGAAATCATAAATTAGAAATGTTAGTTCAGTTTCCTAGATTGTAGTTTAAGTTAGCTTTATGAGGAAGGTTGTTTGAAACCTCCTCTATATTTTTATAATAATCTATTTTAGTTTATAGTTAGTTTAGTATTTAAACCCTTCTCATGCATTTAGAGAAGGGTCTAGAAATTTGTCAAAACCATTTGAAAATAATGCACTATTGTAAGTTTCTAAGTGCTTTGATGAATTAATGGAACATATCTATTATCTTTTGACAATTAAAGCTGTTTAGCTGATGTTGCACTAGTGTACTCTTTAAATTTCTTGAAAATGAGAAGGAGCAGATTCATTGCTGTCAGTTTACATGAGTAGAACTTCGTACACATGGTACTTCTATTCACTTGTATTAAGTCTTAATTCATAGATTGACAATCATCTTTTTATTGCATTATATATTTGAAACGTCATCATATATAAATATTTCATGCACTTCTCTTCTAATATTTAGCTATGGTTTCTTATTGAATATGTAATCACACTGATAAATGCGATATTTCTTTCACAATTATTCTTTGCAAACTACTTTGTTGGAAGAATCATTTTACATAATTTTCATCTCTTTCAACTGTTAAATGATCTATATTACTGACAATTGAAAGATATCATTCTAGATCGCATAAAGGAAAAACACCCCGGGTATATATTAGATTAAATAGTTTAGATAGATGCATATAGATTAAAATCATTATCCATTTGCATGCTATATTCACAACGCCCTCAAAATCATCCTTATTAGAAAACTAGTCCCATTATCCCCAGTCAGAGCCACTACACCAAACGGAAAAGGAGTTGCTTTAAGGTCGGGACCGGGTGGTTTTCCCCCATGTTTTGGCAATGGAATTCCGAGGCCTTAACACAACCTGAATGCCTTCACCAATGAATCAAGTTCCCAAAGGCGAACCTCATGTTGGATGTTATCCTATAAAGTCCCTACGAAGACATCAATCCTATGTTCCTCTGGAATATCAGTTACCCTTATATTCAATTTTTGGAAGTCTTCAATGTGCTCCACCACTGAACCCTTTTTTTTGAGATTTATCAATTGGATAAATAAGGTGTTTCTCTTTGTATCCTCATAATGTGCTATCATTTCCTTCGTAAAAATTGACCTAGTGACAATTTTTTTACGAGAGCAAAGCCATTGATACAATAAAAATGTATTTTTTTCTAAATATAAAGTTGATATATGTACCTTTTGTGTTTTTTTCACATTATTGAGATCAAAATATTGCTCCATCTATAGTATCCATGTTATAGGATCCTTGCCATTAAACTTCCTCATATCGATCTTTGGAATATGGTGGGGCTTCAATCCAACATTAGAGTTTATGAAATCACGATTAACATTTATTTTTTTCTCATCATGAGTTTCCTCTACTATATTTTTTCCATTAGGAATCATTTCTTGTATCAACTTTGACAAACCTTCCATGTCTGCTTTTAGATCATTCTTCATGTCTTCCATGTCTTCCATGCCATCCTTCAAACCATCCATATTAGCTTCCATGCCTTTCTTCAAACCATCCATATTAGCTTCCATGCCCTTTTTCAAACCATCCATCTTAGATTCCATGATTTTCTTCAAAACTTCCATTTCATTTTTTGTTTCTCTTTGCGAGATCGAAATTTGGTGCACTTTCTATTGTAATTTTGATATATCATGTTTCACTTATTCATCTTCATGAGTCATAGTAGAGTATTCTGAGGGCTTAATGGGTGTTTCATTCTTTTTAGGGGGCATTTTAGAACCCAATACTGATATATATGCTTCAATATGCCCTTGGAATCACTTCAAATTGATTTTTCAAACAAGGCTTATGTGATTTGAAAAAAATACACATCTTTTTCTTGCTTTTAAGGAGATTGATATTGAAATTGAATTATCTCTGTAATTTTGAATCTTCAATATCTTAAGTTTGATCCTGTAGTAGCCCTCTAAATCTATTTTTGAATGCCATAGGTCTGACCTAATTTGGATGCTTCAAGGCAAAGTTATGCCTAATCTCCCACAATGACCTAATTATGGACTTGTTCAATAGAGCGAACTTGTCAGTGTGCCATGTGTTGTTGTTTCCTCCTTCGGCTCTGAAATTGATACAAAGGAAACTATAGTCCGTGTAATTTCAGCCACTTTTTATAGATCCAATCCGATGCTCAGAGAGAGAGTTATGATGATTTTCCCAAGGTCACCTCTTTTATATGAAATTCGGTAGCCTGAAAAAACACTAAATTCCACAGATCATATCTCATAAAATATTGTGAACCAAGATCTGAAATTTTTACATGAAGTTTCTTGGGATTTCGGCTTCGTGTGGTGAAAATTTTAGCTTCTGAACCTTTGTAGAAAAAAAGTTATAGCAAAAATTCCATGATGACCTTTTTGGAGTAGCGACACCCTGGAATCCAAATCTCTGATACCAAATGTTGTGAAACCAACTCCAAAAATAGAAGAAAAGATAGATCAATGCCTTATAAATAAGCCACTTTGAGAGGTCAAAATCCTTTACATTACATAAATGAACAATTCTTGGATGATACAAATGACAAAACCTCCTTTCTATATATAGGAGTCCATGGGGTCACAATATAATCCTAGGCGACCTAAAAATAATAATGTAAGGGCACAATATTAACAATATTGGGGTTACAAGGGTACAAAAATAACAATAAGGGGGCTACATAACAACAATAAGGGACTAAAATAGTAATATAGGGACCTAACAGAGATTATCGTCATTTTCTCTTATGATCGGCCCTTGTTTAGGCTCAAAAATATGCTCATACTCAGTTTCCTTGAGTTTCTTCTCACTTTTTATCAAGACATTTATTCTATGGTTCAATTTCTTTAGATATAATTACTTATCAAGTCATTTCATATTCTTCGATTTCTATCCATTTCTTTGATCTTCCTCATTCTCTTGGAGTATCTCCATTAGCACACTAAGCTATGCATTCATATTATCCATTTCTCGGTTAAGTATCTCATCACTCATCTTCCTCTTTGTCATTTTATTTGAAATATTCCTTTCCTTTATTGTGGTTTGCACTTGAACCTTTGTAATGATCATCAATATGTTGAAAATGTAAGTAGTATTGGTCTTCATAATTGTTTTCTAGCTCATGACATGATGTAATTATTATGTATTTGTAAAAATCATGATCAAAAGAAAATTATTTTTATAAGAATGGGTTTCATGCTTTCTTTATTATTTTTCTAGGTCTAGCACCCATTGTGTGCTTCTAGGGTTGTGTGTAATATTCCTAATTTAGCTTCAGCTAAATAGGAATATTAATTTTGCTTTTGAAATATAGATGCATGAATAATTGAGCAAGGAGGCTCCTAATTTGCTCAAGTATGAATAAAAATCCTTCGTAATGTAAAAGGGGATCATGAAATAACCTATTCAAGCATCCACATGTGTGAACAAGGTCTAAAATATGAGGACAAGGTCAAGTTTGACCAAGTCAACATGATTTATTCTCAAAGAAGTGGATTCTAAATAAAGCCAGCTCAATGTGAATAGAGATCAATCCAGTTAGATAAAATGAAGGCACCTTGAGTGTGAAAGGAGACATGGCATGAAGAATCAGTCAAGGTTGACCAAATCAACGAAGATGTCTAGATACATTGCACCATCTTGATGGACAGTGTAGTTTTTGTGGAGGAGCCTTTGCATGGAAGCAACCTCATAGTGGGTGGGACCCTTGGTGAGAGAACTCATCAATTATATGATGAAGGAGATGGCAAGCTTATGGAAATATTAGAGATTATATTTTCATGTGGTCTGCTTAGACCTCCTGCATTCTTGGTTTTTTAGCTAATTTGTTGCACTGCTTAGCGCAAGGGTTTGCCCGGGTGGGGATTCCCTACTCTTTCTTGGAGATCTTGCTTGAGAAATATAAGAGGAGGTTTCCGATCTGAATTTTCCACTACCTGGTATTGGGCCAAGAACCTACCTTCAGAAAAAACTCAGTCCCTTTAGAAAACTGCGTTATTTCTTAAGGTGTGCAGTGGAAGGGGTGAAAACCCCATTTGGAGGAGCTAGTTTCCCAAGAGGAGGATCAACCTTTCTTTGGGAAAGCTAGAGGAAGCATATACAACCATTTATTTGCATGTTCAGACATCTTATGCAGAGCTTCAGCCATACAACGTTATTCAGCCACATATTTGTAGCAACTCTTCTTGTATATCTTTTCTGTCAAGAAACCCTTGTCGGGTCTTCTTGGATCTGTATAAAAGAGATTAGATCTCTGTTTTTATGCCTCATTGAGTATTCTAATAATATTATCAGATATATTTCTCTATTTTCTGAGTTAACCTCTCTTTAGACTGCGCAGTCTCTTATGAATCAACTCCAGCATTTTGCAGTCTTGGGGTTCTGGCAATTTCTAGTTGTTTTGAGCATGGGAAGCCTGTTTAACTATGCTAAAGGCATTTGTTTCTGAAAATATTTTGCATGCATGTCCTATATCATCTATTATAAGGGAAAAAACCGTTATTTTTCATTGTTATAACTCAGATATTTATAAAATAACGTTTTAGGGTCAAAATTGCTGCTTTTCCCCACTTGGTGACATTGTAAAAAGGCATAGTTTGTTGTTGTGATTTTTTTATGAAAGATATGTGTTTAAATACATTATATCAGATGATCACTTGTATTTCTCCAACTTTGGAATACCTTAAGGTATTCTTATTTTTGTAGAAAATTCCAAATTTGGAATATTACGTTGTGTCATGTGTCATAGTCCTTGTCATCATGTAATAGATCCTTATTGGGAATTTTGTATCAAAGAAGAAAAAATTATTTTGATGAAATTTAGTCATGTAAACCTCCTCCACCATGTCGGCCTCACGAAATGTCAAGTCAACTTCATTGAAGGGATTCAACCACCCTTGAAGACTATATATATAATAAAATCATTCGACCTCTTGTGACATCCAAGGAAATACAAGTTTGATCTAAAATGAAATAGAAAGGAATAAAGCGAGCGTCTCGGAGAAACAAGGAGATAAAAGGAAGAAGTCGAAATATGAAGTTTTTATCCATCTACCTCACACGTGTGAGTATTGGCTAGGGTTATTAAAACTGTAATAAATTCCAAGTTCAAGAAGATTGGATTTGAAAACTTGAGAAGAAGAAAAAGGGTGAAATAGAAAAGGAAAGAAAGAAGAAACCCCAACGTAGAAAGGGGGACCCAAAACTTGTGAAATTCTCCCAAACGTGTGAAATTTTTGAGTTGCAGGAGGACCGAAAGTTACAGTTCTACAATAGATGTGGAAATTTTGTAGCAGGATGTTGAAAATGGCACCAAGAAATATTCTAATTTAATTTTCCCTTGAATTAAACTAGAATAAAATTGTTATTCCACGTCACTTGAAAACTTGTACAAGTTAACTAAGTTAGTTTGACTTAGTTGGTTCAGTTAAATCGAGTTGAGGGTCTAACTTGAGTCATGTAGAGTGGCTCCTACAAAATCAGAGCCCTGATTGGGTTTATTTTGAGTTTTAATTAATTAAATCAGTTTATTTGAGTTAAAGTCAGTTTAACTAGTTCCAACTGATGGAGGAACTAGTGAGAGGTTAGAGTGTGGAACTTGAACTTGAACCACATGCAGTGATCAATCAGATAACTAATAAATCAACCATAAATAACTCATGGATGTCAGATTAGAGAAAGACCCAGTTGAGATTGGAGTTCAAGGTCAGAGTACTATGAGTTGTATAATCATCCAAATTGTATAGGTGGTGCATGCAGTCATAGGAAGGCCCTAGTTGTATTGTGCAATTCATATTGGGAATTTCCCTAATTAATAGGGGATAATTACCCAAGGAAATAATGCAAGGAAATAAGGATCAGGAAGGCATAAAATTGGTTAATTATTGGCCTAGTTTTTTCTAGGTAGCAGTAAGATAGATAGAGATAGTGCAGAGGTTTCTCGGGTTAGAGAAAAAAAATGTAATCTTCTCATATTTTCTTAGTAATGAAATATACATACAGTGGGGTTTTTATCTGTGGATTTCCCGAGGAAATCATTGTGTAATTTGTGATTGAAATTCTTTCTCTTTTGTGCTTTGTGATTTCGCGATCATAATTGGTTTCTACAATTAGTAGAGTAGATTCAATTCTATTGTTTTAGCATATTACAATTAGTTTTTTGAATCTACGTGGATTTTATACATGGTATCAAAGCTGAAATCAATATATAACAGAAGATATGAGTTTTTACTTACAAGAGGAACAAGTTTTACATATTTCTTATCCAGCACTAGTAGCAGGATCAATATGGTGTTCTATGGTCTGAGGCTCGAGTATGCCCTTGAGGGAAGCTCAAATTACATTTCCTAGAGAGAATAGATGGAACCAATCTTGGAGGAAAATGGATTAAAGGAGTTCATTGACAAGGACATCCCAAAACCAACTGCAGCTAATGCACAAGCCCTAACATAGTGGAAGAAACACGTAGCAAAGGATTATATTGGAAGGAGTTCGATATCATATCGCCTCGAACCTCCATGGAAAGGAAACTACATATGTGATGTGGAAGGCCTTAACAAATTTGTTTCATAACGACAGTGGCCACGAAGCTGACAGTGAATGAAATGTTAGAAAATTAAATATTATGGAGCAATGCAACACATAAAATATGCGGAAAATAAAAGCACACAAAACACATAAAACTAGAGAGACACAGAGATACGTGTTTCACCCAGTTTGGGCTACGTCCACCCCGAACAGCCAGTCCTTCCTTTCTATTATTCAGCAAAAATGAAGAGACAAAACCTACAGCAGATCCGCTGTAATATCCTCTGTTCTCTCTCACAGTCTCCCTCTTTGTTTCTTGCTCTGAGAATACACATACAATACACAGCCGCAATACAATGCCCTCATATATACAAGGGGGTTTCCTTCTAGGGAAAAAAACCCTAATCTAAACATAAATTCTACCGTCAGATCATTTTCCTAATGAACGACCCATATTGACTAGAAATTACTATACTTTTACAAGGCAATTTTACATCTGTTTTTAGCTTCGAGGGCGCTGCCCCCGAAAACCCTCGCCAGGGGGGGGCTCCGAAAAGCGCTGCCGCCCCCCCTGGACCCCCCATGGCAGTGATTAATTACGGGCGGCGTTGCCACCCCTTTTAAGGTACAAGGGTCCAATGCTGTGATACAAAGTAAACAAGATAATCAGGCTCCACACCCAACAATTTCCCACTTGGAGACTGATTGTAGCAACTCCACCGCTGCTTCATTTGCTAGAAAATGACTCCTCTTTGGACCTGGCTGTTCCTCATCTTCATCGTCATCCTTGAAGACCAATTGAGTCTGAGCATGTTCTCAGTTTCTCCCTGGTTACAATTTTTGTTAGCATATCTGCAGGATTCTGGCTAGTGTGTATCTTTTCCAGCTTCAACTCTCCATCTTCCAATACTAACCGTATGAAATGGTACTTGAGATGTATGTGTTTAGTCCTGGAATGAAATGCTGAGTTCTTTGCAAGATGAATGGCACTTTGGCTATCACTGTATAGCATGCCCATATCATGCTTCTTACCCAATTCATCCATAAACCTTTGTAACCAAATCATTTCTTTACTAGCCTCTGTAGCAGCAACATACTCTGCTTTTGTTGTTGAAAGTGCAACAAAACTTTGGATTTTTGAAACCCAACTGACAGTTGTTCCTCCTACAGTAAATACATATCTTGTAGTGCTCCTCCTGTTATCTCTGTCACCTACCATATCTGCATCAACATATCCCTGTAGAGCAATGTTTGAACCACCAAAGCATAATTCTTGATTTGTGGTACCTCTCAAATATCTGAGAATCCATTTTACTGCCATCCAATGTTCTTTTCTTGGATTATTCATGTACCTGATTACAACTCCCACTGCATGTGAAATATCAGGCCTTGTGCAGACCATTGCATACATTAAGCTTCCAACTGCTGATGCATATGGAACTTTAGACATATAATCCATGTCTTCTTAGGTCTTTGGGAACATCTCCTTACTAAGTTTGAAATGGCTAGCAAAAGGTGTACTAACTGATTTTGCATTCTGCATATTAAATCTTTTCAACACCTTTTCTATGTACTCATTCTAAGACAGTGTTAATTTGCGATTTTTCCTGACTCTAGTTATCCTCGTACCAAGGATTTGTTTTGCAGCTCCCAAATCCTTCATTGCAAATGAATTTGCCAATTTTCTTTTGAGCACATTTATTTCCTGCATGTTAGATCCTGCAACAAGCATGTCATCTACATACAATAACAATATAATATAGCTGCCATCATTTTGCCTTTTTAGATAAACACAATGATTAGAGTGACATCTAGTATAACCTTGTTCAGACATGAACTTGTCAAATTTTAGATACCACTGCCCTGGAGCCTGTTTTAAGCCATACAATCTCTTCTTTAACCTGCACACCAATTTTTCTTTCCCTTTTACCTCATATCCTTCTGGTTGCTGCATGTATATCTCTTCCTCCAAATCTCCATGGAGAAATGTTGTCTTTATATCTAACTGTTCAAGATGTAAATCTTCCGCTACTACAAGACTTAAAATAGTTCTGATTGAATTAATTTTAACAATAGGAGAAAATATTTCATCAAAATCAATACCTTTCTTCTGTGCAAACCCCTTCACCACAAGTCTAGCTTTGTACCTCTGTTTTCCTCCATCTTCTTCCTTCAGCTTGTAAACCCATTTATTCTGCAATGTAGTTTTACCTGCAGGAAACCTGACTAAGTCCCAAGTCTAGTTATGCATTAAGGAGTCCATCTCTTCTTCCATGGCTAGCTCCCACTTCTTCCTACTTTCAACCTGCATTGCTTCTTCATAACATTCAGGTTCACCAGAATCAGTCAACAATAAATAATATAATGAAGGAGAGTATCGTTTAGGGGGTCTACTTATCCTGGTAGATCTTCTAACACCACTTTCAGGTGTTTGAGGTGCCTGTTGCTATTGTGGTGGTTGTTTCTGCTGTGACTGTTGATTATTATTATTTTCAGGCACCTTTATTTTTTCAGTTATCTCATCAAGAAACATGTATTCCTTGCTTTCTTTTTCCTGTTTCTTTTCCTGCAACTGATTCTTATACAAGACCTTTTCATTGAATATTACATCTCTGCTCCTAATGATTTTGTGATTTTCATAATCATATAAGCGATAACCAAAATCATTAGCACCATATCCAATAAAGGTACATTTATTTGATTTTTCCTCAAGCTTTGTTATGTTTTCTTTATTAATATGGACAAAGGCCTCACAACCAAAAGGCTTTAAAAAAGAGTAGTTTACCTTTTTACCTGTCCATGCTTCCTCTGGAATACCACCATCCAAGGAACTTGAAGGCCCTCTGTTTATTAGATAAACAACAGTATCTACAGCATCTGCCCAAAATTGTAAAGGCAATCCTACATGCAATCTCATGCACCTTGCACGCTCCATGATTGTTCTGTTCATCCTTTATGACACACCATTTTCTTGTGGTGTTCGTGGAACTGTATTCTCTCTGCGAATTCCATGCTCTGAACAATACCTATCAAACTCTTTGTTGCAATATTCACCTCCATTGTCTGATCTGAGACACTTCAACTTCTTTCCTGTCTCAATCTCAACCAAAGCTTTCCATTTCTTGAAAGTATCAAATACATCAGATTTATTCTGAATACAATAAATCCAAGTTTTTCTAGTTGCATCATCAATAAATGTAACATAATAGCGAGAGCCACCGAGAGATGATACCTGAGTAGGTCCCCATACATCTGTATGCACAAGCTCCAAATTTTCACTCTTCTTTTCTTTCCCAACTCTGAGAAATCTGACTCTCTTCTATTTTCCATAAATGCAATTCTCACAGAAATCCAAATCAACATTCTTCAAACTTGGCAACAAATTTCTTGAGTGAAGAATCTTCATTCCCTTCTCACTCATGTGTCTGAGCCTATGATGCCATAATGCTGCATCTACTCCTTTGGAAGTTAAAGCATTAACAGAGTTAGAAATACCATTGCATAAATACAATGTACCAACCTTTTCACCTTTTGCTATTACCGGCGCTCCTTTGGTGACCTTCCAAGTTTTATCTGTGAAAGTTGTCACACAACCTTCACTGCCTAACTGCCCTGTTGAAATCAGATTTTTCTTTAGATCTGGAACATGCCTTACCTCCTTTAGTAGCCATTGGTTTCCATTTTGTTGTTTTACAAGAACTTTACCCATTCCAACAATTTTACAGGGTTTATCATCACCCAAACGAACTTGTCCAAAATCTCCTTGAACATAGTCATGAAAATATTTCTTATCAGGTGTGGCATGGAATGAAGCCCCTGAATCTACAACCCAAGAATCAGTAACATTTTCAAAAGAAAGAATCAAAGAATCTTGTAACACATCACCTGTCACATTTGCTTCATGATCGTTTTCTTGCTGTGTGTCTCCTTCTTTTCCCTTTCGAGATCTACAGTCTTTCTTTAGGTGTCCTTTCTTTCCGAAATTCCAGCACACTATCCTTGATCTGGACTTGGATCTGCCTTTCCTTGATTTACTGCGATATCCCAAGCTCGTTCCTCTTTCCATTCTTCTTCCCCTAGACTCTTCACTCAAAGCATTACCTGATGTCTCACCGGAGCTTTTCCGTTGCATTTCCTCGCTAAGGATAGCACCCATAACATCATCAAAATTTAAAGTACTAGATCTAGAGACAGAGTTACTAATGGCCATAACTAAACCATTCCAACTCTCTCTGTCAATGAGCACAAGAATAACAGAGCTCTAACTTCATCATCAAAGTTTACCCCTACAGAACTTAACTGACTGGTAACTGTATTAAATTCATTTAAATGGTCTGCAACAGATCCACCTTCCGACATCTTCATATTAAATAGTCGTTTCATAAGAAATACCTTGTTTGAGGCCAAGGGTTTTTCATATAGTTTCGCCAACATCTACATCAAACCCTCTGTTGTTGTTTCCTTCGAAATATTGAAGGCGACGGATGCCGCAAGGCACAACCGTACTGTTTCGAGTGCCTTTCTATTGAGAATGTTCCATTCCGCGTCTGTCATGGCCGCCGGCTTCTTTGTTTTTCCGCTTAATGGTAGGTATAGATCTTTCTGATACAGATAATATTCCATCTGCATCTTCCACAGCGGGAAGTTTTGGCCGTTAAATTTCTCGACCCTAAACTTACCATTGTCCACCATTGCTCCCACTCGAACCAGGAACCCTTCTTTCCTGTGAGTTTATCAGCAAAATATACCTTCGGCTCTGATAACAGTTGTTAGATAATTAAATATTATGGAGCAATGAAACACATAAAATATGCGGAAAATAAAAGCACACAAAACACATAAAACTAGAGAGACACAGATATACGTGGTTCACCCAGTTTGGGCTACGTCCACCCCGAACAGCCAGTCCTTCCTTTCTATTATTCAGCAAAAATGAAGAGACAAAACCTACGAGCGGTCCGTATTTGTAATATCCTTTGTTCTCTCTCACGGTATCCCTCTGTTTTCTTGCTACGAGAATACACATACAATGCACAGCCGTAATACAATGCCCTCATAAAAGCGAGGGGTTGCCTTCTAGGGAAAAAAACCCTAATCTAAACATAACTTCTACCGTCAGATCATTTTCCTAATGAACGGCCCAGATTGACTAGAAATTACTATACTTTTACAAGGTAATTTTACATCTGTTTTTAGCTTCGAGGGCACTGCCCCTGAAAACCCCCACCAAGGGGGGGATCTGAAAAGCACTGCCGCCCCCCCTTGGACCCCCCACGGCAGCGATTAATTACGGGCGGCGTTACCGCCCCTTTTAAGGTACAAGGGTCCAATGCTATGATACAAAGTAAACAAGATAATAAGGCTCCACACCCAACAGGAAAAGCTCAGGAAAATCGAGATGGAGAAGGGTGATACAATACCAAAGTACTTGACCAAGTTTAGCCAATGTTGGGATGAGCTTGGAAGTTTTGGTGTTACAATTTCCGAAGATGATCAGGTCAACCTAGGACTTCTAGGCCTTCCCAAGAGTTATAAAAAATACTAGGATTTGATAAATGGGAGGGAGAAGCTAATAGAGTGGGAGAATTTGTCGTCCGATTTGGTACAAGAAGAGATTAGGTAGAACACCAGAGATGGATCATCATCAAAGCATGATGATGAGGAGAATTATGCCTTGGATGGAAAGGAAAAGAAACAGAAAGGTTAGTCATCACATTCCAAATCATATTCTGGTCAGGTAGGAAAGAAGAAGGACTTGTCAAAGATTAAATTTTTTCATTGTAACGAGTTGGGACATGATGCCACAAAGTGTCCACAAAATAATGTCGACAATAATCCCTCGGGAGTATTGAAAGGTGAATCACTTTATTCACAATTCGAGTTGGATTTTACCCTCATCGCATGCATGGTTTCATCAATGATGGGTAGGGTGTGGTACATGGATAGTGGAGCTTCATTCTATATGACTGACAAAAAAGAGTTCTTCAGCAACCTCAAGGAGAAGGACCTCTAGATGCACATCGATATGGGAGATGATGGGAGTTATAACACGACCAACATCGGTACTATTAATTTTTAGAGGGAGTTTGGTTCTCCTCTCACATTGAAAGATGCCATGTATGTTTCGAGGTTGAATAAGAATTAGTTTCATTTTATATGTTGGAAGTCCGTGGCTACGATGTGATATTTAGAAAAGGAAAGGTGTTCCTTCGTCACATAGCCATAGGAAAAGTGAAGAAGTTTGGGGTTCGGGTAAATAACCTCTACAAATTGGATGTATAAGATTGTGCTGCCTTGAGAATGAAAGAAAATAAGGTGGACAGTCGATACATTGGTGAGTTATGGCATGATTAGAGGCTCAGTATTTATTTCAAAAATGAAAGTGCTTAGAAATTATCCAAACCAAAACAATTGCGTAGATCTCGTCGCCAGGATTCCAGCGTAATTCATTTCGTTAAAATCCAACTCCGAATGAAGAAGTTATGACCTGCTATTCATTTTCCCAAAAAGGTAAAAAAATTGTAGAACAGTGGCAGACTGATGACATGGCAGTCTAGTCAACACTCCAGGTATATCCATGGAATATTCTCCAATTTTAGCCCAATGACACTATGACAAGTGTCATAGTCAAATTTGCCAGTGAACTTTGGAAGTGAATTTTTTTTACATATATTCCTAAGGTTGAAGGATAATTTTTTTTAGGTTGGAATAGTCCAACCAGAGTTGGTCACGTGGTGCAGCCAGGGGCTATTTTCATGTCATCCAAAAGAAAACTGTTTCTTTCTTAAATATCCAAAATCTTTTTCATAAAGTGAATTTAAAAAAATAAACGTTCAAGACCTTTTACAAAAACCATTTTAAAGCGTTCATTAAAAATACCTTCACAAAATACAAAATTTCAAATGATTTCGATAGCATCATAAAAACCTCCACAAAATATGTGGTCTCAACACTTCCTTTTCAAGAGACTTCAAAATCGTGGATTTTTGACGATACTGTCAATGCGCAAAAAATTCTCGACGAATTAACCCATAGATATGACTTGTGCCAAGGATCTTCATCACATATTTATGATGGGCTTGATCGAGACTGTGAAATCTCGCAATGAAAACAATTTTCTCAAAACTTGGTTGCAACGACTGAGCAAAATAAATATACAGACTTCACACTCAAAACTGTTAAATGTTTTTATGCATACCTCACAATCAAAGAAATATACATGCCTCACACTGCGAACCATTAATGTTTTTACGTAGATCTCACACTCAGAATAGTTAATGCTTTTGGTCAAAATATGGATCCTATAGTGATTTGATATGAAAACCAAAGTTGCATCAAACTTTTTGTTAATCAAATTTTTCATGATAGGTCCAAGAATATCAAGATCTTGTACCACTATCTCATAGATTGTGTGGAGAGGCAGATCATGATGCTAGAGTACATTCCTACATAGGAACAATATCTAGACATACTGATGAAGACATTATCAAGAGGCAAGTTAGAGTTCCATAGAGGAAGGATTGGGGTATCAGATAATCCATTTCTTGATGAGTGTTGAAAATGGCACCAAGAAATATTCTAATTTAATTTTCCTTTGAATTAAATTAGAATAAAATTGTAATTCCACATCTCATGACAACTTGTACAAGTTAACTAAGTTATTTTGACTTATTTGGTTCAGTTAAATAGAGTTGAGGCTCTAATTTGAGTTGTACAGAGTGTCTCCTACAAAATACGAGCCCCGGTTGATTTCATTTTGAGTTGTAATTAATAAACTTAGTTTATTTGAGTTAAAGTCAGTTTAACTAGTTTGAAATATTGGAGGAACTAGTGAGAAGTCAAAGTGTCAAACTTGAACTTGAACCACATGCAATGATCAACAAGATAACTGATAAATAAACCATACATAACTCATGCATGTTAGATCAAAGAAAGACCCAGTTGAGATTGGATTTCAAGGGCAGTGTACTATTAGTTGTATAATCATCCAAATTGTACAGGTGGTGCATGCAGTTAGACGAAGGTCTTAGATGAATTGTGCATTTGTGGATGGGAATTTCCCTAATTAATAGGGGCTAATTACTGAAGGAAAAAATGCACAGAAAGAGGGATCCCGATAGGAAATGAGACATATAACGGTAGCGTAGAGTTTTCTCAGGTTGGAGAAAAAAATTGTAATCTTCTCATATTTTTTGACTAATGCAATATACCGATGGCAAGGTCTTTAGTTGTGGCTTCCCTAGGAAATCATTTTTTAATGTGTTGATTGAATTATTTCTCTTGTATGCTTTGTGATTTCATGATCATTTATTGGTTTCCCCAATTGGCAGAGTAGATTCAAGTCTATTGTCTTAGCATATTACAATTAGCAGTTTGAATCTACATGGATTTTCTACATTTATTATGTAAATCCATCACAAACCATCCTCGATGCTGAAATCAATCTTATATCATATAGGTACTAAACATTTACCATGTGCCCCAACTATCACGAGGCACTCAAATACATGGTGTACATAAGTCTATTGAATTAACTAAAAGCCTAAAATTCTCTCTTTATAAGGAATGTGTTTGGATCAACACATGTTGACTCACTCTAAAACTCCACTAAATATGCAATGCTACTAACAAATATTTACTACTGTAGTAATGGATTCAATTTATCTCCTTTGCAAAGAAATTTTCACCTATGATATTGGAAAATTTTCAATCATCCAAGGAATATTAATTGCATATGAATTTGAAGAAACATAATCTTGGACCAAAAGAAACATCCTTTAAATCAACATCACAACCCAAAATTAATGGACATCAGATCATGAATTGTTAAGGACATCCTACAATTCTAATCACATTCCCATAAAATATTAGGAAAAGTCGATTGAGCCCATCATAGTGGAAAAGATATAAATATACACAAGCCAACTCCTCAATCTTGGAATGTTGTGTCTGTGCTAGAGGTAACAACCCATGCAAGACAATTATCAAATTTTGAGAATGATAATCGTGTTGGATTCAAAATTATACTAATATGATTCCCGGGGGCGTGTGAATTATTGTAATACAATTTTTGTTTTTTTTTTTTAAATTCAGGCGTTATAAAACATCACTCATAAGTAGGACCTAAAACACATGATATATGTGGAAATATTTTAGGGAGAAATGAAAAAAAATATTTTAAATATATTTTTTTTGTAGGCACCATATATTTGTAGGCACCAACATAATATTATAGAAATTTTAGGAACCAACCTTTAGGAGTATTATATTGGACTAATCCCTCTTGCGGAAAAGAGCGATATACCTAGATTTCCAACAAAACCTAGTAATAAGCAAATAATTAAACAACTATTTCCCTGAGTCTATATTTTCTTGAATCATAAATCTAGAAAGGAGAGGAAATGAAATCCATAACTTATTAAGACATGCTTGATGAAGATCCTTGCTATGCTTCAATGCAACCTTTCAATGCTTGAAACAAACTTGCACAAATATAAACCAAAGGATCAAAGACATTTGCAACATAGATGATTCAATAACTCAAAATAATTATCAAGGATATTAGCAACTAGCATGATTTCAATGGATAAATAGAAATAACATAGACCATAAATTAAATTCATAAAACAATGTAGTGAGAAAAAGAGCTCAATTATATTAATTCAGAAGTATAGAAGAGTCTCACAACCTTTGACTTGATATGGTGAAGCTCCTCCCATAAGTCTTCAATCCTTTCGTTGGATGATAAGCTCTCCAACCTAATTTGACCAACATAAGTCTACCTTCAGCAACCTCTTCTAACCCTCTAGCCTATAGTTGATTTATAGGCCAAGAGGAGGAAGTTTCAGATCCATATCAAAAGGATGAGATCCACTAAAGGTGGGATTAGGACTCCTTGAAGAATGGGAATTAGCTCCATGATGGGAGGGGCTAGGCTTGAATAGGCATGACCTCGAAGCTTTCAGTTGGGATATTTTTCCTCACAAGGCTTCTAGAATTAACTTTTTATTTTTACTTTTTGTTGTTGAGTCATGTGCGCGGTCTATAGTGGAAGACATAGCGCAGTTCTACGTAGGTACCAATGGTAGGAACTGTGCATGCGTAGAAACTGGCTAGAAAAGCACGCATGTAACTAAAAATTAGGTTTTTCACCTTATTTTTAGGAATTATTGCTTTCTTCAAGGTGATTAATTTGTTTACTTGCAACGAAATTATTTGGAACACATGAATTGGATGGTGAAAGATCCATTTTTAACGTTCAGTTGTCATGGTGACAAAATTAACTGTAACAGATTGTGCCCTACAGTGCGAAGTCAGAAAAAAAATATTTAAGTAATGAAGTTCTTTATCATGCCAAATATTGGATCAAAGACCATCGTTGGAAACCTATGACAATCAATCGAGGATTAAAATGCAATAATAATCATCACTGAGGTAGGTATTCCCATACTCAGAGTAAACATAACTCGATGAAATAGTACGAAAGTACAATAAGAATCATGTCAAAAGTAGACACAGTATGGACATAACCATAAAATATGATTCTATATGTACACTCATGAATACATAGCTCCTTGCATCTTGGATGGATGAAACTAGATCAAGGGTCTTGATCTCCATCTCTATCGATCCATAGTATGAATCTAACAATGCGAGTAAATGTCTTAAAGTCGAACAAGGTAGAAAGAACTTGATTATCGGTCAATGGTGTGAATGCTTAACAAGTGCCAGAGAAACCATCATTAATGACAATGGTCCTCAAGGTACTCCCAGTACAATCCATAGAGTGTGAAAGGATGTCCTGAAGTCAAACACTCATGGAATAGTTCAATCGAAGCTCAATGATGAGAACCTATTTTTGAATGCGAGAAACCTGCCATTAAGGCATGCAAGCCTCAAGGTACCGGAGAGGGTTTCTAGATCAAATTCCTAGATAATGAGCTAAAGTTGATAGGAAGAAATCTGTCGCAGGAGACCCTACGACACAAAACTCATGTTAAGTTTTTAAGAACAATTTGCAAGGACTTATTCAGGGATGATCGACGTAATTGACGGCTACATTTTGCAAGGTAATTTTGAACTGAGGTTAGACTTCTCTTGAACATATCGACGACATGAAACTTAGAATTAACAACATTTGACTCAATGATAATACCCAAAACCAGCTGAATAATTTCAATGAGGTTCGATTAACTGTGGGACAAATAGATTTTCCAACCTAGACACAAATATGACGAAGTGTCATGTTCAAGGGTGACATACTGCCATAAATGAAATGAAAAAATGATTTTTGTTTCCCAATTTCTTCCCACCATTATTGGAAAGTACCTCTTTATTTTTATCAATCTTGAGGAGGATTAAATTTTCTTGTCTTGTAAGATCATCCTTCGGACGAATCCTCTAAAGTATTTTTAACGAACCCTAGGAAGGAGTGGTTCGGTCTCGTCATGATTTACGAGTGCTGCACTCTTTAGATTTTATGACTACATTGAAGGGATAACTCGATGTCATTTTCATTTTAAAAGAGTTTGAAAAGACATGAAAATAAAAATCATTCAGCTCTTTCAACGTAAATTTTAACGAGCCTAGAGAAAGTAAAGCTCATTGTTTTTAGTTTTAGGGAGTCAGGTGAAAAACATGAATAAAATCCATAATGTTATTTTTTGTAAATTTAGTCTCTCAAGCCTAAAAAAGGGTAAAATGACGCAGGAGAGAACTCTATTGACCATGATTAGTCAACGTATACCTTTTTAGTACATAGTATGGTTCATTCCGGGAAATGGGTAAACTTATACTGAATAGATGATTTTTCATTTACTTTTTTGAGTTCGAATATTCAAGTACTCGATGATATTTTCATTTTTAGGGAGTCTAAAAGGGATTAAAAGAGAACTCCAAGGTTTATTTTTTTCGTAATTTTTAATGAGTCCGAAAAAGTGATAAAAGTGTACTCATATCACCGACTTTCAATTTAATTAATGAGACGGAAAAGAAAGAAATAACTCAACATTTTCATGTAAGTTTTACAAGCATGAAAAGATATCAAAAGAAGCTCAGGGTTTTCATGATTTTAACAAGTCTTGAAAATAATAACCAAAATTGACTCATAAATAGGTTTCATTTTTATACAACCTTGAAACAAAGAAAAAATACGCTTGAGATAAGTTTGTTTCATTTTTACACAAGCTTAAAACAAAGAAAAACTATGCTTGAGATAAGTTTCAATGCCCCTCAAGCATAACCTACAAGGAAACATGCCCCCCCAAGCTTCATTTCATTCACCTAAGTAGACTACAGGTTACTAATAGTTGGATGGAATGAACGTTCATTAACGATATCAAATGAAAGACTCGACTTAACCTTTACGAGATATAGTCAAAGACTCGACTCAATTAGGGGAGGATTTGTTTCATTTTCTAACAATATTGAAACGGGAAAAGAACTATGCTCATAGTGACCTGATTAATTTTTTAACGAGGTTGACAGAGTAAAAGAACCACCCTCATGAGGACCTATTTCATTTTTTAACGAGGTTGATAGAGTAAAAGAACTATCCTCATGAAGACTTGTTTCATTTTTTAACGAGGTTGACATAGTAAAATAACCATCCTCATGATAATCTTGATCATGGCTTCCAAATGGAAGAAACACATGTCAAGTGACATTCCTCGATCATGGCTTCCAAGACATCTTCATTGGATGGAAGAAAAACTCTTTGGAAGGAACACATGTCAAGCAGATCAATAGGGATACGAAAATTGGGTTAAAATTCCCCCATTGAAGAATTTCACCATGTCAATTACCGTATCTAAATTAAAATAAGTCGAGCGAACCATGATAGGATCACTTAAATCGATAACTGAAAGCATGGGATCGATTGCCACATAATTAACCTGTGGTGGGGTATATACCACTTCCATATAAGGAATATTCAAGGATTTAAAATGGTTGGTATTCAAATCAAGACCAAAAAACGAAATTTGGTAAATAGTCACAATGCTTCCATTGTGAGGGAAATAAATCATGCGAAAGAGTGTTGAGATGAAAAATTTCATGGCATAGACATAGTCTATCCGAAGGAGAAAACTGAAATCCAAGGGGCCTTAAACTACCATAATATTAATATAGACATTTTTACCTTCCAAGGTAATATGAAACTTAGGAAAGATCCCTAAAGGTTCACTGATGGTTATTTTAAAACCTAACGGATTTTTTGTAACACGCACAAGCTAAGGGGAACCCACAAATTGCAAATCGGTTGAGGATAAAATACTAACAGAAGCACCTTAATCTACATGTGTGTGATGCACATTCTTATCATAAGCTTTCACATTGATTTAGAGAGGGTGGAAGAAGGAAGTCGAGGTTTTGTCAGTATGCTCCAATCAAAGGAAATGACCTCAATACTTGGAGGGGGTTCGATGGAAACATGTGAAATGCCCCCTTGTGTAGAATAATATGATGTAACAAGAAGAACCTGAGCGGTATTAACTTCACTCTCTATAAGGAGATTGGGATCGATTAAAGATAGAATTGATTCAGTCACTTTATCAACCAATGTCCCATCAACCAATGGTTCATCAACCTGAGTGATATGTATTTAACTCTCCAATGGAAGAGTGGGATTGAATGTACTTGGAATTAGGTAAATCTCTTTGTCAACTGATGACAGGTTGGGAGAAATTTTACGGTAACCAGTTGGAAGTTGTTGGTGTTGAAAAAAAAATAAGCTTTTCCAACAATTTTGAGGCTTCATCCATGTGAGGTAAAATGTGAGTTTGATGACTCGCTTCGCATAACCTACAAGGAAACCTAACTTTACCATTTTCCCCTGAAACCTAAAAATCACTGGTTGATGGATCAACGGTAAGTTGATAAGAATTTTTTGACCATACTTCCAAGACCTTAGGAATATAAAAACAATTTATAAGGAAGTGATCACCCTTATAAAAGTTTGCAATGGTATGTGGGCTTGCGATGCATGTTGGAGGTTTCCTCAACATTACCAATACTTACAACCATGGTTGGGTGGTTGAATTATTTATTAGATTTCTTCTTCTTCTTCTTCCCTTTATTCTTCTTGTTAACCACTTGGTTACTAGCATCACGACCTTTACAAAGTGAAGAATAAGAAAGGGAGGAAGACATGTTGGATGAAGGTAAAGGGTCAACATGAGGTTGGTGATGTTGAGATGGTGAACTCATTTGAGGTGAAGCATCCAGTTGAGGTGGAAAATTTTGAGTATCTGAGGCCAAAGAAGTTGTAAAAAACCATACCAGTAAACCTATGGTAAATCTAGGTAATGACAAGGTAGCCATATAAGGAGGACCAACATTGTTGGGTGAAGTATAGGGACTATAAATGTACCAACATTTAATTTGTCAATCCGGACAGTTTGTGAACTTTGAGACACAACACTGGAAATGCTAGAGAGAGTCCCTAGTCACCTACAAAACAAAATCTAGTCTATCTTGCGTATTAATCTCGGAAATAAATGAAATCATGCAATAAAAGGGAATTCAAGAAACACCAATCCTAAAAATTAAAATCATGCGGGAAATAAAAGGCAATGATGTACTATTAATGCGGAAGGAAATTCTGAGCAAATACAAAGGAAATCATAACTGGAAATCAAGCAGTGTCAACACAATATCAAAAGACTATAAATTCTAGAATAAACTCAAGATCAATTCAAAACCATTTTCCCCCCACTACTTTGGCTTGCACTAACTCTACTTGTGAAATTAACTTGAAAGTATTAACATCATGACAAATAAATTAATTGTGTAAATGAGCTTATAAAAGAAATTGATTTAATATTAATATCTTGCCCTCCTTGTCCCCAAATATTAACCTTATAAAATTGTCTAGAAGCTTAATGGAAAACAATTTTTATCGTTGCCAATGTAACGTAATTTCCATCATGGCTTTTAGATAACAATGATTTATATGTGATTGTTTCTTCCTGAAATGATGCACATGTTCTGGAATATAATTTAGTGTTGATCAGTGGTTGTCATTGATGTCAAGCCAAGCAGCACTAGGGGCTACCCCAATATTGCATGGGAATTTTGACCTACCAAATTACTATATTTTAGGTCAAGAATGATTTTGATGGTTTCTACTTGTAGAGATGTTTCCACTGATATATGGCATGCCACGTAATTATTCACGGTTTGAGAGATATTCATGTTTGAATATTGTAACCCCAGTTAGTGGGCTAAGACCCCATGGGGTTGTGGCATGGGTCATTGAAAATTCAATAATTAATAATTTTTAAGCTCCTAAGATCCCTCCCACATTCACTTGTTGAAGCCCCTCTCAACCTAAGCATTTATATAAATTGTGATCCTCATATCCTCCTTATGTAGGGATTTCTCTATCTGAAACAGGTAATCATGGCATTTTCACTCTAAATTTTTTTCTACGAAGGTTCAGAAGCTGAAATGTTTATTAGGAAACGCTGAAATATTGAGGAAACTCTTGTACAAATTTCAGATCAAGGTGCACAACATTTTCGGAGATATGAGTTGTGGAAGTTAGTGTTTTTGAAGGCTCCTGAAATTCATCTCAAAGAAGTGACCTTGGGAAACTCGTCATAACTCTCTCTCTGAATATCGGATTGGAATTATGTAAAACGTTTCAGATATCACACGGTCTATAGTTTTTTCTGTATCAATTTCAGAGCCTAATGAAGAAATAGTGACACGTGGCACGCCGTACAAGTTCGCTTTACTGAAAAAATCCATAGTTAGGGCATTGTGAGATATTGGGCATAACTCTCCCTTGAAGAATCCAAATTGAGTCAGACCTATGGAATTGGAAAGAAGACTCAGAGGAATACTACAGGGCCGAAAATCACATATTGGGGATCTGAAATAACAGAGATACACCAGATTCAATATCGAGCTCCTAGAAGGCAAGAAAAATCTAGATCATGTGTTGTCAAGGGCTGCAAAGGACCAGAATTTCTAGGGCATCAAAGAAAAGCAAGGTGCAGCAGAGGGTAGCATGACAAGAACATCAACCAAGGTGTAGAATAGTAGCAATAATTTCACCACATGAAGCCTTCAAGTGGGCAGCACTGCATATAGTCATTGTACTAAGTCATTGTAAATGCATCATTGTAAAAATTGTACAAGTTTCTATCTGCCAAGGGTTGAAGAGGCAGTGTCAGGAGGTCTAGGATCATCATTAGGTGGTTGTGTCATAGTTGGGGTTATGTTCTAGTCTGTCTTCTTCATCTACATCATTCTATATCATTGTAAAGTGGACCATTTTCCCCAGTACGGGAGTCCATTCTTGTTTTATTCTTCTATAGGGTGGTAGGGTGGTGCTAGGGTGAGTTGTAGCTCATTGGGTGTTGGGGCATCCATTCAGTTGACTACTGAAGAATCTTGGGCATTGGATCATCCATCTAGTGGGAGCTGGAGAAGAATGCTTTTCTAGATTCTAGGAAGTTGGAGCTTTATTTTCAATTGGATTTGAATATTAAATAAATATTAGAAAAGCATTATGTAGTTTTTGTCCCAGAGTGGGTTTCCACCTTAAAAACTATGTGCATTTGTGTTCCTTTTTTTTACTGCTATCATTGTACAAACACTGATAATAATTGAAGATTAACTAATTCTATAATTGAAAGGAATACTGATTCACCCCCCACTTTCAGTATTTCCAACAATTGGTATCAGAGCTTGGTTCCTTCAATAGCAGTTTAACAACTAGAAGGAGTTCATGAAGCATACCAAGAATGGTGTACATCTGTTTAATGAAAATAATTATGCACTCTGGAAAGGAAGAATGGAGGTCTATCTCTTGGCGCAAGGTTACAAAGTATGGGATACTGTTCAAAATGGATTTACTTCAACTGCGAATGAACAAGGTAAGAAGAATTCGGTAAATGATGGAAAAGAAAAGAATATTATTATCAGTGGACTTATTGAATCTTCTTATCATAAGGTGTTGGGTTGTAAAACCGCCAAAAATGTATGGGACAAGCTTGAGAATATATATGCAGGTGACTCAAATGTCAAAGAAGCAAAGCTTCAAAGCTATAGAGAAAAATTTAAGCAACTCATAATGAAAGAAGATTGCAACATTGCTGCATACTTCCAATACGTTGATGAAATAACCAATACTCTGGAAGGATTGGGAGAGCCATTTGACAAGAATACTCTTAGACGAAATATTCTTAGAATGTTACCAGGGAGATTCAACCCAAAGGTATCAGTCTTATAATACAGTAAAACTCTGGACAAACTTAGCATATGAAATGAGACTTGATGAAGAAGAGGGTACTTCACATCTAAAAACTCCGTTCGTTGCATCTAAGAAAACCAATAAGGACAAACAAAATTCAATTGAAAAGACATGCACCTGAAAGTGTGAAGAAAAGGGAGATGATGAAGAAGCTCGTTCAGATGAAGAATATGCTTACTTTACGAGAAAACTAAAAATTGGTAAGGGAAAATTCAAAGGTAAAATTCCATTGATATGTTTCGGCTATGGTGAGGTTGGGAATTTCGCAGCAAAATGTCCAAACAGAAGTGATGGCAACTAAAAATGAAATAAATGCTTTAAGAAATTCAACAAGCAAGAGAAAAGGAAAGGATCCAAAAGGAACTTTCTCTCTAAAGAAGATAGCTAATCATCAGATGAAGACAGTGATAGCAAAGAAGAAGCCAATGAGAGAGTATTGTTTATGGCCAAGCACAATAAATAACAGGTATCAAACAACGAAGAAGAAGGGTTGACCATGTTAGCCACCTATAATAATTTGTCAAAGCAAATAGGTGGCTAAATATGTTTCTGAGCCTTCAAGAGAAGCATTTCCTTTGTAAATCTATCATTCTTGAAGCCTTCATGTGTTTTATATCTTTTAGAGAATCTTCACTGCTGTTCCCATTAATAAACCCTGCTAATTCACCAAGAAAGTTGTTTCTGAGACCTCTGAAATTCCCACTTTCACCCATTTTCTCCCAGCCTCATAATGCTTTTATTCCATCTTGAAAACCCTCCATTTAACCTCCAAAAGCTTCCAGATCCCCTTTAAACCTTTAAAGAATTCACTTTCAGGTTTAAAATCCCCTTCTTCTCTCTCTATCGAAAGCCTAAAAAGCCTTAAAACCCTTCAAAAATCCTCAAAAATCATGTTTTTCCATTTAGGCCTTAAGCCCCTTTCGGCCTAGCCCTTAGCCCTTTTCTCCGCATATGACCTGATGCCCAGGACCAGGCGCTAAGCCTCATCGCTCCATCGCAATCGGAAATCGAAAAACGTGATTCCCTTTGTTCTTTTCCCCTTCTCCTCCGATCCTCCGATTTAATCTCGACTGTCGAATCCACAAGAACCAACGACTGGGATTCAATCGCGCTCCGCCCATAGCCCTCTGTCATCACACCCGTTGATTGAATCCTGACCGTTGATCTCTCTTTCGATCCAATGGCTAGCGCTTAATCACACATCACAATTTTCTTCGCAATAGGGTTGCACCCGCTCCTCTTTCGATTTGTGATTGTGATATAGCTAGATCCGACTTCCCCTCTATTTCTGCGCCAAAACCCTTTTAAAACCTTCATTCCCTTTATAATTTTCGTTTCCAACCTTTTGTTTTAGAAACAGCCCCGACTGTTGATCTCTACAGATCAACGGCCATTGGGCCCCCATCCTTCCGCTCATTCACCTACCTTCCCTTTTCCCCTTTCAATATATCCGCTCCTTCTTTAAATCTCCACCGTTCATTTTGGAGATCCAACGGTCGAGACTTAACCCGATGAAACGAAATTTCCACATGAATTTCCACCCCGCTACATGCCTTTCCACTACATGACAAAAAAAAATCAGGGCCCCACCATATGTTCCGCCCGCTCACATTGCTGCCTATCGCGTGCAACCTGTGCCGTCTGATCTGACACTCCAGATCGAACGGTCACCATTCAATATCACATAATTTTTGCGCCCAAAGTTTAACATTTCAAAATTGTGCGATATGGGCGGTTTTCATTTTCCACGTGTCAGTCAGTGTATGGAATCGCACTCCAAAAGGCAATACTGCCTCCCCCCGATTTCACTGCGTGAAAACCTTTCTTGGTTTTTCACAATACCGCCGCCATCCACAATGTCTTCTTTCACATTCTTCCCTAGCCATTTCTCTCTGAGATCGAATGGCCCACGTTATATCGCAACCCCATTCGTTTTCTTTTCATCTAATATCCTAAATGACTTCATCAAGATATTTCCACCATTGATTCTTCTAATCCAACATTCCTGGTTCCTCTGCCCGCCCAAAAGGTTTTAACTTGATTTGTCCCTCCACCAGTGTTTTTCTCCCTTTTTATGCTGCATACACTTAGCTTCTTACTGCTCCTCCGCCTCCGCCTGAGCCTCTGCAAGCAGTCTAAACCAAGCCCGCAGGATTTCATAATGTGTTTAACATTTTTTTCAGGGTTATTCATACAGTCTCCATAGTCACAATCATGGTGACACATAGCACAGAAAGACTATCATAGAGTTGAAGATCGCAGAAGAAGATTAGAAGGATTAGTGGGTGATATTGAAGATTTAAGTATCTAATCTGCAACTAAGGACAATAAGGGAAACTTAATAAAGCTCATATCATAAATATAAACAAGTCGTACCAGTGATTCAAAGCATCGGTGATCTGATATCAGCAGAATGTTCTTTTCCCTAAGAAGGACCAATTCACACGGCCTACTCCATTCCTCATCAAGCACCAGAACAATATTACTCTAACAGAAGTCCTTTGAACCTGCTAATGCATTAGTTATAAGGCATGGAAGACCTGAAAGACAAATCTTCACCTTACTCGTCTCAGAGTACAAACAAGACATCTTAGCCAGGAAATTACTTCAAGAACACGCCCTAGAATTTATTGTCGACCTGACAAAGACTTCTAGATCAACTAAAGGGTACCGAAAGTTAATGTAAAGATATTAAACATAATGGGTTTTGAAGATATTTCTCCCTCTATTGTAATGAATCATTTAAATCCTATCTACCACTACTATCACTCATTCACCTATAAGAACCCATGAGAAATACATTGTAAATGTTGGTTGATTGTTAAAAAATTACTGATTGTAAGTTGTTTCACTGAGTTAGAGTTATGTGAGTAGTAGTTGTAAATAGGCTGGAAGATGATTTCTGGATGATATCAAGCTATTGGACAAGAATGTATGTGACTGGTTTTTCTCTACTAATATGACAAGCATGTTCATCGGATCCTGATCTAAATCAGTGGTGATGTGTCCCTTCTTTGTTATTGTTTTCCCTCTATTTTACATCATGTCTCATTTTCTCTGATAAGAAACAGTAATTTTAGAGTAGGATATACTGCTGCAAGTACCCTAATGCTTCCTTCACTTTCTTATCTTTTATGTTTTTTGCTACTTGTGTATCTTAGAACGAATTCAATATAATTTAACCAGTATAGAAGTTGGTTTGTCCATGCTTACTGATGTATGAATTTAGAGTTTGTTTCTTAGATGTTCTTGTTTGGTTCAGCTGAAAGAATAGGAGAATAGGGAGATTTAGTGTTTAGCCCTATCCCCTAAGTTCCCTTTCCAACAGTTAGCCTTTCTAAGATCCCTTTGAGTTGAATGTCAAAAGCAGAGAAGGTTAAAATTCTTTCTCTGATCTTAGACTTCACTCTGTGTTTAAACTTAAGTGTTTTCTACTATCTGAAAGTAGTCAGGAGGACTGTTGGATTGTTGTCTTCGGAGTTAGCCTCATCAGGAGTTTTTATCATAAAGGTATAAGGTATGCCTTGTCCCTTGACTTACTCTGAATTGGTCACCTTTGAAGGTTTTCCTTGTCATTCCCATTCATTTCCTTATTGTTTCATCCCATACTATCTTCTTAAGAGATCCTCCATTTTAGATGACTAGCCCTTTGGAAGCCTTGGATATTTGAATTGCAAGTAAACCCTTTTATGACCCCATTTCCCAATGGACTTGTATTCTCTTTCAATTATATCCCCACTGCCGAAAAGCCTTCCTACTCATTCCTTTACCTTACATTGAACCCTTCTTTCATGTTTCCCAACCAAACAAACAAATCAAAAACCCTTGTGCCCTATAACTAGCCTAACACCTTAAATTGAACATCAAAGATATACATTTCTTTACCTTCATAGAGAGATCCCTCTCTGGATCCAGAAGGGCTAGATCCTGAGATCCCAAAGTGGTTTGATGTTGTCTTGTCATTTGGTATTGCCAAATCTGCCAAATCACAGGAACCCCAACATAATGGCGACTCCACTGGGGAACTTTGAGTAAAAAACCCCTTAAAACATCTCTAAGAACTCAAATAAGACCAATTAGCCTCGATTTGGTATAGATTGCTGATGGTGGACAACAGCCTGCTTCAAAACATTTTAAAACCTCCACTTGGCGACTCCACAGTTCATTAATGACCAAAAGAATCCATTGGTGATCAGTAGGCTTGCTGATTATCTCTGTTTCACAAGAATCCACTGGGAGACCAGTTTCATCACAACATCATTCATACCAAAAGAAAAACATAGGATTAAGCTTCATTGTTTGAGGATAGTTTGCCTCTTAAAGATTGTTATACCTGGCTAACTTTCTTCATTCAGTCTGAAAACTTAACATACTGGCTTCAAGGAAAATCCATACCAGATCTTATCCTGATCCAAATCCTCCTGAAATAGTTGACAATACAGAAAGCATTCTTTGGATGTCTCTCACATCTATGGATCCAACTATTGTCAGACCCATTCATAGAGCTAACTCAGCACCTGAAAACCTTGTAACTCTATCAAATACCCAAGTTGATTTAGATTTACCAAGTAATTTACCAAGAACTAAGTCATTCAGTGGTATAGACCATAAAGACTTTGAGCCTTCAATTTCACCACCACAGATTGGTCAACATAGTGGTATCAGAGAAACCCCTCCATCAACACCTCCTAATATCCATCTCATTCATAACTTGGGTCTCTCTCTCCCTAAATCTACTCAATAGTTTGCTGCTGGCCCAAGCATTTATGCCATCCACATACCTACTATCTAAGCCACTCCTTTCCCCCCACAAAACACTATCATGGCAGCATGGTATGCTCCCCTAGTGTTGCCATAGCCTCTGGTTCCTTTACCCAATGACTATCAGTCTAAAATTCCCCATTTCACTGGAAAAGAATCTACCACAGCTCAACAACATGTAGATAGGATGGAAGATGCTTGTGAGTATATGGAAATAGAAGATGAGACCATAAAGATGAGAATATTTTCTCAAAGTTTAGGAGGAGAAGTAAAGAAGTGGTTTAAAATCTTAACTCCTAATAGCATCAATAACCTTCCCTCTTTACATCAAGCTTTCATAAACAAATGGGAAATCAAAAGCAACCCTCTACAAATATTAGCAAATTATAAAGGTCTTAAAAGAAATCAGGGAGAGAGTGTTCATGATTACTCCACTAGGTTTAACAGCATCTACAATGCCCTTCCACCCCACATGAAACCTCCCCAAGGATTGGCCTTAGTGAAATATCCGGAAGGTTTCGATGCTGATATGGCCTATCAACTAAGGGAGAGAGACTATTCAACTCTAGAAGACATGTAGAAGGGAGCTGTGAGTGTAGAAGCAAAATTAATTGAAAAAAGAGCTAGGATGAGGGCTGAAAAGAAGGTAACCTATAGGGAAGACACCACAGCTTCTGCATATGATTCCAAATTTGATAATCTAGCCAAAAACATGGAGAGGCTAGAAACAATGATGGAGAAAATGGTTGTCCAAGCCAATAATCAGAATAGAAATCAGTCTCAAAACCAGAACCAAAACTTTAGGAGAAACACTCCTCCCAATAGACAAAGGGATTCTGACCAACAAATCATACCTCCATTCCAAGAAAATTTCCTTGATGAGGATGAGGGAATAATAGAAGAATCAGAGGGAACTTTTATAAACATGGTGGAAGTGGATAACCAAGATCACACCTTTTTCTCAGAAGAAAACCAGACCTCATACACACATTGGGATGGGGAAGGGTCAGAATCTGAAGACTATAGGTTAGGATTCGAGAATGCCATCATGCAGGTATGAGAACAATATGATCTCAGAAGAAAAAAGAACCCAGAAGCTCCCAAACCAAAAACCTTTGAAATCACTATTAAGAAAAGTCCTGAAAAGACTCCTAAAGGGACTGCTAAAAGCAACAAAAAAACAGCTGAGAGTTCTGGAAAAAACAAGGAAAAAGACACCCAAAACATTGAAAAACCAAGACTAGAAACCAACAACACTAGCATTGCAGCTAATGCTCTTGAAAAAACAGTTTCAACCAATGTACATAGTGAAAATCAGCAAGCTGATTTTGCCAATAAAACAGTGACCAACAAAACAGAATTGAACCTTTCAAAGAACCGATCTCCTTTCAATCTGGAAAGTGAAATTGCCAAAATCAAAATTTCTATCCCTCTCACTGATTTGGTCACCCAAGATGTATATAAATGTCAAATTTTGAAAGCTTTAAACTTAGGAGAAAATAGTGACTCCGTCAACTTAAATGATGATCAACCAGCTCTCTTGTTTGGCCCAAAAATTGAAGGAAAAATCCAGGAAGGAGTAGTGCCTCCTTTCTGTGTCAGTTTAAATATCCCTGACAAAATCCTACATAATGCTATGCATGGCTTAGGGGCTTCACATAACCTCATGCCCAGAGTGATCATGGAGAAATTAGGCCTAGAGATAACTAGACCATATAAGGATTTATATTCTTTTGACTCTAACAGAGTGAAGTGTTTAGGCATGATCAAAGATCTCTGTGTAAATTTGACCCAAATCCCAGCCAAGTGCATGGTAATGGATGTTGTAGTGGCTGATGTACCTCCCAAATATGGCATGTTGCTATCAAGATCATGGGGTGCCAAGCTGCAGGGTACAATGAAAATGGACATGACGTATGCCACTATCCCTGTTTTCAGCCAGCTTAGAAGACTATATAGGAAAGCACACATGAAATTCATGGTAAGCAACCCAGAGAAACCAGAAAATTCCCCTCTTTACTATGTCCATACAAACCTAGACTCTTTTATCCCTTATAATGATGAGTTTACAGATGAGCAAGAGCTATAGAACAAAAATTTAAACAGAAGAGTAGAGCCCACAAATCCAAACATAATGGCAGCTCTGGATACAGAGGAAAACAAGGGAGAAACATTTGAACAGTTTTCAGAATTAGAAAATTAGAACCAAGACTGTAGAAAGCAGATTACCAATCATCTTGTTGCCTCAGGGAACAAGATGACAGTAAGGAAGAAACTGATAACAAATCTGCAAACAATCCCTTATGGAGCATGAGATTTGATGGGTCTTGCACTAGGAAGAGTGTAGGAGCTGGGGTATGGTTGCACAATACTGAAAACAATTATGCTGAGAGTCATGCCTTCAAGCTAAAATTCAAATGTACAAACAACATAGTAGAATATGAAGCTCTCCTCTTAGGGCTGCATCTATTGGAAAAAATAGGAGTTAAGAGGATAGTTGCTCATGGAGACTCAGAATTGGTCATCAAACAAATAAATGGAGAGTATATTGCCAAAAATCCTAGATTGAGGGAATATAGGAATGAGGCCTTGGATCTGTTGAAAACATTTGTAGAATATGAGCTTGTGTTTGTCCCTAGAATTCAAAACATACTTGCAAATGGATTGGTCTGTGCTGGTAGTTCATAACAGAGACCACTTAATGACAAAAAGATCATTGTTCAAACAAAATACAGACCAACAGTACCAGATAATGAAAAATATTGGTAGGTTTTTGAAGGTGACACATAGATCATCCAGCATAAGATTCCATTGAAAGAAAAACAGAAACCTTTTAGGCAAAAGCTGCGCAGAATTAACCCTGTACAGTTACCTCTGGTAGAAAAAGAAATTAAGAAAATGTATGAGGCTGGAATTATAGTCCCTGTGAGTTTTTCAGATTGAGTGTCTAACCTTGTGGCTGTAAGGAAAAAGATAGGCGAAATGAGGTTGTGCATTGATTTTAGAAACTTAAACAGAGCCTCCTTAAAAGACAATAACCCTTTACCCAAGATGGAGCACATCCTACAAAAGGTAGTTGGTTCTAAGAGGATTTCTCTGTTAGATGGCTTTTCAGGGTATAACCAAGTCTTAGTGATCCCAGAAGATCAACTTAAAATAACCTTCACCACTCCTTGGGGCACTTTCATGTATGTGAAAATGCCTTTTGGATTAATGAGTGCTGGTGCCACCTTTCAAAGAGCCATGGACATTTCATTCTCAGAAGAAATAAGGTACTTCATTGTAATTTATATTGATGAAATTACAGTATATTCCAAAACTGATGAAGAACACCTTAAACATTTGAGAAAGGTCTTTGAGAAGTGCAGAAGTTTTGGGCTATCTTTAAATCCCAAAAAGACAGTGTTTGGTCTCCAATAAGGTAAACTTCTTGGCCATATCATATCTGAAAAAGGGATTAAAATAGACCCAAAAACGGTTGAGGGTATATTACAGATCAGTCACCCTAGAAACATCAAGGAATTGCTGCCCTTCATTGGAAAGATTAATTTCTTGAGGAGGTTTATACCCAACCTAGCAAAACTCCTTAGAAACATGACAAACATGCTAAAGAAAGAAGTAGGAGTTAAATGGACCCTAGAAGCCAAAAAGTCCTTTGAACTGGTAAAACATGCACTCACCCGGGCACCAGTTCTCATCAGCCCTGATTTTACTAAGGATTTCCTCATCTTCTCATTTGCATCAGAACATACTATGGCTGCTGTCCTATTGCAGAAAAATCCAGAGGGACAAGAGTAGCCAATTACATTTTTTAGCAAGGCGTTAAGAGATGCACCTATGAAATATAATATCATGGAAAAAAAGGCCTATGCTTTGGTAAAGGCTTTGAAGGATTTCAGAGTTTATATTTTACATTCTCATATTATTGCCTTTGTGCCTAATATAGTGGTAAAAGACATTTTGTCACAAGACCCAGATGGCAAAAGAGGAAAGTGGATTGCTGTGATATTAGAATATGATTTGGAAATGAAACCCACTAAGCTCATCAAGGGTCAGGGCTTAGCACAATTAATGGCTGAGTCTAACTTACAAGCCCTTGACATTAATATGGTAGATGCATTAGATGAACAGGAAGGGTTACCAGCTCCAAATGTTAAAGATATTTCCAAAACTCACCCTGGTATGCTGATACCTTGTATGTGATTACCAATCTCCATGCCCCTCCTGATTTATCTAAGACAAAGGCAAGGTTTTTGAAGTTGAAAGCTAGAAATTATTGCATTTTAAATGAATGTTTATATTGGAAAAATGCCAATGGTTTATTGCTTAAATGTTTGCCTGAAGTTGATGCAGATAGAGTCAAGCATGAGTTTCATGAAGGAGAGTGTGGAGGCCATCTCTACTGGAAAACCACTGCCAATAAAATCCTTCGAGATGGATATTAATGGCCCACCCTCTTCCAAGATGTCCACAAAATGATAGTTACCTACCACAAGTGCCAAATATTTGAGGGCAAAAGAAAACTCCTTCCTCTACCTTTACAACCAATCACTGTTGAAGCCCCTTTTCAACAGTGGGGCCTAGACTTCATAGGGAAAATTCATCCTGCTTCATTTGCCCAACACAGGTGGATACTCACAGCCACTGACTATTTCACCAAATGGATAGAGGCCATCCCTTCTAGGAATGCCACAGACTCAGTTATCATAAAATTCCTTGAAGACCGTATCCTATCTATATTTGGCTACCCTAGGAAAATTATCACTGACAATGTTGCTGCATTTGGTTCCAAGAAGATGATTGATTTTTTCCACAGGTATCAGATTGCACTTGGTCATTCTACTGCTTATTAACCTCAAGGTAATGGGCTGGCAGAATCATCAAATAAGAGTTTGGTGACCATCATCAAGAAGCTGCTGGAAGAAAATAAAAAATCATGGCATAACAAGCTGGTGCATGCTTTATGGGTAGATAGTTTGACAACAAAGAAATCCATTGGAATGTCTCCCTATCAGCTAGTTTATGGAGTAGATGCAGTATTCCCTACCAGTTTGGGAGTACCAATGATAAAATTGGTCCAATAAATACAATCAGAGGAAGATAGCATGGTAAGGAGGATCAATCAAACCATACATCTCCAGCAAACAAGGGAAGAAGTCTAAAATAGAGCTCAGAAAGTGCAAGAGAACATCAAAAAGCTGTTTGATAAGAGGACTAAGGCCTGTGATTTCAAAATTTGGGACAAGGTACTCAAATGGGACTCTAGGAGAGAGGATAAAGGTAAGCATGGCAAGTTTGACAGTTTATGGCAAGGCCCTTACATCATTCAATCTGCCATTGGCCCCAATGCATTTTTTCTGCAAGAATTGGATGGTACAGATCTGTTTGGGGGTCCTGTCAATGGCAGGATGCTCAAGCATTATTTCTGCTAAATGTCAGTTTAAGTTTTCACTTCCATTGTAAATATCATTTCTCTGCTTTGGTTTTGAAAAGAAAGAAAAATATACAAAAAAAAAAGAGGAAAAGAAAAAGAAAGGGTCATACAAGCTCAAATCTTGAACCTATGGAGTTTATAAAAAGTAATGGCTCAAATTAGATCAAAACTTGAGCCAGAGAAAAGGGAAAGGCTGGTTCTAACATGCTCAAAAATTGAACCAGCAAAGAAGAATAAAACAACTCTAACAGGGTCAAAATCAGAGCTGAAATGAAGAAAGAGAGGTGACTCTAAAAAGCTCAAAATCTGAGTCACAAGAAGAAGGAAGGATGCTCTTAATTTTCAGAATTTCAAGCCTTCACATTTTTGTTTCAATTTTCTACAAGGTTTCAGTTCATGTGCATCTTGTCTTTATGTCGTGGACCCACAGCAAATCAGACAGTCTAATCCTGGTTTGGCTGTGTTTCAATTTCTGTTTTAGAATATAGGGAATGAAAATCTGTCAGACAGTTCAATCATGGCTGGTATTAGTTTAGGTAGAGAAGCTATGAGTCCAACTGTTTAATCTGGTCTCATGGAGTAATAAGGGTAGAATTGGATTAGTTTTTTCTTTCAATAAAAAATAATGATGAAAAAGGTCTGCAAGTCTAAGTGCACCTTGAATAAAAAAAGGTAGGACAGTAGGATGGGTAGGTAGTTGTTTGGGAAGTATTGTTGCTGATATAATGCTTTCACTTATGTGGCAACTGATCAAAGAAGAAAAAGTGGGTGCAGTACCAGGCTTTGGCCTACTTCCAAAGATTATATCTGAGATTCTTGACACCTTCAAGAAGATGCCATCCCCATGTGGAGCCACTGTTAGCCACCTATAATAATTTGTCAAAGCAAACAGGTGGCTAAATATGTTTATGAGCCTTCAAGAGAAACATTTCCTTTGTAAATCTATCATTCTTCAAGCGTTCATGTGTTTTCTATCTTTTAGAGGATCTTCACTGCTATTTCCATTAATAAACCCTGATAATTCACCAAGAAAGTTGTTTCCGAGACCTCTGAAATTCCCACTTTCACCCATTTTCTCCCAGTCTCATAATGCTTTTCTTCCATCTTGAAAACCCTCCATTTAACCTCCAAAAGCTTCCAGATCCCCTTTAAACCTTTAAAGAATTCACTTTCAGGTTTAAAATCCCCTTATTCTCTCTCTATCGAAAGCCTAAAAAGCCTTAAAACCCTTCAAAAATCCTCAAAAATCATGCTTTTCCATTTAGGCCTTAAGTCCCTTTCGGCCTAGCCCTTAGCCCTTTTCTCCGCATATGACTAAGTGCCCAGGACCAGGCGCTAAGCCTCATCGCTCCATCGCAATCGGCAATCGCAAAACGTGATTCCCTTTTTTCTTTTCCCCTTCTCCTCCGATCCTCTGATTTAATCTCGACTGTCGAATCCACAAGAACCAATGGCTAAGATTCAATTGCGCTCTGCCCATAGCCCTTCGTCATCGCACCCGCCGATTGAATCCTGACCGTTGATCTCTCTTCTGATCCAATGACCAGCGCTTAATCGCACATCACAATTTTCTTCACAATAGGGTTGCACCCGCTCCTCTTCCTATTTGCGATTGCGATATAGCTAGGTCCCACTTCCCCTTGATTTTTGTGCCAAAACCCTTTTAAAAACTTCATTCCCTTTATAATTTTCGTTTCTGACCTTGTTTTTTAGAAACAACCCCGAACGTTGATCTCTACAGATCAACGGCCATCGGGCTCCCATCCTTCCGCTCATTCACCTACCTTCCCTTTTCCCCTTTCAATATATCCGCTTCTTCTTTAAATCTCCACCGTTCATTTCGGAGATCCAACAGTCGAGACTTAACCCGATGAAACTGACTTTCCACGTGAATTTCTACCCCACTACATACTCTTTCCACTACACGACAAAACAAATGTCGGGCCCCACCATATGTTCCACCCGCTCACATTACTTCCTATCACGTGCAACCCACACCGTCCGATCTGACACTCCAGATCCAACGATCACCATTCAATATCGTGTAATTTTTGCACCCAAATTTTAACGTTTCAAAATTGCGGGATATGGGCGGTTTTCATTTTCCACGTGTCAGTCAGTGTATGGAATCACGCTCCAAAAGGCATTACCACCTCCCCCCCATTTCACCGCGTCAAAACCATTCCCATTTTTCTGCAATACCTCCACCCTCCACAACTTCGCCTTTCGTGTTCTTCCCTAGCCGTTGATCTCTGAGATCGAACGGCCCACGTTATATCGTAACCCCATTCATTTGATTTTCATCTAATCTCCCAAATGACTTCATCGAGAAATTTCCACCGTTGATTCTTCTAATCCAACAGTCCTAGTTCCTCCGCCCGCCCAAAAGGTTTTAACCTGATTTGTCCCTCCGCCAGTGTTTTTCTCCCTTTTCTCGCTGCATACACTTACCTTCTCACTGCTCCTCCGCCTCTGCCTGAGCCTCTGCAAGCATTCTAAACCAAGCCCGCAGGATTTCATAATGTGTTTATCGTGTTTTGCAGGGTTATTCATACAGTCTCCACAGTCACAGTCATGGTGACACATAGCAAAGTAAGACTATCACAGAGTCGAAGATTGCAGAAGAAGATTAGAAGGATTAGTGCGTGATATTGAAGATTTAAGTATCTAATCCACAGCTAAGGAGAATGAAGGAAACTTAATAAAGCTCAGATCATAAATATAAACAAGTCGTACCAGTGATTCAAAGCATCGGTGATCTGATTTCAGTAGAACGTTCTTTTCCCTAAGAAGGACCAATTCACACGGCCTACTCCATTCCTCATCAAGCACCAGATTAGTATTACTCTGACAGAAGTCCTTTAAACCTACCAATGCATTAGTTATAAGGCATGGAAGACTTGAAAGACAAATCTTCACCTTACTCGTCTCATAGTACAAACAAGACATCTCAGCTAGGAAAGTACTTCAAGAAGATGCCCTAGAAGTTATTGTCGACCTGACAAAGACTTCTAGATCGACTAAAGGGTATCGAAAGTTAATGTAAAGATATTAAACAGAATGGGCTTCGAAGACATTTCTCCCTCTGTTTTAATGAATCATTTAAATCCTATCTACCACTACTATCACTCATTCACCTATAAGAACCCATGAGAAATACTTTGTAAATGTTGGTTGATTGTTAAAAAATTACTGTTGTAAGCCGTTTCACTGAGTTAGAGTTTTGTGAGTAGTAGTTGTAAATAGGTTGGGAGATGATTTCTGGATGATATCAAGCTATTGGACAAGAATTTATGTGACTGGTTTTTCTCTACTAATATGACAAGCATGTTCATCGGATCCTGATCTAAATCAGTGGTGATGTGTCCCTTCTTTGTTATTGTTTTCCCTTTGTTTTACATCATGTCTCATTTTCTCTGATAAGAAACAGTAATTTTAGCGTAGGATATACTGCTACAAGTACCCTAATGCTTCCTACACTTTCTTATCTTTTATTTTTTCCGATACTTGTGTATCTTAGAACGAATTCAATATAATTTAACCAGTATAGAAGTTGGTTTGTCCATGCTTGCTGATGTATGAATTTAGAGTTTGTTTCTTAGATGTTCTTGTTTGGTTTAGCTGAAAGAATAGGAGAATAAGGTGATTTAGTGTTTAGCCCTGTCCCCTAAGTTCCCTTTCCAACAATTAGCCTTTCTAAGATCCCTTTGAGTTGAATGTCAAAATCAGAGAAGGTTAAAAGTCTTTCTCTGATCTTAGACTTCACTTTGTGTTTAAAATTAAGTGTTTTCTACTATCTGAAAGTAGTCAGGAGGACTGCTGGATTGTTGTCTTCGGAGTTAGCCTCATTAGGAGTTTTGATCATAGAGGTATAAGGTATGCCTTGTCCCTTGACTTACTCCGAAGTGGTCACCTTGGAAGGTTTTCCTTGTCATTCCCATTCATTTCCTTATTGTTTCATCCCATACTATCATCTTAAGAGATCCTTTGTTTTATATGACTAGCCCTTTGGAAGCCCTGGATATTTGAATTGCAAGTAAACCTTTTTATGACCCCATTTCCTAATGGACTTGTATTCTCTTTGAATTATCTCCTTATTGCCGAAAAGCCTTCCTACTCATTCCTTTACCTTACATTGAACCCTTCTTTCATGTTTCCCAACCAAACAAACAAATCAAAAACCCTTATGCCCTATAACTAGCCTAACACCTTAAATTGAACATCAAAGATATACATTTCTTTACCTTCATAGAGAGATCACTCTCTGGATCCAGGAGGGCTAGATCCCGAGATCCCAAAGTGGTTTGATGTTGTCTTGTCATTTGGTATTGCCAAATCTGCCAAGTCATAGGAACCCAAACAGACCATAGAAGAATTTTCTAAGGAGGCAATTAGGCTTATAAAGAGCTCAAGGCTGAGAAAATATGTTCCAATACTCTTGTAGTACAAGTTCAAGGTCTCAAAATTGAAGTTGAAGAACACAAATGTATTGAAGATTCACTTCAAAAGAAGTTGGAAGAAAGCAACTAAGAAAGGGAAGCATTAGAAGTCGAAGTAGTCTCACTGCGTAAGGAAGTGAAGAAGGGAAAAATTGTCCAAAACTATGCCAACAGCTCAAGGGAATTAGAAGAACTCATCAACGATCAACGATCTTACAACGACAGAACTGGCCTTGGTTACAAAGAAGAAGAAGCAGGACCTTCTATAACAAAATACAATGAACCTATGAGATCTGACATGCATGTAGACTTCATTGGACAATATTCGCAAGAACATCCTTGGAAGATGATTCCTCGATGAAGTTTTCCATCTAGGTACCAACATACTTTTAATGGCTATTGTTATTCATGTCAAAAATTTGGTCATAAAGCTATAGAGTGTCGCACGTACCCTAGGAACCAATACAATTCCAAAAGATCCATCAAATATGAACCTCCTAAGGCTCAACGAAACATCAATAGATTTGAACATTTAAGAAATAATATGGAATGTTACAAATGTTAGAAATTTCGACACATAGCCAAATACTGCAGACTTGAAAATCCTCCAGAAGAATCCTTGAAGACATAGAATGAACAAACATGGAAGAAGAAGAAGACTGATAATTTTGCTCTCGATCTCAAGGCTCAAAACAAAAAGATGTGTGGTATGTTGATATTTGTTGCTCAACGCATATGACTGGAGATAGAAGGAAATTTGTATCTCTGAAAGAGAAGAAGGATGGAACCGTATCCTTTGGAAATGATGGATCTTCAAATATTATAGGATCAAGTACCGTCACTCTCGGAAGAAAAGATTTTATAGCCAAGAATGTTCTATTGGTTGAAAACATGAATCACAATCTGCTCAGTGTTGGACAAATGTGTGATCAAGGACACACAATTCTATTCAACTCCACAAAATGTGAAATCAGGAAAGGCAGCTATGGTAAAATTGTGGCTACAACAAGTCGAGCTCCAAACGACATATATGTTATGGATGAAACAACTAAAGCATGTCTACTAGCTAAAGAAGATGAAAGCTGGTTATGGCACAAACGAATGGGTCACATCAACTTTGGAAATATTGTCAGGATAAGAAAAAAGGAAGTAGTATGAGAAATTCCAAAAATCTCAAAACCTTCCAACACACTATGTGAGGCCTGTCGGCATGGCAAGCAGACAGAAGTCCAATTTAAAACAAAATAACACTTTGCATCATATCCATTGGAATTGATACATACTGATCTATGTGGTCCTGTGAGAACAAAAGGCTTATATGGAGAATTATATTTCATGTTAATGATAGATGACTATACCAGGATGACAGCTGTCAGTTTCCTAAAGAAAAAATCCAAAGCATTTGAGTGCTTTAAGATCTACAAGGAGTTGGTCGAAAATGAAACTGATTTGAAAATAAAGTGTCTAAGATCAAATAATGGCGGAGAATTCACTTCCAAATTATTTCAGCAATACTGTGACAAAAATGGAATAAAAAGACAATTTTCAACATTACAAACACCTCAGCAAAATGGAGTTTCTGAAAGAAAGAACAGAACCGTACATGAAATGGGTAGAACAATGTTGAAGGACTCAAAATTGGATGAAATATTCTGGGTCCAAGCAATTGATACGATAGTCTTCATTATCAACCGAAGTCTTCTCAGAAATAATTGCAACAAGACCCCATATAAATTATGGAAAGGAAAACCAGCTAATGTAAAATATTTCAGAACCTTTGGAAGAAAATGTTATATCAAAAGAGAAGATCAAAATTTGGGTAACTTTGAATCATGTGTTGATGAAGGTATCTTTGTTGGTTACTAATGTAAAAGAAAGGCCTATAAATGTTATAATATAAGATGAAAACAGATAGTGGAGAGCATAAATGTTACATTTGACGAAGATGGTGTTCTAACGAATAATGATGAGGATCTAGAATCTTTGAAACTTGAGATAGAGGCTTAAAAAGTCAAAGATAAAATTCTAGGACAAGAAGCAACTATTAACTAGGAAGAAGTAAATAATGATCATCAAGATATGCCAAAACAACAACAAGAAGCTCCTCCAAAGAGAACAAAAGAATGGATTCAAAAGAACCATCCATCAAATCAAATCATTGGTGACATAAATGAAGGTCGACAACTTCGTTCACCACAACAAGATCACATTGATTTTATAGCAACCTTTGAGCCTAGTAGTTTTGAGGAAGCCAACCATAACGAAGATTGGGTTATGAATGAAGAATTGGATCAAATCGAGAAGAATAACACCTGGGAATTAGTTCCATGACCAAAAGATAAAAATTTCATTAGAACTAAATGGGTGTTCAGGAACAAATTGAATGAATATGGACAGGTTACCAGAAACAAAGCAAGATTGGTTTGCAAAGGCTATGCATAAGTGGAAGGAATTTATTTCGACGAAACATTTGCACCAGTTGCCAGAATGGAAGCCATCCGAATGTTTCTCGCCTATGCATGTTCAAGAAAAATAAAATTCTACAAAATGGATGTTAAGTCAACATTTCTGAATGGAGAATTAGAAGAAGAAGTTTACATCGAACAACCTAAAGGTTTTCTACTATGAGAAAAAGAAGACTATGTTTGCAGGTTAAAGAAGGCTCTATATGGTCTCAAGCAGGCTCCCAGAGAATGGTGAGTTCGAGATTTCTTTACTTGGTGAGCTGACATACTTCTTAGCGCTTCAAATATCTCAGAAAGGCAAAGGAATATTTATATGCCAAGCCAAGTACATCAAGGAAATTCTCAAGTATACATGCAGATATCCTCGTGTATACGTGCAGATATCCTTAAGAAAACTTGCATATGACCAGAGATATTATTATGCATATAATTCTTTAATTAGATCAGTGCATTATTCATTCATCAAATGTTTAGTAAGCAGTAAGCATGTGCAGTAAGAACAGAATAAATCGTCACACATAAGAAATACACATGAACACCAGGATTTAAGGTGGAAACTCAATTCGGGAGAAAACCACCGCTGTTGTCATCTCTGTCTTCAATATTTATTATAAAGAAAACTCCTTACAATCTTGTACTAGCACAAACTCATACCAGCACACAGGCATCTACCTACAGAAGGCTGCAGCCTTCTCTCATTTTCCAGCTACAACTGGAAGGGAGTTCCGACCCCCTGATCTTGTTTACCAGCCACTCCTGGAAGGGAGCTACTACCCCCTGATATCGTTTACCAGCTATCACTGGAAGGGAGCTACAACCCCCTCACTGAAGGCTTTGACCCTCAGCACCACCATGGACCACGTTTCATCAATTTTCACACTGGATCCAATAGCTTCAACACAACACAACTTGTAGGCCTCTTTTCATCAGATTTTCAGACTAGACCCACTCCACACACTTAAGCTCAAAGAACATACTTCAAATTGAAACTTAGAACCCCATCAATTCATTCATTGAGTCATCAATCAATCAACCAACCACTGATCTTTAATCATAATCAACTAGAATCATAATCAGAATTAAAACAACCCAGATATGTATGAATACATCATTGAAAGACAACAGTAATACAACAAAACAGATCGGAAATTTCCTTTCGCATACTTCAGCAAAACCCTAGATTCAATACGTTCTTTTTCTTAACTGGACCTACGTATATATGCACTTTGATAGAGACAAACCTGTGTATAGATCTGCAAACATTACAAAATTGTGCATCTCTTCAGAAAAGTTCCATATGCGCTTTTCTTGAAACGAACTTGCATATATATGCACTTTTACAGAGACAAACTTGCGTATAGGTCTGCAACTATTTCAGGACTGTGCAGCTCTTCAGAATAAATAATCAACTCAGATCTTACCCTTCACCTTAGCAAACATTCACCAGATCACAGATCTAAAAATTCCATAAACAGTATATAAAATACATATTCATTTCAGGTCTATAGATCCTGATCCATCATTTCATTCATAGGTGCATTATTAATTCAGATCTATCAATAAGTTGTAACCCATTCCATGCAGATATACTTCAGAGTGAAGTATTTATTCAATGCCCAGACACCTACACACTCGTGCACTATGATTTTCTTCTCCTTATATAGTTTTAGTCTTTATCAATACCAATGAGCCAAAACGACACAAATTTTGATGGTATTCTTGGACGGAATCAAATAGAAAATATAGCACTCAATATTGTGGGCTAATTCCATGGTAATGCCCCTCGGTATCATAAATTTAGAGCACAAAAGGCATACATGACTTTGCTTCTTTGTCCTCACGTGTATATGCGACTTCGCTTTATAAACACTACGCATATACTAATTTTTGATGTGTATGCAGGTTTCCTTCATAAAAGTAGAGTATACATTGCCTCCATACGCGGGTTGCCTTCATCAAACCTACATATACATTGTGACATATTATATTTATCATTTCTCTACCACTTACTGGAATTACTTTCTCTGTCACATATGAACTGATCTGTAGATACATCATTTTTACATCTTTAACACATAGGTTTCTTATCATAGGAAATTCATCAAGTAGGTTTCGATCAAGGACAACATATTTCATCATATTTCCAACAATATCCCCCTTTGTACTTTGTTAGGGTCCCGTGATTTGGCTGATTGGCAAGCCAAATGACAGTGTAACATCAAACCAAGCTTTGGAGCCCAAGGACCTAGCCTTCCTGGACTCAGAGAGGTCTCTCTCTATGTGTGTAAGGGATATCCGTGTGTTTACTTATTGTGTTCTGATTTTAGGCTAGTTATGAAGTAAGTTTTTTGGTTTTCGTTTTTTAAGTTGTGAGGGATGAAACTGATCAAAGATATAAGATAGGTAAAAAGATGTCAGATCAACTGGGCTATGGGGTCGAAAAGGTCAAGAAAGCTATCAGATGGTGATACAAGGCTATTGAAGGGTCGATTTGATTCAAGGTAGAAAGGATCTTTGGGCAAAATGGAGTAAATGGACATCAAGTTTGTGAACAACAAAGAGTTTCAAGCATAACTAGTTCAATAGATAACATAAACATGGTAGGGCAAACCATTAATCATGCAAAATGTAACTACAAGATAATCAATACATAGAAATAAACATTCAAGCCATGCATAGAAGTATAAGACCCTCTAACTTTGGGAAATGGCTATCAGACTTTGGGGAAAACACTTAAGGAAGACAAACAACTTAAATTACTATGCCGGAACGCCTAAACACAGTACTTCAAGTTATTGGGCACTTTGAACAACAAGATTTGCATAGTTTTAGGCAAAGGGCTAGATCGAAACTAGGCCTCCTTGGTTCAAACAAAATGATAATCTAATCAGTCAAAGAGAAATTTCATGGATGGAACTATAGCTAGCCATAGGTAAGAAGGGCATACCGTAAGTCATACTTAGCATGCATAGAACTATGAATGAAACAAGTAACAATATCCTAAGTATTAAAGAGCAGTCAAGAATTATTTAATGTTACTTAGGAAGAAGAAAACAAAGAAGCTATGAAGAAACAGGAAATTTGAGGTGCCTCCATGGGCATATCTCAAATTTGTTCTCTACTGATATATAGCAAGCAAGAAACATGTATTCATGAATGAAAACTAGAAGACAACAACAAAGCAAGAGACACTATACCATTCTACCAAGTCATGGAATCCAACAACAATCCTTCTTCATTCATCCAAGAGCATCCAAGAGGCAATCCAAAAGCATAAGACAAGTATTTCTTCCAAAGATTATATCACCATATATTGCTTCTCTTCTCAAGTTCAGCCTTGTTTTATAATGAAATCCTTTGGAATATATAGGCCAAAGTGAGGAAAACCTCATGGTTCAACTTGCCATCCTATTGGCCTAATCAAAATATCTAAATTTGTCCTTGAGGCTTTGCAAAGCCCAAGGCACAAAATATCTTATAAAATATCTAGAAAATGATAAAAAAGGAAAAATAATTGACTTTTCATTATTTTCCATGTGCAAAAATAGCTAAATGCACATTTGGAAAAAGAAATTTTTGAAGGTTCAAAAATTACAAAAATACTCAAAATTTATATCAGCAAAAGGTCCCCTGACTTGCTGGAAACATTAGGTAGCCTTCCTGATGTCGAAACGAGGCTCATGATAGCTCGTTGGAAATATATGAGTGTCTAATTTCCAGAAAAACTGAAATTTTCCCAATCCGATGTCTGGAAGTCTTCCAAAAATAGGACTGTGTGTAAAAAACCAGAAAATAAACCTTGCTGATAGACGGGGCAGAATGTTGAAAAAGTGAGTGTTTTTTGCCATTTTGGAGAAGAAAATGATCTTCAAATGTTCTGAAAATCACTGAGTATGTGCCCCTGAAATTATGGCATCCAATGATACCATTATCATCTCATGACGATCTCCCAAACTGAAATGGCGAAGCCCCTGAGTTTTGGCCAAAAACCCAAAAATGTCAAAAAACAAGATCGTGTCAAAATTTGCTCAATTTTGGTGAGCGAGTCCCTCAAGGCTTTTTAGAAACATGTCTAGAAGCTCGGGTCAAAATTCCAAGCCTAGAGGTGTCTTTCTCCTTTTTTCTCACCGGGCGCTCTCTTTGGGCAGTTTTGAGCCTTTCTTGGTCTTCTTCTTTGTTTTCTTTGGCATTCTAGATTTGGTGAGGAAATCATGGCCCCTTGCCTAGGAGAGGCAGCTAGCACATGCTTTGGAGAATTCCCTTCATGATCTTTATGCTGCTGTTATGTCTCATAGGGCTACCCCTTTTCCCATGTTTGTTCATCACTGTTATGTTGCTCCTGCTACTCTGTCTCACATTCACTGTCAATCACTGTTTGATCAAGGTATAATTGGTTTTCAAATGCTTGTGTGAAATGTCCTCCTTTGGGATAAGACCCCTGTTCCTTCATAAACTGCCTTTCCCCTTGGCATGCAACTCAACAAATAAACTTCAAGAACAAAAACACAGCTAATCAGGATACATAATCAAAATGATTCTTTTCTGTGTTTTGTGGTAAGGGTACCCTGTCCTTTGATGTTTTGAGGACATAAGACACCCTTGTCTTTTTAGAGGAAGGAAAAACACAGTCTTTTTAGTTCAAGACCCTTTTCTTCTTTGTAGGCCACTTAAACAATAGATTCAGTAGTATGAAGATAGTCAGTTGCAAAGGCATCTACACAGTCCAAATTCACTGTGTAATAGGATAAGAGGATAGAGTTTATTTTGTTTTTGATGTAGTCACAAAAATCTTGTAGTATTCAATCACAAAAAACTCCTCCTTAAACAAAATAATGCCCTCCCTTTGCTTTACTGCTCCTCACACTAGTTTGACCCACACACCCTCCAACTGTAAATGGTAGCCTTCTTACTGATTCTGCCTTATGGAACTGAAAGGCACAACACTGCTTTTTGTCCCTTTAATATACAGAGGATATTTTTGGAAGGTTACAAGTGTTTATCTAATGATCATTGTGTTAGACAAGTGACCCACTGTTCTCACCCTAAAAACACCTTATCCTTCCTTTCTGTCTTCAACAATGCACATAGCTGACAGATTTTGACTTTGTTTCATCACAGTTTTGAGGGCAAATGCAATGGCTATTCATACTAGTGCAAATTCAACCTTTTTTTTGATGCTTTACTTTTGGTCTCATTGCCACAACAAAATCTCATTTTTTTACATAAAACTCCAACCGTGGTTTTTAACCCCTTCCATCACTTAGTAATTTTGAAAAACCAAGGGAGGCACATAGAAATACCTCTAAAATTTGATGAAAGGCTTCTTGAGGAGTTTGAGAAGCTTTTACAAGTGGTTTGGAGGCTTTTGAGTGCTTTGGCATGTGCGCGGCGCGTTTGTGTGAAAGAGCGCCGCGCAGGAGTTGGTGTCGGGTCACTGTCGGGCCGACAGGACCAACGCGCACAGGCGCGCCACGCCATAGTTATAGCCCTTCGTAAATTTTTTTCCAGGAGTGCCGCGCGCTTTTCTAGGCGCGCCGCGCAACCATTTGACAGCGAAAAATCCGATCTCCTCTCACGTTCACTTGGTTGATGTTTTGAAGACTTTTTGAAAAAGCCTTTCACTACCTTTTGCACCAAATTTTTTAATAAGAAGGTGAAGCTTGACTTTTGAAACAATAGCATAGTGAGAACTCTGCTTTAGGTAAAAACTTTATGCAGGAGTTTCCAATTTCCTACACTATATTTTCACTGTTCTTTATTTAAATGATAGACTTTGCCACTGTTGACCCCTTTTAGTGTTATTTTCAACATATAACACTTGCTCAACAAAACACCAATGAGTTATGAAGCACTTCTGCCATTCTGCAAGGAAGTGGATTTACTCTTTTTAAAACCCAATCTGACATTATTTTCTCTTGATGCTTTGAAGGCAATGATGCCCACTGTAAACTGATTTAACTGTTAGGTGTCCTTTGAACTCATTTTCTAACTGTGGGTGCAAAATGCAGCTGTATTTAATCAGACCTTTCCACCTCTACCCATTTTTAAAAGGGAATTTCTTCAACACTTCTTCCTTTACTGAAAAGGAATTGATAAGGTACCTTTGACCTTTTTAGAAGGAACATGCCTATATTTGTTTTGAAGTTTTCTCCAGAAACTGAAAATATGCCAAAGTGCTTCTTGTATGTTATGAACCTGTACTGCTAGCTGCAACACCCTTGGGGAAATGAGCTTATATTTCCTCTTATTCCATCATGATACAAATGGGACATTCCTTTACCGGTAGAAGAAGATCCTTTAAACATAACTATCATGTCTCTGCCCGTGCAATGACCTATCTCATCAACCATTCTTCAAATTCTCGTTTGTTGAGCTGCAGATCGTTCTTGATTGCAACCATGGTTGAGATAAGCTTGACTCATTGTTTGCATAAAATGCCTTTTTGGGTCTCTTACATTACTGCTTCAACTATCCCTTATTATGTTATACTTGTCCACTACTGCTGAGAAAACCTAGAAATAATCACTGCCCTGGCCCACTGCTAATGAATGAAGGAGGGCCCTTCACTTGGAAAAATATCTGATGTTTTGTCAACCTTCTGTCTCAGCCATATGAAGGTTGCCTGATGAACATATTGACAAGGGTTTCCTTCACACATGATGGCAGGCAAACAAATTGTGAAGAACACTACTGCTCTTACCTCTGTTTTCAAGCATTACTTTTCTTTTAGAAAAACCCTAGTCACTGTCTCATTATTCAAAACAAATCTGTCTTATAATCAGTTGCAAATCTTAAAACCAACCTTTGGCCATCGCCCTCTTCTTATAGATGAAGGAGGCGCTTTAACCCTCTACTTATAGATGAAGGAGGTTCTTAGCCATGACATATCATCAGCCTCTTGACAGTGTTGCTTTTTCTTCTGCTGTCCTTTCAGGCTGTGAATGAGGTCGCAAGAGTTTTATGAGTAACTCTTGGCCCTGTAGAAAACATCTCAGGCTCAAGATCACATTGAGAAGAAGTTGTCTTCTCATGTGGCGCTAAAATTATCTTCTGAGATGCTGGTATGTTTCCTGTCCTTGAAAGATCCATCAAACACTGCAGCACCTAAATCAAATTTTCAATTTATGGGTCTGCATTTAATTAAAGGGTAAAGGTTAGGCAGCGTGACTGAGTCTCCAACCCTGTTCACAGAGAGTGGGAGGTCTGTTATGACTGGACTATAGCAGATGGAGGTTTTTGGCTCTTGGATAGTTTGCCAAGGGAGAAAAACAAAAGCTAGCCTCCTATGATCTGGAGGTTATTTACTGCATTTCCATTGTTCTTTAGATCATGCGTACTAGTGTGGCTGAGGCTAGGCAGGATCTTGACAATGAGGTTTCATTTTGTCATGGGCGGACTGAAAAGGTAGGAAGGAAAAAAATTTTATGGGGGTTTTCTAGATGACAAATTGACATATGGAGATCAGCTTCTAGAAAACTCAGCTAGGAATTTTAGTCATCAACAACAGGTGAAAAATATTGATGACTAACATTGGCTCCATTTGGGGAGGGCAGCTCCTTTTCAGAAGGTGTCCCGAATCTCAGATCTTTGGCTTATGAAGACCAGTTCCTTACCCATTGGCGCAAATTTCATTCCTCTTTGATGCTACTTCTGAAAAGAGACAACATGATTAGCATCAATGATATTTCTACCTACCCCACTACCTTTCCTAACATATTTTCTTCTCTTTGGCGCATTTGAACTAGCAGCCTTTTGACAATGCATATTTTTTCTTTTTTTAAAATGAACCTATCTAAATCTACACTTATATCTACCGGGAGTTCAGATTAAACTGATGAACTCCTTCATTACTCTACCTAAACTAGATCAACTGTCAAGATTAAGTTGTTTGACAGGATTTTGTTCTCTAATCTAAAACATGAAATTTGAAATGATCAAATCAGGGTTAAACAGTTTGATTTGTCATGTATTTGCGACATGAAAGGACAAAATGCACACAAATATTATTCTGCAAAAGGAAATCTAGAAAAACGGGGCTAATATGTACAATGTGTTTTTCATCCCCGCTTCTCTCTTTGGTTCTGTTTTAGGCATGTGGAACCAGTATCTTTTCCTAATCTACTCTCTGTGATAAGTCAATCTTACACAATGTTGACCATATTTTTCACTCACTAACTTATCAGCAATTAAATTTAAACATGTTCAGCTATGATTAGGCTAGATAGCTGAACAAGACATTTGAGTACTAGTAGCGGCATTTAGACTTGCGCGCTTTCCGAAGGACTATTTTTTGGAACATGGGGCCTTTTTCTATTTTTCAACCGCCCTCTTTTCTATCTTCTATTGTTTTTTGTATTTTCTGCTTTTTCACTTTTTCTTCAAACAAAATAAAACTGAAAATATGCTCACAAGGCTGAGCTTATTTTTCACAGCTATCTATCTATCCTAGTCTAAACTATACACAACATACATTCATTTGGTGAACTCTTCTTTCCAATATAGTCATTCAAGTAGATGATTGCATGGTTGATATTGGTTTAGTTCTTTCATGATGCAGAAGTAATGAAAAGGCCACTCCCATTTGGTTTGTTATTCGGATAGTAGTGCTTAAGTTTTTTCTCACTCTTGGTATCAACTTCTTCATGATAGAACCCACTACTCCTTCAGATTTCTCAAGGAAAACAACAAATGGATCTTGGAATAATACCTGATCTAGAGAATTTGATATATGGGCTTCATTCATGACTACTCTTTCTTCCACTTGGCTATATTTGGGACTCCCCTGGTAAAGCAACTCTTCCCCTTGCTCATGATCACTTGAACTATCAGACTCATCATATATTGCAGTGTAGTTTTCTTTCCAAGCTGATGTGTCCTGATTAAGTGGACTGGAAAATGTGTGAAGGTCATCAAGTTGATGAGCAAGGATACACTTTGACAGTAAATTATCTTGAAAGGAAAGTGTGAAAACTCTCATGTGTTTATTAACCTCTATTTCTTCATCTGCAATTTGTAACTCAATGGAACTTGGTGGCTGCAAATATGGAGTTAAGGAAGATTCCATGTTCAAAATGATTTCCTCAACCATTTCAGGAAAAGGCTTCTCATTTACAATATGCTCAAGAAATTCATCATCTTCCTCAACCTCATCATCAAAGCTGAAAAACTGTTGATCTCCAATTATGTGAATGTTATCTCTGATGGACTGAAGTGAAGTAGAGCAAAGAGTTCGAGACTCTTCACTTACTTCTAAACTCTCAAGGCTCTCCTCATCAGTGTCATAGATGACCTGTAATGGCTGCTCACTTTTCTCAAGTTTATGAAACTGAGTTTCCTCCCAAAAATCAAAACTAAGTTTTCTGCAAAGTTAGATTATGTTTGGAAATCATCATCATTATCAAAATATTGATAAAACCTTGGAAAATCATCATTATAATTAATGTCATCAACCATGCATATTGGAATATTAGATTTCTTTTCTTCAAATTGATTTACAAATCTATTTTTTGACTTATGATATGCAAGATTAACAGGAGAAAGATTAGAAAAGTTGTGGTTATGTGAAGTTTCAGAGGCTGCCTACATGTTTATAAGTTGATCTATTTCCTCTTTAGTTAAAAAGGGAGGTATTTTCATTTCTCTACAATAATCCTCTTTCTCTTGGGAAATCTGTTTTGAAGGATGAAAGTCTTTTTGGGCTTCAATTATGAGAGATGATGAATCATCACTTATTCCCTTAGAGAGATCCTGTGGGTTCTCTTTCGTTTCTTGCTTTTTTTCATCTCAACCAATTCTTTTTGATGTTGAGGATAGTTAGCATGGGATTCATAAGTTTTTTCTGATAGGTTCTTAGGAGGCAAGTTTGCTTTTATGAACTCAAATGACTCCCAACATAAAGGTAGAGACCCTACAGGTTTTTCTTTATCTTCTATCTCAGATTTGAATTCATCCTCACTCAACTCTTCTTGATTTAGGTGAGAGTTAACTTGAGCAGGGTTTTCCTGAATAACTGCTGAGAGATATTTAGGATGCAAATTTTCTTTCAAAGTCTGGAATGATTTAAAGCATAAGGGTAGAGAACCTAAAGGTTTTGATTTTTCTTCCATTTCAGAATCTGTGATTTCAAAATGGCTGATAGTTTCTTTAGAGCATTCCTCTATGTTTTTATTTGCAACTTTCCCATTAGGCACATTTTGTTTATAACTCTTGTCTTGTAATAGTCGAGTGCGTTCATTCTGAGGAAGAAGTGTAGGTTGGTTTGAATAAGCAGTGTTAACCTTAAATTTGTGTTTCTCTCTTTTCCTGTCAAGTAGATGCTCTAGCTTGCCGAACATACATACCAATTTTTTTATCTTTTCCTCTGAAGATATTATTCTCTCTTGATTTTCTTTGTCTTTCTCTATTATTCTTAGCTGTGCCTCCCTATTTAGTATGTTGAATTATACATCAACTGCTATCCTTTGCATTTCTTCTAGGGTCAAAGGATCTTTGTTTCTTATCTGGAAAACCAACTCTGGGTCAAAAGAATCTGGGTAGTGCAAGAGAGCACATTCGAGGGGTGGCTTTAGGTTAGCAGGAATTGCATGGTATACTTTATTGAACTTGGCTGAAAAGTTTTGTATTGTTTCCCCTGGTTGTCTTTTTAACTGATTGTACTCCTTTATGATGAGAACTTTATTACCCATGACCACCCACCTATCTAGGAAGATTTGAGTGAACTGATGAAAATTGGTAATGCTTGCAGAGGGAAGGTCTTTAAACCAATTCTTAATTTTTCCTTGTAATGATAAGGCAAACATTCTAATACGCACATCATCTTCTTCTATGTCATAAAGGTCAAGTAAATCCTCAAGATTTTTGGCGTGCTCTTCAGCGGTGACTTTGGAGATTTCTCCATCAAATCTGGGTAATTTATTTTGAAGATTTGCAGGAAGGGCTTGTAAGATGGGAGGTAAAACCAGAGGCTTGTATCTTTCTGGGACCTTTGTGGATATAGGTAGTGTAAAAAGATATTTATGACTGTTTGAGGTTTCAGCCAGAGTGGGAAAGGTAGCATGAGGCTCATGTTTTGCCAGGTTTTCCATAGGTGAATCTGGGGTAAACACAGGTGTACAAGCCTGCTCATGGTCTGAAATTTGAGGCTTAGCTTTTTGAGGTTTGAGATCTTTCCAATGATCAATGTAGATCTCATCGGTGTATTCCTGATCAGGCTCAAAGTAGGATAGAACATAGTTATAGATAAAGACAATAATTTCTTGAATCCAACTAAGGCCTGAGTGCTTTTTCTTTCTAGGATGACTGGTCATGTTTTAGGTTCTTCCTCCAGTGGAGTATTTAGGTCTATTAAGAGTTGTGGAGTCGCCAGGTGGAACTTGGTTGTTTTTGTAAAGTTGTAGTTATGGTCCACCACCAGTAACTAGGGAAAAAGCCAATCTAGGAAATTTTTTGGGGTTTTCTGAGTTTTTATGTGCCTATGAGGTTTGGAAGAGCTTCCTATAATTGAATCATCATTTTTCTACGATGGTGAAAGAGATAGCTTCTACTCTTCAAACAACACTTAAGTTTTCTAAGTTTGATTGAGACTTCGAGAATTCTAAGGTGCACTTAGATTGTCACTAACTCGGAAGGTCCCACCGTGATCGTTACTATGTTAGTGAGCGGTGGGATAAGTCAATAAGATAGTATTCTTAAGGCTGCTGGAATGTTTAGGGAGACTAAGTTTGTTTATCACTCAGGGTATAAAATTTAGAAATATGGTCCCTTTCTTTTTAGAAATAAAACACTTAGAAATAAAATTCATTGTTTTGGAAAATTTCATATTATTACTAAACAGATTCAACATTCAAAAAAACTTATGGTCCGATCTAATATACAAGGCCTTATCATAAAAAAGCAAATCAAAGTTAAAAGTTCAATCGCAATCAGAGAATCGGAGATAACCTTCAAAAGAAATTTCATATGCCCATTTGAAATCTTCCGATGCGATTAGTCTGATCGGAAAATTTTAATCGCTAAGAGTTTAAAATAGTTAATTATAACTCCCGATGCGATGCGGTCAATCGCAATCGATTAATCGGGACAGTCTTTAAGAAACTCTTTACGCTTAGTTGAAATTCCCCGATCCGATGTGCATTTGATAATAAACGCTTTTAAAAGAAAATCGAACATTTGTTTAAAAAAAATATGGTAGACCCCACCATTAGAGATCGGAAAGATCTGCAATCGCAATCGATCAATCGGGATAAACGTATTGTGATACTCATTTTCCATTCGCAAACTTCCGATGTGATTCATCTATTTTGCATACGAAGATTTTTGTTGAATATATTAATATATCACAAGCGCCAAATCTTTATTGGTACGAAGGCATTCAATAACGAATCAAATGAATATGGTTTATGATTTGGTTTTAAATACTTAAGTGTGACCCAAAAGGAGCATTTACGCAATACACGAAACAAATAAATGAAAACCATAAGTTCATAAATCATTCCGTTTGAGTGGCTTGTTGATCACGACTGAGAGTTTATTGTCTTGCAGAGCCAAAGAACAACAATTTTTTTCATTCACAGACAAAGGGAAGCTGTAGCAGACGCAGAAATGTCAAAGAGAGGAAGAAGAAACAAGACTGCTCTACCAGTGAAGCTTGCCGAAACTTCTACGGTCTCAAAAGAAAAGCCCATAAAGCCAAGGCTAGTCACAGATACATCATGCCAAGGTCTTGGGAAAATGACATGGGACACAGTCTACAACCTATTGGAAAAAGAAGACCCCAAGGTCACAGTGGAGAAGGCATCAGTTCCAGACGAGGATAGCTCGGATTCCGACTCTGACATCAATGAAAGAACACTTGCAAATTCATTTCTACATCGAATTGCAGCCAGAGCGAGCATCATGCCTTACTATGATGTAGTCCGATGGGTTATCGACAGTGTAAAGATACAAGATAGAACGTTTGTTTCAGCATATGGAGTGCCTTTCGGCTCATTTAAAGCAGAAGACTTGAAAGTAATGTACCACCTTCCAGACCCACAGAAGGTGTATAACAAGGAATTTATCAAAGATTTTGCTGATAATAACAAAGTCCAATCCGACCCTATCAAAGAATGGAGGAAAAACCCAGAGAAGCACCGAAATGAAGCATCCGGTATGTATTCTGTAGATTCTCTTCTGCTTCCATATTGCTATGCAGCTGCCATGATGTGTAGGTTATTTGGCAATGATAATTCAGCTAGGTTTTCTATACAAATGGTCCCATTAATCCTAGCAGCTGTGAATTCCGACATTATGGATTGGGCTGTTATTCTTTCTGATAGAATGGCCAATAGGATCCTTGAATACAGACAAGAAAAAACTGCTGGAAATTCTACTCCCCTTTTCTTTTGTGCCTATATTCTTGATGCTATTTGTTTCAATTCCGAATTTCCCTTATTTGGATGGAAATGGACTCCCAAAGACCCTCTTCCAATCCATATTTATCATAAATTGCTTTGGAAGATTCATTTCCAAGCTAATGTATATAGAATCTCTCATGGTTTCCTCGTCCCTGTTTTCCAAACCATTTTTAATCGCTTTCCTCCTAGGTTTTAAATTTAAGCGTTTATAGGCAAAATACGCAATGGAGTTGGCTTGGGGAGGAAAAATTTACTATGGGTTTTGGTAGTATCATCATTTTTCATTCTTCATTTTGTTCTAGGACAAGCTTTCCTACATTTCAAAGAGAAGTTTCTTATCGATTGACAATTGAAGGTATATCCAGTCTTTGAATATGATGAAGAAGAATGTGGCCTCAATTCCACTTAATTGTGGTCATTTCATCTCCGTAGATTTCAAGCATGCGAGAAAAGAAGTGTTCAGAATAGGGTTTGTAGAATTGCAACCATGTTCTGGAGCAATACTGGTCAAGAAATAACATTTGATGTCTTTGCTTGATTTTATTTATGGTTTGACATGAGCTTGAATGTTCGATGATTTGTTTGTTTCATTAGATAATTTTCCTCGAATTTTTGACTTGATCAAGTCTAAATTTCAACAGGAGGAAATAAATAAATTTCTCTTATTTAGAAGCCAGAGATTGTTGAGAGTACCTCTGGACCAGCTGAGAACTCAAATCCAAAAATCAGAGATAGAAGGTACATTCGGCCAAACGCTAGTGGAAACATCTACCAGCAAAATCATTACACAATCGGCTGTCAACCAGCCGACTCTACATACTCAAAAAGTGGTCACCATTGACAAACAGGTTACCAGGAGAAAATGCACTCAAATGTGAGATAGACAAATGCACAAATGTCAATGATGAGGTGCGCAATCAAAAGGATGGATCGGATGACAAAGCACTGTGGAGCACATGAATGAGAGGAAAGTAACTAAGGAGATGGTTTCCACTGTCAGTGTGTGTCAGCTATTAAATCAATATGATCAGTTTGCTCAACAGCTTGGATTGCAGGATAAAGGTGAAGAACAAATAGAGCAGGATGTTGAAATCATTCCTGAACATCCTACAGGGCATATTGTATTAAAAGGTGAGGAGATCCCTCCTTTGGATATATTTTACAGCCCTAAACATAAGGCTGTTGTCAAAAGACAAAGAAAGAAAAGAAAAACAGAACAGGGTATATTTTCTACTCCATCAGAGGATTTTATGAATATTGTTTATAAGAACAATGAAATGAATCCATTTGAAGACCTTACGAAATTGTCCCAGTATACAGGAGCTTATAGTGCTGCAACAGTGGATAAAGTTGTAGAAGTTTCTCAACTAATAACTCAGAAAGATCTTCACATAGCTTCACTGGAAGAACAAGCTAAGGAGAATCAGCAACTGATTAACCAATTGCAACAACAACTACAGGATCAGACATTCAGGTCTAAAGAATTGGAGAAACAGCTTGCTGAAGAAAAGAAGAAGGTTGATGAAAAGCTTTTAGGCAAACAAAAGCAGCTAAATGAAGAAATTTCTAAGTTACAGAGTCTGTTACAAAATGAGGAAAAGGCAAAAATGATTCAAGAAAAGAAATTTCAAGCAACTTTGGATAAGTTTAAAGATTATCCAAAGTTAAATGAATTCAAATCGGAAGCCCTTGAGGCTAATAAATTATTGACTCAGCAGTTAATTGAATTTTGCTCAAAACTGTCACAAGCAGAACCTTTTTGTGAGATTACTTCATCTTTGATCCAAACTATCATAACTCTTAGACAAGAAATAGATGATGCCGATGAAAAGATTTCTGAGTTTCTCAACTGGCAGGATACAGAAAAGGTAAAAGAAGCAAATCTTCCTAGGATAGAGGAAAAACACAAAGAAATCTTGTTTACAGAATGGGAACATCAATTAATGAAAGCTGATAGAGCAATATCAAGGGCCAGAAATATAATGAATAATCTCACGCAATTCATAAATGACAGCTTATACTCAATTAATCTCATTTCAGACTGTGTTCCTGGCAATTTGCCAAAAATAAAATAAACTGAAGACAGGTGGAGAGAAGAAATGAAAAGGAAAAGTCAACAAATCGGCAAACTTCAAACGATATCCTGGGATAGCATGTGGACTCATTTGATCAAGCCAAACAATCAACAGACAGCTATCAAACTTCTATCAAACGCTGTCGATTGTCTAATTCCGGAATTTTCTGATGCCACCTATACTGGACAGTTGCATACCGAGATGAGTCATCCACCAAGACTCCGAGATATGTTGAACATTTGCAATTTGGCTTCATCAAGCGAGGGAGAAAAACAATGAATCAGTTTTATTCAAAATAACATTTCAGTTTTAATTTGATAGATTGTAGCAGTAGTATTAGGATTTTGTTATGTAATTTATTATTTAAATCCCTCTCATGCATTTAGAGAAGGATCGGAAGTTGTAATATTTTTGGGATTTGGAGCTAACATTTCTGTACTTCATTCCTTATTATATTTATATGAAAGATCACATCTGGTGATTTTTGTGCTCAAATTATCTTTGAAGTGTTGCATTTTTATGCCTTTGGATTTAATTTTACATCGGAGTTACTAGATCAGAGTATCACATTTCGTTTGACAGTCTGCAAGATGAATGAGGTATTTTTATCTGTTCATTGTTGATTGTCTCTGTTATATGGTATTCATTTGAAGAATTTGCTATCATTTATATATTTGATTTTCATAATATTTCCTTTTTATATTATCATTTCTGAGTATAATTGGAATATTATCATTTATAGACATATATGAATGGTATATAATGATGAATGCAATATGCTAATATAACTCTGTTTAATTTATTAAACAGAGTTATCTTTATTCGTTTTTGCACATTTCAATTTAGTTAATAATACATTTCCATGGTTATTATTAGATTGAAATAATCCTAAGTTGTATTCACATATAATCACCCGGGTTAAAATTAGAATTTCTTTATCAGCATTTAGTTTAGATTAGGTAGTTTTATTTTCTGTTAATTTAGTCCCATTTTCACCCATCCAATTCAATCCACTTAGTTATAAGGAAACTGGTCCTTTAAATCCAGTCGGAGCCACCATCCCAAGCGGAAAAGGAGCTGTCTTAAGGTCCCGACCGGGTGGTTTTCCCCCAATGTTTGAAGCAGAGATTTTCTAGGCTTCAACATTTTTGGCGCTAGAAGGAGGGCCTCCAACTGTGAATGTCAAGCAAACCCAAATCTACAAACCATTCTAAGAGTAATTCTCCCTCCACATTACCTCGTACTTCCCAATTGCCCGCTGATTCCTCAGCATCCAAGCAAGAAGAAGAGGTATCCACTATCACTGCTCAAACCCACCATACTTCAGAACAATTAAGTCTTGAATCTCTTGAAGTTTAGTCTCTCATCCAGAAACTTCAGAGCTTCTCGATTTCACCACAGAAATCTGAGCTATCTCAAAGCAGTGAGACTTCGCAATTCAATCTACCTCACCCTCTTACTAGACTTCAGAGTGAGAAGCTCGGTATTGAACCTACTGAATTTCCTTTACCTAAAAGGAAAAGGGAAAAGAAAAATACTGAAGATTCTGACAGTGAAGCACTTTCATCCACATCTTCCATCTCATCTTCCCCAGTGCGAAGTCAACCATCCACTCCCTCATTACATATCGTTGTTCATCAGGAATTGGGAACTTCAACATCTCAACTTGTTCACTCCTCAATATCAATTCCTTCCCAGACATCTGGAATCTCAACAACAGTATCATCCACCACTGGTATTACAATGGCAGATCCATGGACCAGACCTGGTGCAGTCAATATGCCCGCACCATTACATGCATTACCTGATGCTCCTGAAAAATGGCTACCCAAGTTTAATCCAGAAAATGGAACCCAAGCTGAGGAACATATCAATAACTTCATGGTAGCAGTTAATTTGAAGGGAGTAACTGAGCAAGATGTCGTTGTTAGACTTTTTCCTTATACATTGCAAGGATCAGCAGGATCCTGGTATTTTTCTCTGCCTTCTGATTCTATTACCAGTTGGGATATTTGCCAAGAACAGTTTCTCACTAAGTATGGAGATGATAGATCTTTAGCTACATTAATAAATGATCTCTCCAATCTTAGGATAGAGCATAGGGAACCCATTAAAGAATTTAATGCTCGTTTCAATAAACTTTTGAATAAAATCCCAACGACTTCAAAACCAAGTGAACAAATCAGAAGTGAGTGGTATATTACTGCCCTACCTGCCAATATAGCTATTTTTGTAGACAGGGCCGCAAAACCAACACTTGCTGAAAACATGAAAGAAGCACTTGCTGTGGAAAAACGTATTAATGCTCTAGAAAAGAAAGCGGCTCTTGAGGAAAGGAAAACCAAAAAAGTCTCATTCAAAGAAGACTCAAAGAAGAAAATCTCAAAAGATCCATATGATATGGAAGGTCTCCAAAAGGTTCTCAAGACTATGTCAAATGAAATGATTGAAATTAAGAAACAAGTAGCTGAAACTTCAACCAAAAGGCCCTTTAAGAATTATAAGAAAACCGAATCAAAACCACCAAATATCGTATCTTATGCAGATTCAGATCAAGAAGAGGAAGAAGAGGAAGAAGAGGAAACAATCTCACTAACTGATAATGAAGAGGAAATTGTTGAATGTCATGGCATGTGGGATTTCATACTGCCCAACTCCGATACAGATAATGATGAAGAAGCTTTACCTGTCTCTACTAGGAGTAAAAGTACTTACGAACCTGTTCAGACAACTTCAAAGAAACGGAGTGCAGGTGCTGCTACAACAAAAGAAAAAGTACCTACAAAGAAAGCACCCGCAGCAGTCCCCCAAAACCCACCTTCAACTTCAAATACTCCTCCAACATCCAAAACGTTAGTAGTATCCGATTCAATGGATTACAATATTGTTGATGATATGAAGAAAACTAAGGCAAACATTACTATGTTTGAACTTAGCAAATTAAAACATCAGCAGAAATTGCTTCTCAAAGAATTGAATGCTGTTCCCTGTTCACCTCTTCCCAGTGCTAAAGCTGCAAATGATTCTGGTCAACCACCTTCTGGAATGATAGAAGCTACTGATTCAGTCCTGATTGGGGATAGATCAAATTCTCATACTCCACCCTTCCTTTTGACTTTTGAGATCTATAACAGAAACCTACACAATTGTTTGATTGACTCAGGGGCATCATCCAATATAATGCCAGCTTCAGTTTGTTCTAAACTGAACATAGAACCCCAAAAGTCTTCCATACACATTGTACAGTTAGATAGAAGCAAGGTCCAGGTTTTAGGAGAGATTAACTCTGTAACTATCAGGTTAGCAGCTGATCCACGGGTAGTTCAACGAATTGATATCTTAATAGTTGATATACCTGAATTTTATGGGTTGATTTTAAGTAGAGATTGGTCTGAAAAGCTCCACGGGTATATTTCTACCGATTGGTCTCACATGTGGTTACCTTATGGGGGAAAGCCAAATCAAATAAAAATCAATCGAGAGAAACACATGACCCATACTGTAACAGATTTTGAGCAGGAAAATCAACCAATTGCATTTAATAACAACATCTTGGGAAATTATTCATCAGAGTCATTTTTTGGAAATCTCACTGCCCAACCATCCCCTTTCTCAGTAAACAGTTTAACATCACAGATTGAAAACTATTCACAAACTGATAGGTCAAGATGTTTTAGTGATACTGGAGAAACTGTAAATAAGATTGTTAATACTTCTTTATTTTGGTCTTTATATTTTGACGGCTCTAAATCTAACGAAGGTTCAGGAGCAGGGTGTATCTTGGTTAGCCCGCAAGGTGAAAAGACAATGCTGTCCTGTAGGTTAGAATTTGAATGCACAAACAATACGGCTGAGTATGAAGCTTTAGTCCAAGGTTTGTATAAAGCAATTGGCCTTAAAGTGCAATATTTGAAAGTATTCGGCGATTCTGAAATTATTGTCAAACAGGTGAGAAATACAATTCACTGTCTTTCAAATCACCTCAAACATTATCAATCGCTGGTTCAAGAACTCACCACACACTTTTATGCATTCAATATTTCTTCCATCCCTAGGTCTCAAAATTCAGCAGCAGACTTGCTAGCCAATGTTGCTTCCAGACTCATACCTTCTGAAGATTTTAGCCCAGATAGATTTTCAATAGAATTACTTTTTCGACCATCTGTCCCAGACAATGTCACAAATTGGAGAGTTTTTTACCATGATCAAGATATCTTAAATTTCATGACTTTAGAGAAATCATATGATGATCAAATTATTGACGAAGAAGAGCACGATTTACAAATTTCTTCAAAAAGTAATGATAATCCCATTCCGAAATCTGTTGTTAGATTGGAGGACTTATATGATATTAAAGACAGATTCAAGAAAGTCACTAATACCAAGCTTCAAAGTTCCACTTTGAAATTTGAATTAGTGAATCTTGGTTCTGATTCAAAACCTCAAAATGTTAATTTAGGACTTAATTTAACATCAGAGGAAAGGGATGCTTTCATTAAAATATTGAACAAATACAAAAATGTTTTCGCTTGGAATTATGATGATTTGAAAACATATGATACTTCAGTTATTCAGCACACAATTCCAATGCTTCCCGATATTAAACCTGTTCAACAGAAGCTAAGGAAAATTCATCCAAATCTTGAAGATCAAATCAAATCAGAACTTAATAAACTTTTGAAAGCCAAAATCATTTTTCCTGTCAGGCATTCCAATTGGGTTTCCAATATGGTACATGTAAGGAAGAAAAATGGTGATATAAGAATCTGTATTGATTTCAGAAATTTAAACAAGGCATGTTTGAAAGACAATTTCCCATTGCCAACCATGGAACAGATACTTCAAAAAGTAGCTGGTTCTGAACTTATGTCCTTTCTTGATGGATTTTCAGGCTATAATCAAGTCTTGGTTCATCCAGATGAAAGATTGAAAACAACTTTCAGAACGAAATGGGGAACTTATGCTTATCAAAAAATGCCTTTTGGATTAATAAATGCAGGGGCAACTTTCCAAAGAGCCATGGACATAACATTTAAAGGTCTGATCAATAAATCAGTTGTTGTTTATCTCGATGATATAACAGTATTCTCAAAAAGGAGAACCAATCATCTACATGATCTAAAACAAATATTTGAAAGATGTAGAAGGTTTGGTATTTCCTTAAATCCGAAAAAATCTTTCTTTGCTTTGGATGAAGGAAAACTTTTAGGATTTGTTGTGTCAAAAGATGGTATATACATTGATCCAGACAGAGTTAAAGAGATCTCTGATATTTCTTTACCTCATAACAAAAATCCATGCAATCATTTCTTGGACAGATCAATTTTGTAAAAAGATTCATTCCTGATTTTTCTTTAATTGTTTTACCTATGCAAAATATGATCAAGAAAAATTCAGTATTCAAATGGGGGCATAAAGAAAAAGAAGCCTTTGAGTTAATCAAACAGGCAATCATTAATGCACCAGCATTAAGTACTCCGGATTTTTCTAAAGATTTTATTTTGTATACTTTAGCCACAGAGACATCTTATGCAGCTGTTTTAACACAACTTAATGATCAGAAAATTGAAGCACCAATTTCATTCTTTAGTTCAAATCTGCAAGGAGCTGAACTGAATTATTCCGATGTTGAAAAACAAGCCTTTGCCGTGTTCAAATCAATCAAGCATTTCAGACCTTTTCTCTTAAAAACTCATACAAAAATCATTGTCCCATTCTCAGCAGTGAGGCAATTATTAATTCAGAGAGAAGTAGGAGAAAAACGAGCTAACTGGGTGACAGCCCTACAAGAATATGATGTTGATATTAAACCAGCTAAGATTGTTAGAGGACAAGGTTTTTGCAGATTATTAGAAGGAGCTCATAACATACCAGACAATGATCATTCAAATCAAGATATTCAAGTAAATCAGATAAGTGTTACGGATTCTGAGTCTCAGTATTCTGATCTCATCTATTACTTAAAAAATGGGTATGCTCCTTCTGATCTCAGTTATAAGAAAAAACGTGCTTTAAGATTAAAAGATGTTAAATATGAGATCATTGATAATGTGTTGTTTAGAAAAAATTATGATTCAATTTTGTTGAGATGTCTAGAAAAGACTGAGGCTGAAAAGGTTTTGCAGGAGTTGCATGATGGACCAGCAGGAGGTCATTTTGGAGGTGATACCACAGCTCACAAAATAATTCGTGCTGGCTATTATTGGCCTACCCTTTTCAAAGATACACATGAATATGTAAGAAAGTGCAGAATCTGCCAAACTGCAAGTGGAAGGCAAAGGAAACCAGCTTTTCCTTTGCAACCAGTAAATATTGAGCAACCATTTGAACAATGGGGACTTGACATTATTGGTGAAATAGTACCTCATTCTTCCAAGCAGCACAAGTACATTCTTACTGCAACCGATTATTTTACAAAATGGGTAGAGGCAATCCCTTTGAAGGTAGCCAATTCTGATGCCATTATTGATTTCATAGATCAATTTATCATAACCAGGTTTGGTGTACCTCAAGCTCTTGTCTTTGATAATGCATCTTATTTTTCAGGAAACAGTTTAATAGAATTTGCGGTTAAAAGAGGTTTTAAACTCAAATATTCAGCAAATTATTACCCACAAGGTAATGGGTTAGCTGAATCCACCAATAAAAATCTCATCAAGATTATTAAAAGGACTATCGATCAAAATCAAAAGAATTGGCATAAATCTTTAATCTTTGCATTATGGGCTGATCGTATTACAGAGAAAGCTTCAATCGAAACTTCACCTTTTAATTTAGTTTATGGAAAAGAAGCTGTGATACCATCAAATTTAACTCTTCCATCATTAGCCCTAGTACAATTTATTGAAGAAAATCCTTCTTCATCCGTTCAATTGAGATATAATCAAATCCTTAAACTAGAAGAAGAAAGAGATAAAGCTAGAATTGTTCATGAAAAACATCAACAGCTTGTAAAATCTTCTTTTGATGCAAGTTCTACCGGCTCAAAATTTTTGTCGATTGGTGATCTTGTTCTAAAATGGGATAAGGCACATGAAGAAAAAGGTAAACATACCAAATTTCAAAAGATGTGGCTTGGACCATTTCAGATCGTTGAAAAGATAGGCTCAAATACATTCATGCTCCAAGATCTAACAGGTAAGAGAGAATCTCTTCCTGTAAACGGGCTTATCTTAAAGAAATTCTTCTCATAAGGAGGTAACCCCTTCTTAAAGTTGTACATATTCTTTTTTGCAAAGTCTTTTATTATTTTTACAAATAAAGGTTGTTAATAAGTCTCTAATTGACTGTTTACTTGATAGAAAAATTCTTAAGAAAAATGTTATAAATATTTATTTTTGTGTAAATAAGAATTTTTAGAGAAATAATTATATTCTCTTGATAGTTTTAAATAAGATGTTAAACTTTGAAAGATTATACCAATTATTTGCATAATATTTTTGGAAAAAACTTGAGGAAAATGTAAATCATTACAAAGTTTATTAAGCAGAGAGAAGTTATCTATAAAAGTAAAGATTATTCAAGTCTTGGTACTCAAAAAACTCAGAAAATTGTCATCCATTGATTCTTAAGGATAAGACTAGTTCACCCCATTCATTTAGGTTGTGATTTTTTAGAATATAATTCTAAGAAATTATTGAAAACATTTTTTTTAAGAGATAAGAGGTCTCATCACGAGCCGACTTACCATATTCATAAGAAATAATAAAGCTGACATTACCAATACTGCCTATCAAAACAGGGTAATGGCTTATTAATATAAGACAAGGGGTCTCATCACGAGCCAGCTTGTTCAGATTTAATTATAACTATTGAATGGCATTGTTAACAACTGGCTACCAAACCAGAACAATGGCTCTTAAAAAAGAAATAAAAAATAAATAAAAGACAAAAACATGAGATAAACATGTCTTATGAATTTATCTTTTAAAAAGTCATAATCTTAGTTGAATGGGACAATGAATAGTTAATGGTTAAAAGGTAACCCTGTCGAGACTATGAACGTTTGCGGGCAGCAGAGGCAATACCTATGACAATAGAGTATATTATCAAAACCAAGCTTGAAGAAATCCACTTACTTCATTATTAATACCGATCAAAGCTTAAGACAACTCAAAATGTTTTTATTCTCAAGAAACTAGAAAGAAATTGTTAATAATTTTTATTCTTTTTTCATAAGTTAGATTTTATTTTTGATTATCCTAGGATAATTTTTATTTACCTTTAAAAATCTTTACTTACTTAAGATATAGTATTCATTCTATTTTTCAGAGATAACTGGTTCTTTCAAGTGAATCGCCAATTGTTGTACTATACAACAACCCTCCCTTTTTCTAACTTTTAGAAATAAAATTTAGAAATAGGGTCCCTTTCTTTTTAGAAATAAAACACTTAGAAATAAAATTCATTGTTTTGGAAAATTTCATATTATTACTAAACAGATTCAACATTCAAAAAAACTTATGGTCTGATCTAATATACAAGGCCTTATCATAAAAAAGCAAATCAAAGTTAAAAGTTCAATCGCAATCGGAGAATCGGAGATAACCTTCAAAAGAAATTTCATATGCCCATTTCAAATCTTCCGATGCGATTAGTCCAATCGGAAAATTTTAATCGCTAAGAGTTTAAAACAGTTAATTATAACTTCCGATGCGATGCGGTCAATCGCAATCGATTAATCGGGACAGTCTTTAAGAAACTCTTTACGATTAGTTGAAATTCCCCGATCCGATGTGCATTTGATAATAAACGCTTTTAAAAGAAAATCGAACATTTGTTTAAAAAATATGGTAGACCCCACCATTAGAGATCGGAAAGATCTGCAATCGCAATCGATCAATCGGGATAAACGTATTGTGATACTCATTTGCCATTCGAAAACTTCCGATGCGATTCATCTATTTTGCATATGAAGATTTTTGTTGAATATATTAATATATCACAAGCGCCAAATCTTTATTGGTACGAAGGCATTCAATAACGAATCAAATGAATATGGTTTAGGATTTGGTTTTAAATACTTAAGTGTGACCCAAAAGGAGCATTTACGCAATATACGAAACAAATAAATGAAAACCATAAGTTCATAAATCATTCCGTTTGAGTGGCTTGTTGATCCCGACTGAGAGTTTATTGTCTTGCAGAGCCAAAGAACAACAAGTTTTTTCATTCACAGACAAAGGGAAGCTGTAGCAGACGCAGAAATGTCAAAGAGAGGAAGAAGAAACAAGACTGCTCTACCAGTGAAGCTTGCCGAAACTCCTACGGTCTCAAAAGAAAAGCCCATAAAGCTAAGGCTAGTCACAGATACATCATGCCAAGGTCTTGGGAAAATGACATGGGACACAGTCTACAACCTGTTGGAAAAATTAGACCCCAAGGTCACAGTGGAGAAGGCATCAGTTCCAGACGAGGATAGCTCGGATTCCGATTCTGACATCAATGAAAGAAAACTTGCAAATTCATTTCTGCATCGAATTGCAGCCAGAGCAAGCATCATGCCTTACTATGATGCAGTTCGATGGATTATTGACAGTGTAAAGATAAAAGATAGAATGTTTATTTCAGCATCCGGAGTGCCTTTCGGCTCGTTTAAAGCAGAAGACTTGAAAGCAATGTACCACCTTCCAGACCCACTGAAGGTGTATAACAAGGAATTTATCAAAGAATTTGCTGATGATAACAAAGTCCAATCCGACCCTATCAGAAATTGGAGGAAAAACCCAGAGAAGCACCGAAATGAAGCATCCGGTATGTATTCTATAGATTCTCTTCTGCCTCCATATTGCTATGCAGCTGCCATGATGTGTAGGTTATTTGGCAATGATAATTCAGCTAGGTTTTCTATACAAATGGTCCCATTAATCCTAGTAGCTGTGAATTCCGACATTATGGATTGGGCTGTTATTCTTTCTGATAGAATGGCCAATAGGATCCTTGAATACAGACAAGAAAAAGATGCTGGAAATTCTACTCCCTTTTTCTTTTGTGCCTATATTCTTGATGCTATTTGTTTCGATTCCGAATTTCCCTTATTTGGATGGAAATGGACTCCCAAAGACCCTCTTCCAATCCATATTTATCATAAATTGCTTTGGAAGATTCATTTTCAAGCTAATGTATATAGAATCTGTCATGGTTTCCTCATCCCTGTTTTCCAAACCATTTTCAATCGCTTTCCTCCTAGGTTTTCTGATAAAGCTAAATCCGACCTGTCTGCAATCGGAGATTGGTTTGGGGAGGAAAAATTTACTTACATCAGGGTTTTTGGTAGTATAGTGGAGCCGCATGTTCTTCCGCTTTTTGTTCCAGACAAACTTCTCGCTCAAGAAGTTTCTTATCAATTGACAATTGAAGGTATATCCAGGTCTTTGAATAATAGTAAGAAGAGAATGTGGCCTCAATTCCCACTTAATTGTGGTCATTTCACTCTAAATGATTTCAAGCATGCAGAAAAAGAAGTCTTCAAGATAAGAGGTTGTAAATTTGCAACCATTCCTGGAAGACAATATGATCCAAAAAAGATAGCATTTGATGTCACTGCTTCAGTTTCAATTGCTCGTTTTGAGCATGAACCAGATATGTTCGATGATTTGTTTGTTTCATTAGATAATTTTCCTCGAATTTTTGACTTGGTGAAGTCTAAATTTCAACAGGAGGAAATAAATAAATTTCTCTTATTTAGAAGCCAGAGATTGTTGAGAGTACCTCTGGACCAGCTGAGAACTCAAATCCAAAACTCAGAGACAGAAGGTACATCCGGCCAAACGCTAGTAGAAACATCTACCAGCAAAATCATTACACAATCGGCTGTCAACCAGCCGACTGTACAAACTCAAAAAGTGGTCACTATTGACAAACCTGATGCCCCAAAGGGAAATACTGCTCAAATGACAGACAAATGCGCAAATATCAATGATGAGGTGCATAATCAAAAGGATGGATCGGATGACAAAAGCACTAAGCAGAGCATAGATAAAGAGAAAGGAAAAGAAATAACTAAGGAGATTATGGTTTCCACTAATCTTGATATTTCTTCTCAGCTATTAAATCAATATGATCAGTTTGCTCAACAGCTTGGATTGCGGGATAAAGGTGAAGAACAAATAGAGCAGGATGTTTAAATCATTCCTGAACATCCTACAGGGCATATTGTATTAAAAGGTGAGGAGATCCCTCCTTTGGATGTATTTTACAGCCCTAAACATAAGGCTGTTGTCAAAAGACAAAGAAAGAAAAGAAAAACAGAACAGGGTATATTTTCTACTCCATCAGAGGAGTTTATGAATATTGTTTATAAGAACAATGAAATGAATCCATTTGAAGACCTTACGAAATTGTCGCAGTATACAGGAGCTTATAGTGCTGCAACAGTGGATAAAGTTGTAGAAGTTTCTCAACTAATAACTCAGAAAGATCTTCACATAGCTTCACTGGAAGAACAAGCTAAGGAGAATCAGCAACTGATTAGCCAATTGCAACAACAACTACAGGATCAGACATTCAGGTCTAAAGAATTGGAGAAACAGCTTGCCGAAGAGAAGAAGAAGGTTGATGAAAAGCTTTTAGGCAAACAAAAGCGGCTAAATGAAGAAATTTCTAAGTTACAGAGTCTGTTACAAAATGAGGAAAAGGCAAAAATGATTCAAGAAAAGGAATTTCAAGCAACTTTGGATAAGTTTAAAGATTACCCAAAGTTAAATGAATTCAAATCAGAAGCCCTTGAGGCTAATAAATTATTGACTCAACAGTTAATTGAATTTTGCTCAAAACTGTCACAAGCAGAACCTTTTTGTGGTATTACTTCATCTTTAATCCAAACTGTCATAACTCTTAGACAAGAAATAGATGATGCCGATGAAAAGATTTCTGAGTTTCTCAACTGGCAGGATACAGAAAAGGGAAAAGAAGCAAATCTTCCTAGGATAGAAGAAAAACACAAAGAAATCTTGTTTACAGAATGGGAACATCAATTAATGAAATCTGATAGAGCAATATCAAGGGCCAGAAATATAATGAATAATCTCACTCAATTCATAAATGACAGCTTATATTCAATTAATCTCATTTCAGACTGTGTTCCTGGCAGTTTGCCAAAGATAAAAGAGACTGAAGACAGGTGGAGAGAAGAAATGGAAAGGAAAAGTCAACAAATCGGCAAACTTCAAACTATATCCTGGGATAGTATGTGGACTCATGTGATCAAGCCAAACAATCAGCAGACAGCTATCAAACTTCTATCAAACGCTGTCGATTGTCTAATTCCAGAATTTTCTGATGCCACCTATGCTGGACAGTTGCATACTGAGATGAGTCATCCACCAAGACCCCGAGATATGTTGAACATTTGCAACTTGGCTTCATCAAGCGAAGGAGAAAAACAATGAATCAGTTTTATTCAAAATAGCATTTCAGTTTTAATTTGATAGATTGTAGCAGTAGTATTAGGATTTTTGTTATGTAATTTATTATTTAAATCCTTCTCATGCATTTAGAGAGGGATCGGAAGTTGTAATATTTTTGGGATTTGGAGCTAACATTTCTGTACTTCATTCCTTATTATATTTATATGAAAGATCACATCTGGTGATTTTTGTGCTCAAATTATCTTTGAAGTGTTGCATTTTTGTGCCTTTGGAGTTAATTTTACATCGGAGTTACTAGATCAGAGTATCATACTTTGTTTGACAGTCTGCAATATGAATGAGGTATTTTTATCTGTTCATTGTTAATTGTCTATGTTATATGGTATTCGTTTGAAGAATTTGCTATCATTTATATATTTGATTTTTCATAATATTTCCTCTTTATATTATCATTTCTGAGTATAATTGGAATATTATCATTTATATACATATATGAATGGTATATTAAAAGGTGAGGAGATCCCTCCTTTGGATGTATTTTACAGCCCTAAACATAAGGCTGTTGTCAAAAGACAAAGAAAGAAAAGAAAAACAGAAAAGGGTATATTTTCTACTCCATCAGATGAGTTTATGAATATTGTTTATAAGAACAATGAAATGAATCCATTTGAAGACCTTACGAAATTGTCCCAGTATACAGGAGCTTATAGTGCTGCAACAGTGGATAAAGTTGTAGAAGTTTCTCAACTAATAACTCGGAAAGATCTTCACATAGCTTCACTGGAAGAAAAAGCTAAGGAGAATCAGCAACTGATCAGCCAATTGCAACAACAACTACAGGATCAGACATTCAGGTCTAAAGAATTGGAGAAACAGCTTGCTGAAGAAAAGAAGAAGGTTGATGAAAAGCTTTTAGGCAAACAAAAGCAGCTAAATGAAGAAATTTCTAAGTTACAGAGTTTGTTACAAAATGAGGAAAAGGCAAAAATGATTCAAGAAAAGGAATTTCAAGCAACTTTGGATAAGTTTAAAGATTATCCAAAGTTATATGAATTCAAATCGGAAGCCCTTGAGGCTAATAAATTATTGACTCAGCAGTTAATTGAATTTTGCTCAAAACTGTCACAAGCAGAACCTTTTTGTGAGATTACTTCATCTTTGATCCAAACTATCATAACTCTTAGACAAGAAATAGATGATGCCGATGAAAAGATTTATGAGTTTCTCAACTGGCAGGATACAGAAAAGGGAAAAGAAGCAAATCTTCCTAGGATAGAGGAAAAACACAAAGAAATCTTGTTTACAGAATGGGAACATCAATTAATGAAATCTGATAGAGCAATATCAAGGGCCGGAAATATAATGAATAATCTCACGCAATTCATAAATGACAGCTTATATTCAATTAATCTCATTTCAGACTGTGTTCCTGGCAGTTTGCCAAAGATAAAAGAGACTGAAGACAGGTGGAGAGAAGAAATGGAAAGGAAAAGTCAACAAATCGGCAAACTTCAAACTATATC